>SCLH01000306.1:49905-75994 GCA_004367855.1 Oikopleura vanhoeffeni | reverse complement strand
TCAAAATTCAGCCTTTAAGGGGATTGTGGGTGCTTCCAGCAATGTGCTGGGGAGAAATAAGCCCTTTTTAAAACTCAAATATATTTTGTGAGAATTTTGTAACAAAATTTTAATAACTTTTTTCAAATTTCTCGCAATCACTATTTTATGCTGATTTAATGCGCGCCATTATTACATTGATTAGGCTTAAAATTGAAATATTGAAAACGGGGCAAAAATTGTAACAATTATAAAATTAAAATACTTTCATTTAGTGTAATTTTTTGCTGTGATTATAATTTTTTGTAATTTGAGACTATCCAATGTCTGAAATGGTTATTAAATTAATTATTTTTGCAAGCAAATCCGATGTTCTAGAACTAGTTATTCGATAGTAACAAACTTTTTTTTGCTTGCAATCAATTTCTCATACAAGAAAAACAATATCGAATTTTACACCGCGATTGAAAATAAGTACTGCACCCACAATCCATAAAATGTGTTTTTTAGGCTTTTAAAATCATAAAAATACCTTTTTTTGGAAAAATTTGGAGTAATCGAGATTATTTACGGGAATCCTGTTGAGGTGTTGTGTATTTTCACAAAATTCATGCTAGACATCTAATAAGAAATTTTCTGATAAGAAATTTTGTTCCCCAGGGTAATTTACATCACCTCCAAGCATTTTCAGAAACATCTGATGACGTTCATTTTTGAACTAAGCTCGATCGCGGCCACTCTAAATTCGTAACAAAGCCGCATAAACATTTTTCCTGCGCTTATATTATATCAACTAATAAATATTATTATATTATACCTGTAACATAATGTAGAATGATCTTCGCGGCCCCTTCCGAAACATAAAATCATTCTCTCAGATTTGTCACCGCCATCTGGCGAATTCATAATTTGACAAGATGGAGAAACAACCCACCAAGGCAATTTACCAATTTCTTTGATTCCACAATTAGATACCTAATTAATGATTCAATATCATTATTTAGGCGTTATTGGCGTTATTGGCACTATCGGCGATAGTTTATCGGCGATATGACGACAAAAATAATTTTCTTTGTTTAAAATAAAAAAAGCATGGGAATTCGAAATGATGTCATAATTCGAAAAGTTTTCTAAATTTATTAAAAGTTTGAAAATAGGTTCAAATGAAGTAAAATGCCAATTTGTGTAGAATTACGTACTCCACCAAACGCAATTAAATGAAGATTCCAAATAGTGAATTCGGGAAATTTAATCATGATATCCCCTATTCACACTGTTGATAATATCCCGGCCCTACTACTTAAAAACACACTACGTTTCTTAATCAGGGCCGGGATATTAACAAAAGTGTGAATAGGGGATATATGACGTCATTCCTAACGCAGTCAAATTGAATTGTAATTAAGACCTCGAACGCCCACGGAATTACGGCGAAATCGGCTCTTTCGGCGATATGGGCACTGGCAAGAATTAAACTTAAAATCGTGAAATTGCGTAAGTTTTTTAGCGATTTTGGCCAATTCGGCAATACAGGGCCAGCAATTTGAGGGTTTGCCCATGTATGAGGGAACATTTTACAAATTACGACTCAAATAACAAATTAGAAAACATACTGTATGTCGTAGACTAATTTGAACCATTTCTTAGAAATAATTTTCTCTCCAAAAATAAAAGTTTGCCCTCTCATCTGCACTGCACACGAGTGTGCAATTGATCGTCTCTCAAATGCAAAATCTCGAATTTGATTCTGAATCCCAGTTGCTAGTTGCTAATATAATCTTAAAACTATTTTTTGAAATAAAATTCACCTCTTAAATTAAAGGATTTGTCGTTGCTCGAATATGTTCGATCACTCCATCTAGTGATCAGCAAAATTGAATTAAGTTTTGAAATATCAACCGGTGTAGTTGTTGTTATTGTGGTACTGATTGTAGACGTAGTACTGGTAGAAGTTGTTAGGGTTCTTGTTGTCACTTTATTTTGGATATATTTGTTTGAAAACAGATTAATCTATCATTTCGAATTGTTAATTATTGTCAAAGATTTTAATTTTGAACATTTTTTAAGGGCGGTGACCGGAATCCGGTTAAATGATTTATCTTGAAAAATACTAGGGAACTTTCGAGATTTTTTTTTCTATAATTACTTAAAATTCAAATTTGTCTTTATTAAATCACTAAAAATTGAACGGTCGGATCAAAAAAATTATTTTTTCAATGTTCTCCTGACTTTCGTTGGAACTGAATTTCAAAAATTAAAGCATATTTTTCGCCCTGTTCGGAATAAAATTTGCAGGAATAACAATTAAAAAAAACTTTGTCAAAAATGCAAGTTTGATCAAGATAATGCAGAAAGATCAAGAATTCATAAAAACATTAGTCACACGAGAAAATTATTAGCCAAGTGCGGACCAATTGTACAATATCCTTTTCCCAACCTAAGTCCATCCTTAAAATGCTTACTATCTCTATAGCGCGTGTTCGAATCCAACTAATGTTGTCTCAGTGATTGTCTTGAGTATGATTATATATGCAAGGGTGCTTGATATTGGGACCGCCGAAATTGATCGGTGTGTAAACACTCAAGCAATCACTTAGACAACATTAATGAGATTCAACACGCGCTAAAGAGATAGTAAGCATTTCGAAGATGGACTTCGGTTGGGAAAACGATATCCCACAGTGGCATTACCACTAGTTCCTTTCAAAAATTATAAAATTAATATTTCACATTGTTTAATATAATTTGATTTATAATATAACTATATTACTTGAGAATAGAATAAAATCTGAAACGTCGTAAATGTAATCAATTTTATAATAACTATATGGTGTTTTGCAAATACATTTTTAGTTGATAATTATCACAATAATAATTATTTGAGTTTGGGTTCATTTTCGATCATTCCTTTTATTTGGTAAGATAGAAAAAATTGGCTATAAAGTGTGAATCGGCTAAAAAGTAAATCGGCTATCAAAATCAGCTAAAAAGCCGATTTAATATTTAGCCGATTTCCTATCTTACCGTTTTATTTATATCGATCATGATGCCCGAGTAACTTAAATATCTTATTCCCTATTGTTTTAACAGGCAAATAAGATATTTAAGTTACTCGGGCATCATAATGGATATACCTTATTTTATTTATCATTTGTTTATGAACCTTCTGTTTTTTTTAGAATACAGTATTTTTGTTATTTTGGAGAAACATTTTTTTCAAAATTAGTGCAGAAAATACTGTATTCATGAGGTGAGAAAAAATTAATTTTGTTTACTCTGTTTCAAAACTGTTATATTCAGTATCTGAAGAAGCTCGAATGATCGAAAATTGATACATACTGAATTAAATATTATTGTGATATTTATTAACTAAAAATATAATATAACATCATATAACATGAAATAACATAATATATTAAAGTTTAATATAATGAGATCAATTTTCTCTGAGTAGCAAAGCTTTGAAAATTATCTTATCTTAGAAGATATTATTTTCCCAAAGGAACTCCATCTCAAAAACGTTTATTATCTCTATAGCGCGTGTTCGAATCCCACTAATGTTGTTCTTAGTGATTATTTGAGTATGAATATACGCAAGGGTGATTGATATTCGAACGCTTAAATTTGATCGGGTGTGATCACTCAAGCAATCACTAAGACAATCACTTAGACAACATTGGGATTCGAACACGCGCTATAGAGATAGTAAACGTTTTTGAGATGGAGTTCCGTTGGGAAAAGGATATGATTTTAAATAATTCCACACAAAAATACTTCTCTTATCCGATTCCTGGTGTCTCTGTGTATATTTCCTGTTTCTCAAGCAAAATTGTTGTAGGTGTGACAGATGTTGTCGCTATACTCAATCTTGTAGTAAATTTTTCTATATCTATAACTTCTTCCCTTACTGCTGTGTAGGTGATTCGTTCATAAAAAGTATCTTTTGAGGGTTCAAGTAATACTTATTAAAAAGTACCGAACAAATTGTTAACTATGGTAGTTTTTTTAAGGGGGCCACGGGCTATTGGCACTTTTATGATGAGCAGTCCTAATTAACACATGGTGAGACAAAAAATGCAAAACTTTTTGACGGAGAAAAAATTGGGTTGGTGCATGAAAAATATGGTTCTGCGGATGAAAACATACGAGAAAAGCGGCAAAAAAAGGTTTCTTTACGCAGTTATGAGCCCGTCCCCCGATAGCTACGTTAGTTTTACATTTCCGGCTTGACTCACGCATTTTGCATCTTGTGACATTACTTGGTAAAATGTGATACTTCGAAGAATCGAGATGTTTATTTTGTTTATATTTGGTGACCCTGTCCTAATTCGCACCCTGCACAGAAGTCATATTGATAATCGGGGGTCACTCCACGATTATAAACATATGGATAATCATAAGAACTAGAATAGTCCGAATTATAATTCGAATTTGTACTCGCTCCTGTTAAACAAAGATGATCAGGCACCATCTTAAATACAAATTTCAGCGTTAAAATTAGAAATCAATTTAACATGTACAATTTGTAGCTGTGGCAGCTGTTGCGCCAAATTCTGAAATATTTTTATAAGGCAATTTATTTATGATATTAATTTTTTCTTGTACAGGCCGACTTAACAAAAAATCAGCTAACCGCTTATCGTTTAATGACAACGTAAAGATTTATAAACCATTAATTATGGTGCATAGGCTATGGTTGTTTTTGGCGCTGCCAAATTTGACAAAATATTTTCGGTCTGATCACTTGGTGACGCTTTTTCGAGCGGTCAAATGAAGACACCTCACAAGCAAAATTTGCTAAAATTTTCAGCGCGAAAAACTACTCGATATTCTTACTTATCGTTATTATAAGACGTTTTCAAAGGCTCGGTGTTTTGACTATTGATATTTGTTTGCCTAAAAAATCCCGAGTCGTGATACAAGAAACATATTTGAATGTCCGAAATTCTCATTGACCGTCATCAATTCTTTTTGTATTTATTAGCTCAAAAAGAACCTTTTTTTTATTCTGAGGCATAAAAAGTTCTAAAATTTTAACCATTGTGAAATTTCAGCATTTTCTACAAAATTTGTAATACAAATGATTGATGTCCCCTTATTGCCCTGTCGTAAAGATTTGATCCCTCAAAAATTCGGGGATGAGAAAACGACGCGTCATTTGGAAACGAGTCATTCGATTTAGTTTTTAGATAGCTCAATCTGAGCACAATTATCTTATCAATATATACATTTAAAATTGGTTTTCATCGGACCAATTTTTATTTTTTTTACAAAGATTACTGAAATTGTTTAATTATTAGTTTTTGTTAAAAAATAGAAACAAAGGTCTGAGAAAAAATAGAAACAATGGTCTGATTCGGACGAATTTTTATTTTTTATTATTCACTAGATATTTGTGCACAGTTCGAGCTATCTAAGAACCTAATCGGCTGAGTCGTTTTTGGAAACCGCATTGTTTTCTCACCCCCCGTGTTTTGAGGGATCAAATATTTACGATAGCCTATCGTCGATAGGGCAATAAGGGAATATGGAAACTCATCGGGACTATTATGAGAAAAATTCATTATTCAAAGAATTCGTTACAATCAAAAAGTATCCGGTGTACCTGAAGCCATGGTCCAAGACAAAATGCATCAGTTTTGGGCTTGTTAGGAGCTGATAGACAAGATCTGCTTTCTTGACGAAAATAATCTTCATTTGGATTTCCATAATATGTTGAATACCAAATTCCGCCGTCTTCCCATTCTGAATTTTTTCGCGGATAGTCTGCTGTACAATGAATAAATAAATCTGATAAAATATCCACACATGTTCCACCTTAAATCACTTAATTATTTATATCTAGATAATAAAACACAGAAAATTCTGATTTCAGGCATTTAAAGGTCCCGATAACTTGAAAAAACTGATTTTTGACCACCATGTGGTCAAAATGAAGAAAATGAAGAATAATATAATGCAAAAAATTTTCGCCTGATAAAATTAATTTGAATGCAAATTTCGACAAAATCTGAAGAAAAACTTTTGACCTCGGACTGTCCGAATCGGACACCCTTTATCGCAATATATTTAAACCTTGCGATAGTAAATGATATTCCTTCGAAAATTTTGTCCTGCTTTCTGATGAGCGAAAATAAAATCACAAATAAGGTCATCGGATAACCATTATCTTAACCATATAAATTTTTTGTATAAATTTCCGATATAGGTTCATGATCTGATATCCTTTTTCCAACCTAAGTGGATCTTGAAAATGTGGGTTATCTCTATAGCGCGTGTTCGAATCCTACTTATGTTCTCTAAGTGATTCTGTTAGTGATTGCCTTGGTGATCACGCACGAATCAACTTTGGCGTGCCAATATCAGGCACCCTTACCTATTATCATACCTTAGACACTCACTAAGATTGAATTAGTGGTATTCGAACACGCTTTAAAGATAAAACAAGGAAACTTGGAAAAAGGATATTCTAGAATTTTTGTCAAAACCAAAATACTAGATCAAGTATATTTTCAACCAGATCTATTAATTTTCTTTACGAAAATACTTCTTATTTTTAAAGTCCAGTTTTATCACCTTCGATTGATGTTCTTCTTATGTCACAGTCATTTGGATCTTCGGCTCCAGTACATTCTGCTCCAGAAATTGTATAGGCTGGTAGACAAACTGAATTAGCCTGCGAATCAAATTTTTTATAATTGGCTCCAATTGATTTCATATATTCATGATATTCGTTTTCTAGTCCCAAAAAACCATCTCCTGAAAAACCTAGAAATCGACAAACAGCACGCTGGAATATGTCACCATTTACAGTTCCATTTTTAAGTAATTCTTTGCCACTCCTTAATTAATTAAATAAAGTATATTTTGATTTATTTACTTTTATACCGGGTACCTGGACGACAAAAAGATGAAAAAGCTGACACTGCAGTCACATTCTGTCAGAAATTATTATAAAAAAAATTTTACAGAAAAAAATCAAGACTCTATTTTTAGACTCTGGTTAGAAAACTCATTAAAAAAATATTATTTTGATCTCAAACTATTATTGTTAAAATATTAAACGTTAATTTCTTGATTTTTCGAAACCATGGCCGTTGCCACAAAAATTCCCATATTAAAAATTAAAATAGTCAAAAATTTCAACAACAATTTTTTTTTTTAGACAAAAAATTTGTATATTCATAAAATTTTATCAAAGCAATATAAAATTTATTTTGTTCATAATAAGATGTGTAACAAATTTGATGGAAATTAAACTTTGAAAACAAATAGCTAATATGTGACCTAAGCTCTTCTTTGAAATCACCTCGAGTCTCGACAAATTACTTTATGCCCCGACACTACTTGGAACTCAAGCCATGAATAAAGTAGAGAAAATTCGACAGTTATATCTGGAAAAAACCACAAAATTTTGATTTTTTGATATATAAAAATCTAATTAATTTATCTCATAATTTGAAAGTTTATTGGCGTCGGAACCTTTATGTACATTTTAATCTAGGAAAATACTCCCTGCAATAATCAAATTCAAACTCATTTTTTTTAAATAAAAATATTTTCAGTTTGAGGTTTAGAATTTAATTTTTATTCCCGTTCGGTAATTCCAAGCTTACGTTGATATGCAAATACATGATTTGCGTAATAAAAGATAATTCTAAAAAATTTGATTTTACAAAAGTGTGTCCATATTTAATTATGAAGCAAAACACAGAATTTTTATTGCTAAAATTAGGTAAATAGAAATAAATTTTTATATTTTACCCTTGACAAACTCTGCCGAAACCTTCTTCTAATCCATAACGCGATTCAAAAGAAGCATATAATCTACCACTGTTCCAATTTGCAACTCGAAATTTCCATGTCCCGCTGCTATCACCCGCTGCGCCATGAAGTAAAATTGGTAATATCTCTAATCGCATGATTTGACCTTGAAAATTAGAAAAAAAGTTGAGAATCCGTCACTTAATTTTGAAAGAATATTTATTTACCAAAGTCAACATCAATAACTGACACATCAAACTACTTGTTTTTGATTGTAAATAATGCCACATCAGCCAGAGTCCTAAACCCAACATAAATATCACTATTAAATTAGGCGGCCCGATATCGTCAGCCGGAAAAAGCCTAAGCAATTTCACGATTATTAGCTAAAATACTTCCAGTGACAATATCACCGAATGTGCCAATATCGCCAAATTTTGTCTGAGATTTGTTTCACAAATTCCTTTGTGGGTTCATGAATGACGAGGTTTCCTATATTAAAGTACCCAAATCAACTCTTTTCAACTTTTATCAGATTGCGTTTGGTGGAGTTTTAATTCGGAAAGTTCTTTCATTTGTACAAATTCCATAACTGGTTCAACTATGTTCTGTTTATCATATAAATAGGGGGCAACATCACCGAAAGTTTTTTGCCAAAAATATCGCATATCCTATTACGAGGAAGGTAGATCAAAAATGCCTAGGTAAAAATACAAACCAATTACAAGGTAAAAATTACAAGGTAAAAATACAAACCAAATACAAACGAGAGTGAGACGGGCCAACCAACCAATCAAATCCCTGAATTGAACACACAATTGGTTTGTATTTTTACCTAGGCAATTTTGATCTACCTTCCTCGTAATAGGATATGGGGACAGATTCTGTCCGATAGAAATAAATTTTGAAATTAATAATAAAAAACGCGTTGGCGTTCGAAATGATGTCATTTTTTTAAATTTTATAGAGAGTTGCTTAATAGGTTCGAATGAACTGAATCACCAAAATGCGTTGTTTCAGTTCATTCGAACCTATTAAGCAACTCTCTATACAATTTTAAAAAAATGACATCATTTCGAACGTCAACGCGTTTTTTATTATTAATTTCAAAATTTATTTTTATCCGACAGAATCTGTCCCCATATGCGATATTTTTGGCAAAAAACTTTCGGTGATGTTGCCCCCTATTTATATGATAAACAGAACATAGTTGAACCAGTTATGGAATTTGTACAAATGAAAGAACTTTCCGATACATTTGCTTCATGGTTAATTCGATTTGCTTTTTTATGAATCTAAGAGGTTTTGTGTCCTTAAAAAGTGTACTGTGAAGAACAACTTAATAAGTCAGAAAGTTTGGGACGACAAAAATACAATCGTTAGCTGATCGATCCGTCGAAAATCGATTTATTTTTGTTTGTAAATTAGATAAATACATTGTATTTTCTATATTTTCTTAAATCGCCTTTTCAATTAGGCACTTCTATATTATTGATATATATAGTCATGTGCATTTGTATTTCACCTTTATTTTGAGGTGTGACAATAAGACTTGACTTTTGCCGTCTCAAACAATTTTATTCATATTGTTTACAAAGATTTCCTTAGTACTAAAATACCCATTCGGATTTTAAATTTTTTTTAATGATCTAATCATATTTTTTGATAGATATCGCCAGAAACGTCGCTGAAATAAACAAAGATCCTAGGACCTAGACTCAATATTAATAAAACTTTATATTCCGATATTTTTTTCGCCGATATATTTAAATTAAGTATACTTTTAGATGAGACAGTTCCTAACACAAATCGAATACATTTGTTAACATGGCTCCTTCCTTTGTTCAGATTGGTGTCTATTTCGCTTATTGTTGAATATTATTATCGGCGCGAAAACCTAATTCTTTTTTCGTTGCCATTCTTATTTTGGCAATAACCAAGATGTGTCAAATATACATAAAATAATACTTTTTTGAGATGTATTCCTCGCATGCAGCAGACCCCTCAGACCAGGCTTGTAAAGGGATGCATCCCTAGCCGATTTTTCCATCCCTAACCCCATCCCCATTTTATCCCCAAAAAAGGGATGCATCCCTAGGGATGTATCCCCATATAATATGGTTAATGTTATTTATGTTATATAATAAGTTATATTTAACATTTTCGTCAACATAGTCAACTTTAAAGTGTATTATATCAAATGATATAGTATTTTCGTGTTTTCTNACTATATCATATAGTAATCAAGTGACAGTGTGAACACTTATTGATTGAATACAAAAAAAATTATAATAAATAATTGTTTTCATGGAATACTTAAATCGCAAATTTTGAAATTTCACTTCCAAAAAAAATATCTGTCCCAAGATACAAATAAACTTTAATCTTAAGTGTTTTGCATGCACCAAACACTTTCCTAAAAACTGGCTTATCTCACATTTGTATTTGATGTATAGTTTCGAAATAATTTTTCCGGAAGTAAAACTTCGGCGAAAAATCTCAAAAAATCAACTCTCCATAATATTCGAACCAAATATCCAAAAAAAAATTGAGTATTTTTTTCGGAATCACCGCAAAATTCTTTATAATGTATTCGGAAGAAACAATTCTGTGACATTTATTTTTCTCATTTTAGAAGTTTTTAGGTTGGCTTGAGCCGATATATCGGCTCTGTGATTCCAAGGGTTAACTAACTTAGTTAAATGAAATTAAGATATAGATTCAATTTTATTAAAAAAATAAAGTCAGATATCTAGAATAGAACATTCTCAGAAATTTTTCTCAGCCCAAAACGCTTTTGACCACTTATAACCCCCCTGGCCTGTGACCACCCGACTTAATTAACCCCCCTGGCCTGTGACCATTACAAGCTTATATAACCCCGCCTGGCCTATGACCACTTAAACCCCCCCGGACCATTAAACCCCCCCCCTTTTTTGGCAAAGTTCTAGGGGGCTTTAAGTGGTAAACACACTGTATAATATAGCCGTATATTTGTCAGTTATTTTTTCTTGAAATTAAATAGGATCGGGTTTAAAAAAACGTTAATCTTTATTTTCCAAATAAAAAATTCTAAAAAAAATTATTTTGGTCAATTTTGATGAAAAATGCGTAGGCGGAAGAACTGATAATCCAAAAAATTTCAAGCTGCCCAACTTTGCCTCAATTTTTTTTTGCTTTATATAAGGCAGAATTTTACTGGCTTTCTTTTAGACGCCATTAAAAGCTTTAGCGAGATATAGCTGCTACTGAAATCGACAATTTAAACTTATAAATGCCATTTAACCCTAGAAAAAATTTTCAAATTGTTTTTATTCTCAAAATTTTTCTCTTTAAATTTTGCGCTAGGTAATTGCTTCCAATCGTTCATATAGTTATTCGTTTAAAAGATAGTTTTTGGCCTGGGTATAACCCTACCTATGAAGCGTTGCATTATGTTACGTACTGAGCGTTAAAAATCAATTCTCCAAAGTTTGTTTATGTCATACTAGGTACTACTCCCCTAGAGAAAACCTACTGAGTAGATCCTACTCACACGATTTGAAATAAGGAATTTCAAGAGTCAAAACTGGGTATGAATGTTTTTAAGCTATCTTGTAGAGAATTTTTTCTGGTCATTTTAAGACCCAGGATTTTTTTCGTGTTTGAAATTTTTTCAAAAAAAAATGATTTTAAGGTCAAATTTTCATGACTAATTTTAGCCAGCTGTAAAAGTTGCAAATTTCGAGCTAGCGCACTTTTTTTTCTGCAATCAGGAGAAATAGCTGATACAATTTCAAGTTTTTTTATTTAGGGCACAATGACCACCCGGTCGACCACAATGACAGGTCAAAGTTCAAGGTCAATCTCAAGTTCATCGTAGAGACTTAAAAGTACCTTCAAAAGAATCGGAAGGGTCGACTTTCTGATGAAAATATTCGCAACTATAGCTCAATTATGTACTGAAAGGCCGCTAGAGAGCAAATACTGGACAAACCTCAAGATCAATCTCAAGTTCATCGTATATACTTACAAGTAACCTCAAAAGAATCGGAATGGTCGATTTTCTGATAAACATATTAGCAACATAGGGTCAATCATGTACTGAAGTTGCTAGAGAGCAAAAACTGGTCAAATAATTGCTCTCTAGGGACTTCAGTACATAACTGACCAAGTGTTGCTAATACGTTCATCAGAAAATCGACCTTTCCGATTCTTTTGAGGGTACTTGTAACTCTATACGATGAACTTGAGATTGACCTTGAGGTTTTACCTGTCATTGTGGTCGACCGGGTGGTCATTGTGCCCTCAATCAAATAACTTGAAATTGTATCAGCCTTTTCTCCTGATTGCAGAAAAAAAAGTGCGCTAGCTCCTAATTTGCAACTTTTACAGCTGGCTAAATTTAGTCATGAAAATTTGACCTAAAAATCAATTTTCTTCGAAAAAATTTCAAAAACGAATAAAATCCTACGTCTTAAAATGACCAAAAAAAATTCTCTACAAGATAGCTTAAAAACATTGATACCCATTTTTGACTTTTGAAATTCCTTATTTCAAATTGTCTGAGTAGGACCTACTCAGTAGGTTTTCTCCAGGGATGTAGTACCTAGGTCCTACTCATAGACAAAATTTGGAGATTTAATTTTTTTGAAGCTCAGGCAGAGTGTGAAAAACTCTTTTTTATTTGTTGATTGTATGAAGCAAGATAATCTAGATCTTATTTTTTGAGATTATAATCAAAATAGTGTTTTTATTTGATAGTATGTGTCAGGTACGGAATTTTCCGTAGACTACGGTATTTGAACTCGGTTATCCGTCGTTAAGTTTTTCAATATTTTCGGGTTCACCTCAGTTCTGAGCAATTATAAAAACAAATAAAACGTTTAGAAAGTTGGTGATTTATCACTTGTTTTCAGTGGTTCTCACGTAGATTAAAAGTTCTGAGTTGATAGTTTAAATCTTCACTCGATAGAGTTTTATAGAGTCGGTGTCTAGTGTACCCATTTGGGTACGCTAAGCACGCTCGTGCTCTACGTACCCAAATTGGTATGAATTAAAAAAAATAATCTAGGCCAATTTGGGTACGGAAAGCACGACCCCGTTTTATAATATCGTAGTTAAAACTTACTTTTTTCAATTATTATCTCTCTGGTTTAAAAAATAAATTGTTTGTTTTTTTCCTCGGCAGATTTAATCTCAGCGTGATTTTCTTGAAACCGGACTGTTTTAAAATTCACAGTTTGAAAAAATCAATCTCTAGTCAATAACGCCAAATAAAGGAAAGCACCTTTCTTTGTATCAGCAGACATCAACTTTTTTAATCAAATTCCTAATCTTATTACTTTGCATAGATCATTTGTATTCATGATTTCCTAGAAAATATCAAAAATTACTATTACTTCTTTTCTCCCGGGTCCCTAATCCAATTTTTATTTTGGTTTATGCAATTTTCTTGCATTTGAAGCAAAATTTCGAAAAAATGAGCCTACAGATTTGACGGCATTGTCTGGTGGCGACGAACTTATAAGAATCATGACAATCGCTTGAACAAATGTATCTCTTTTTAAGGACTTTGGGACCTTTTTTGAATCGGTCATAATATGCGTAGGTTGAGATATTCTGACTTGAAAATCTCTCACAAGAGACCTTGAAGGCTAGAGGTATCGATATCCCCCTTTCACACTTTCGGGAATATTTGAGGGAAATATTATAAAATCGTAATTTTTTGTAGAAACTAACGGACAGACAATTCGCAAATTTAATTTTTTTGGGATTTTTAATATTTTATCAAATACAATAAATATGACTCAAAAATGATGTGCAGGTCAAACGGGTCAAAAATCAGGACACATCCGTTTAATAGATATCTGCGGAGAATTCACGATGTAAAAGTGATCGAAATACATTTTTCAAATTCCAGCCATACAAAAAAATATCGATGTGCGAATTTTTTAGTTTTTTTCGATTTATAAACTTTTGACTTTGGCGTTAAAATCGTATAGAAAGAAAATTTCACAATATATTGCGGTAACCGCTGTTCATCAAATTAACCTTCAAACAAAATCAGCATATTTTTACCTGGTATATTTTGATTACATACCGCATGTATAATGGTGAAACAAGCCAAAAGTGGGCACAATTTTTATGTTACTGTCCCTCCCACCCGTTTTTAATTGAGCCTGCTCAGGATACACTTAAATTACTTTAAATGTCATGCTGCTTTTATCGATTACTTTTCATATTTTTTTTCATACAAACTGATAATCGATTTAACTCAAGTAATCACACGTGCAGTTTTAGATTACAGTTCTTCGGCGACCCTAGTGCCCACTCAGAAGTTCTCCTGAAATTGAATTAAATTTACAAGTGGCTCAAGTTTTAGAATGGAACGGGAAAATAGAAAAAATATACTTGGGTTAATATATTTTGGAACATTATAATTTAGACGTTTTTTGAATTGAATTATTATGTGAGTCGAAATTTATGCGAAAATAATAATGTCTACCAAGACAACCCAATTTTCGCTTATTTTGACATTTCTCGATAAAAGGTTAGGCCAGTTATGAAACTTTCTGAAATAGTAAATTGTAGAACTAACTTTTATCTTGCGAATTATTTTTTAACTTTCAATGAATGCGATGCCTTAACGAGAAATTTTCTACAGCTGAGTTGAGGTGTTGCCCAGATTCATCCACAATGGGGGGGACAGAATTGCTATCCTATAGACTATAGGCTATAGTGGATATGAATTTGGGCATTACCTCAACTCAGCTGTAGAAGGAATCACCTTTCAGGTCGTATAAAATGAGCTGGAATTTTAACATAACATAAAGCAGTCAAACTTTTTAGGAACATTTTTGTGATTTTCTGCTACATTTTTCTAAAATGATAAACATAGCAATTAATTTTTTAAGATGGTAGTTGGTACCTTCTAAAAGTTTTTCTTATTATTTTTGCGATCGCTGTAAATGAGGAGCACTAAGTCGTAATAAAATGATTTTATTAAATCTTCGAAAAGAACCGCCTAAAAAGTAAAAATCGATAACAGTTTTTTGCTGAAACATAACTGTTTTCCTGTCCGAAAAATTTATGATTAAAATGTTTTGGAAAAAAATTAGATTTTTTGATTAATTTTTTTCCAAAAAATTCAAAAGATTGTAAATTAAAATAGTGATATGCAATATATTCTTCATGCCATGGCATGCCATACTGTTTATAAATTTGCTAGATCTCAAATACCGTATTTTCAACCAAAGACCTTCCAAATTATTTTTCAAATGCACTGCTTGCCAAAGACTTAAATTGAAAACAAAATTTTTGAAGATTTTCTATATTGAAAATTATTTTGATTGCAAATTGAAATAAATCGTTAATCATTGTTCCACGGTCGAATTTCCACCATCTCTATTCACGGATTCGGGCATCATATTTTCCCGATCTGACTCACAAACTTCATTTTATCATAAAACTTTGATTTTAACAAAAGTTATCTGAAACCGTTTGATTTCCAGTCCCATTTTTCAAGATTCATACTTTTACGAACAATTGATGAGTTCTGATGCTGCCTTTCTTGAATCATCGTCGAAAGAGCAAACGGGGACAAAGCCATTCGATGACTAGAATAAAATTTATATCTTCTAATTTTCGAAATACAAAAACTACTATCTTATAACTTATAAGCTTTCAAATTTTTAGCCTTGAAACAGCAATTCTGACCAATTTGGTCACGAGACCGACCTAAAATTTTGGAACTTCCTTTTCATTTTGGCACTTAACAAGATTATTAGGTCTTTTTTCAAAAATCGAAAATTTCCTCAAGAGGGGGTCCGCTTGGTTTGAAATTCACCAATGCGTTTACTATCTGAAACAAAAAGTGTGGGATTTCTGCAAAGTAAATTACTTTAAGTAATTAAAGAAGCGCTTGGTGATGATAAACGTAGAAGAAATGTTTGTGTTTTAAAATTTCGAGTGGAAAAAATTAACTACATAAATCAACTACTAGAAATAACGCTTGATTTTCTACCTGACATATTTTCTTAAAATATACATTGATCCCATGAAATACCGCCTTTTATTAGACTGAAATCCCTCTAAATATAGTATTCCACAGTATAAGATAAACGGTTTATAATTTCACATTTTGTGTCAAACTTAATGTTGTGTTTTCAAAAAAAAATTGAACTTTTCTGGTATGTTACCATTGCTATTCATAAAATTTATCGCCAAATTATCACCAATTAAACTCGTGTTATATATGAATAAATATACATATGAATAAAAATGCAAGCTATGCCTGTTTTAACTCAAATCGAAAACACTAGATAAGGAATTTACAGTATTTGATAAATTTAAAAAATCACAAAATTTGACGATCATATTTTAGTTATTATTTGGGGGGGGGATGTTTCTTAACAAAAAAAGATTTTTTGAACAAAAAAAATAAACAAAAAATAAATTTTTAAACAAAAATTAACTTAGTAAATACACATTCCATGCTAACATTATACCAAAACAAATGAGTTTAACAACATAAACTTGAGGAGATGCTTTTTTTATTACTGTGATTTTTGTCTAAGCGGACACTTTGCCGGTTTTGTCCGCTTAGACTTGTGCTTAGACAAAAATCACAGTAATTACCATTTAGTGCTGGAATTGGTTTTGATATGAACTTGCTGCAAATCGACATTTTCTGGAGACCAATCTTTATATTGGGGAAGTGGATCTGTACGATTATCCATCAATCCATCTATACACTCGTCAATTAGAGCCTCATTCATTGCTTTTAATTTCTCAACTTCTTTCTCCATTTTTTCAATTCCAAATCGGTCAATTTTCTGCTGCAATTCCTTTGAAAAATATTCGTAAAGTTTTTGATCCAAATTTTGCCACTTTGACAGCGATAATTAAAAATGTTGCAGATATCTTTTCATATAATTTTTTAAGTTTTTCTTAAGTTTGAACAAGTAAAATACCTTAGCTTGTGAAATTTTTATAAGGCTAAAAATGCACAATTTGAAAGATATTTTCTGACCACTAGCTGGCGCAGAGTATTTTTTGTTCATTTAAATTATGGAGTTGAATTGAATATTCATATCGTTTCAAACTTTGATCTCTAGATTTCCTGATCTAAAGTGTATGAATACAGTAATTACACTCAAATAGTAACCTCTCAAATAGTCACCCTTACGGTAAGGGCCTTACCCCATAAACAGAATCTTTCAGGAACTACCCAAATTTTAATTTCACATCATTTTATTTTAGATTTTTCTTTGATAGTTACATGAAAATAATTCAAAAAAATGTAATACAGAATTTTGATAAATATCGAGTAAGTATCCCAAAAAGTTACCCCGAGCAATTACTCCAAATACTTACTTTCAACCCCAAATAGTTACGTTTTATAAATAGTTCAGGGGTGAAGATTTTAGAGTAACTACTGTATTTCAAAATCAGTGGTGACTTCGGATATTTAGTGAAATTATTAAACATTTGCTATTATCGACGATAATTTATCGTTCCTTTTTCACGTTTTTTTCTATGCTATCTGTAATAGTACGATCATGATCTGCCACCATTTTTGATAAAAATGAAATGTCACGTAATTCCAACTCCAGGTCGTATTTTAGTAAGACAAGAGATTCTAATAGATATTCTGTGATCATAATGAAATCAAATTCGTCGTCAATATTTCTGATAATTTCATCAATTTCTTTCGAGTCTGTAACATTTGGCTCTCCAAAAGTTTTCCAATTGGAATTTCTATTAAAACGAGCGTTTTTCTTTGCAACCCATGTATTAGGTTCGTCGAAAGTTTGGTTTACATATTTCCAAGGATTTTTCAAGAACTCTTCAGCTGTTTTGGCTGCATGAAATACAGGGACACCATCGTCTTTCATGTAATTGAATAAGCTTGCGGTAGGGTGGGGGTTTGCAGTTTAACACATTTTGAAGTTGAAAATGTAAAAATCCAGCTATGGAATAACTGCTGATTTTTAAGAATTCAAATTAAAAGTTCATGTTTGTTTCAATCGTAAAACTGACTTAAAAAAGATTATCATTTTAAGTTGTTATCAATTTCACTGCTATAATTCACTTAATTTTCGCTTCGTAATTCCTGTAATAACAGTTGTAATTATTCGGACAGGGAGTGAAATGTATTAAAATAGTGAAATTGTATTAATAGTGAAATGTAAATTTTTATTGAATATGTATTTTAAAAAAGTAGTGAAATGATTTAATGCGGCGAGGCGTTGTTAGTGAAATGTATTTTAGGTGAAATCTGCTAAAAATCTTTAGTGAAATGTAATTTTTTTAAGAGTGAAATGTATTACGGGCATTAACTAGTTTGAAAAAAAAATCTATAGTATTGTATTTTGTACGGTGATTCACTTCAAAGTTAATCTACTTTTTTTCTATTTATAGTCGTTTAGATTATCACAGAGAAATTCGGCATCACCACATACTCCACACGTCCTCGATAACAAACGTCCTGACAGGTTCTCAAACGTCCTGACACAAAATATTCAATTGATATAATTTTACTAAACTGCCCGACAGTTTTCATTTTGATAAAAAAGTTTTGGAAACTATGATTTTTAATTGATTAATTTCTCATCATTTTATCAATCTCTGTCATGTCTTGAAAATTAAAATGAACCGATTGTCTTGTTAGGGGCCTCGGTTGCATTTGGACGATTTGCCACTTTTTTCAATTTGTTTATTTTTTTTCTTGATGGAAAACCCTCAATCACTCACACATGTCAAGAATCACTCCCACCCACTCTTAATGTTCACATTGATATTTATCTAACTGTATTACTAATTAGAGAAACGACACAACGCGCTTAATCCGCTACAAAATACCGTATTCTATTGTCTGTCATGCAGTAACATCATTCGTTCATAATTACTTCACCATAACTCTTGTTTCTAAAACCCAACTTTACTGGTCATGACCACCACGCACCATAACGGCTGCCACCTTCCGTTGAGTAAATCTTCTGTGCAATATACTACTCGCCGTTCTGCACGCTTTACTTCAAGTTATTGTTTTGCCTTATTCGAATAATAAAGAAATCCTCAACTTTGTAGTATCTCTAGTCAAAGGCAGAAAGGCTATTTTTACTCTGAAGGGCTTATAGAACGCAAATTGATATTTTGCTTACTGAAATTGGTTGAGCAGCAGAAGGTCAAAAAAATCTGCCAACTCTAATTACTCAATTATCCGTTTAGAAAATTTAAAGGCAAATAACTTTGCCTACATAACCGCTTAACTCTTACACTCTCAATTATCTTGTTTTATAAGATTGATTTAAACATGTAAGAGAAAGTAAATTTGATCGAATAATGATCAAATCAAATTTTGGCTGCTTTTATTGTTCGTATTCAAAATTGAAATGTTGTGTTTTATGTGTTAAGAATAAGTAATGTTAAATTAATGAGAACCCATTGGATCTTGAAATGGAGAGCTATCTCTATAACAAGTGTTCGAATCCCACAGATAGTGCCTTAGTGACTATCCTGGTATGATTAATAGGCAAGGGTGCTTAATTGGAGCGCCAAAGGTTGATTATGCGTAATCACTAATCGCATGTCCTAACACAATCATTAGGCAACATCAGTGGTATTCGAACAAATGAAATTAATCGGGAAAAATATTTAAAATTGAACGTAGATATATTGAAAGTATGGATGCAGGAGATATGAAATAAATTTTGGACGAGAAAAGTTTCAGAAAACTTTTTTTGTGGAAATTACTCTTGAAGTGCGACTAGATTCGTTTTTTATTAAAATATAATATTGGAGGAAAATTTGTTCGCCATAAAATATGGCAGGACTCCTGAGGAGTGAAATTTCTTACAGTGATCTTCATATTCGGGTATGTTCCACATTATTTATTTCTGCACAAATTTTCGGGCTCTAGTAAAATTATGTTTTGCCTTTCACATAGGTTCGTAATCACTTTTTAAGAAATTGATTTCGACTCTACCTGATATTCATAATAAAAAAAAAGTCGGAGATGTCGGAATATCGTGTGCAACTTGCGGCTCTTGCTTTAAACTGAAAATGAACCTATTAGAGGTGACCCCCACCATGTCGTGCCTCTCGGACCATTAGTGTCTGTGTCCGTGTTATAATTGTTGCCTTGGTAATTCGCTCATACACAATTGCGAAAAATAACCGTTCACTCAATTCTCACAAAGATTATTTGTAGTTTTAAAAAGAGTTGTTTTCCCCACAATTCCTGGAAGCACCCAATCCCCTTAAGGGGGTATAGTTCGACTCTGATTTAATAGAAGGGCCTTAGAAGGCATTAAAAAATGCTCCAAATTGATACGGTGGTATAATTAAGTGTACTAAGAACCAAAATCCAAAAAAAATTTCTAATTTTTCGCATTTTTTTCGATTTTTCTAAGTATTTTTTAAAAAGATAATTAAAAAATAACGTTTGCTCGAATTGACCGCTAAAACTTTCAAAATATCGACTTGACGTAAGCCAACTTTTTCATCGTTTTCACCTGGCTTTCTTTGAGCCTACCTTTCGAAAAATCAGAAGCACTTTTTTTTTCGAAGATTTTGGGAAAAGTGAGCACAAAGAAAATCATAATTTTGCGAGTTTCTAGCCGAAATTGCAAAAAAGCTCTCTCTTGATCTCTTTAAAATTTTCCTGAGGGAATACTTGATAAAATTTGAGCTATTTTGCAAACATATCTCGGAGAGATAGATTTTGACACTCTGCAATTTAAAAATCGTCGGTTTATCTTGCGTTCTAGAATTGTTCAGTCGCCGGAATCGAAAAAAGCTTCCTTGAAAATTACTATCTACCGTTACTATCTGTGAAAATTTGAGCTCAATTTTGATATATCCGTCTGGGAGGAAGATAGATTTTGAAGTTTGAAAATGTCACCTTGTTACCGATATCGTACCTATTGGTGTAAGAGTCAAAATAATTGGTGATGTATTTTCGCAAGATCAAAGATAGATCTACAAATTAGCATTTTCGTGTTTTTCTCAATAACTGTTAGTTTTCAGTATATTTTCACCTAGAAAATGTCAACATCAGATCGTATCCCCTTATAGGGTATTCCGTTCTACATTGTTCTGCACGTTATTATGTTCTTGAATATGCACCAAATCACATGTTAATGTTTTGAAAGCATGAAACAACCCGAATGAACCACAAAAAAATTTACGAAAATTTGCGTTTTTGATTTTTCCTAAGTATTGTTTTCTCAGAATTTTGTTCAAAATAACGTTTGTGTCAATTTGAACAACTTCAAAATATCCGGGTTGACGTTAAGGGCCAACTTTCTCTTCGCTGTTCCTCTCGCTTCTATTGAGCCTACTTCGAAAAAATCGAAGTCACATTTTTTTTCGAGAATTTTCAGTTGACCTTGAAAAATTCATATTTTGAGTTTGGGGTCCGAAATTGCAAAAAAACGCCTCTGTAAAGTTTCCTATTTGTTTTGAACTAGCTTTTTGCAAATTGTTGAGCTATGCTAAGTTTGAAATCCTCGGGGAGATAGATTTTTCGAGCAGTGGATGTCCAAAAAACGTGTTTTTTGCATGTTCTAGAAAAAATATAGCACTTATCGACAAAAACCACTGTAAAGTTTTGAATAGTAATTAACAGTTGGTATCAACATTAAGGTTTTTGTTTCATAATAAAAACCTGGGAGGAGATAGAATTTTCCGTTTTTGCGTTATTCTTCCTTGTTTCGCTTATGCTGTCACGAGTGTAAGCATACAAAAAAGTTTTGGCACATTTATGACAAGCTGAAAGGCTAGTTTACAACTGGCCTAATCGAGATAACTATCCTTGAAGCATGTGTTTGGCTAATATTTTTATCGAGATATGTCAAATACAGGACCGGATACCCTTAACCAAAAATTATCCCGTGCCGTATATCAAGAAATAAGGTCGGCCAAATACAACTGTTTTGTTCAAAAATTTGCTTAAATCCACTTTTTGGAAAAAAGTGAAAAGGTTCTTAGAGTTTTAAGACCTTTTTTGCATAAAACACAAGTCCTAACTATTTCTCATGAGAAAATCGAACTCTTCCATTTATATACTACTTCGATTCATAAGAAATAGCGGACGCGTCGTCAGAATAGAGTCTGCCGTACAAATTCATGTCTAATTTCTTACAAGTTTAATACTCACCATTTGTTGAAATGTCGTACAGGCCTGAAGTCGATGTACTTCCGGACGACCTTCGCACGCTCAGAAATTGTTCATTTCAAACAGGGATGGGTCTGTAAAGTCCCCAAAAACAGAATTAAATCATTAAATGTGTTTATCCATTTATCATACAATTTGAAAATATATAGTTATACACAATATCATAGCATAACAATTTTTTGTCAAAACTAGAGTTTTTGCTTCAAATATCATTTCACTCAGAAAAAAATACATTTTCGCTAAAGAAATTTAGGCCACTTTCACTAAACATCAGTTTCACTACTATACGCCTACGGCAAGTAAAATTGGGTTTTATTTAAATACTTTCGCCTCACTTTTTTAATAATTTCACATTTTCAAAAAATTACATTTCACTTTTAATACATTTCACTCCCTGTCCGTAATATTCAACTGATTTTAACAAAATTTTCAGGATTATGCAAAAATCATAGACTTCGAAGTTTATTGTCTCTAATTGGCCATTTTTGACTAAGGTCGTTCATAAAATTGAAAATATCATTTTTTACAAGAAATAAAAATATTTTGTCATCATTTTTGGTTATACGTTGACCAAATATAATAGGTTTTTGGTAGAACACAGTTCTTAATGTTTTTGGAAATTACGCACACCTTAACTGAAGAATGCGATCCCGGTTCACGAAGAATTGAAAATTTATAAGAATTTGATTTTGGATACATTGTTTTTGCTTCTGGTGAAATAATGTATGTTGTATAACCACTTCTGGAAGACATGCTTGGCAATCGGGCAAGGGCATTATCATTGATCGATTAATGATTTAAAAATGTCAAAATTGATTGTACAGTTTCTGGTCTTGCGACAGTTTTGTGTAATTCCATGCATACCTAAAGATTATTTGTTCTTTAATAGAATATCTGTGATAAGACTAATAAAAATGATTAAAATAAGTTGCTTAAATTTAGTGTTACACACAACTGGTGTACTATATGAGTCAAATAAAAATCGACAAAAATTCTTCCAGTAATCCGATTGGTCCCGTGATAAATCGATATCCATTTGCCGACAAAAAAAGTTACCGGTACCTTTTTTTGTCGTCAACTCGATATCGATCGACGCCTAAAGCCTTCAGCCAATCAAAATGCGGAATAGTTTTAACTTGTAGTATTTCCGATCAAAATATCAGCTCTGACAACAAATTTACACACTGAGCTATTTTTCTGCAAGGCCTTCTTTCTTATGAGTTTGAGCATTTAAACTTGCTTGTTGAATATTCAAAATAAACGTTGCTTTTTTTAATTTACCTATTCTACATTTGTTCAATTAGAGCAACGCATAAATTGGTGAAGTTACAGTCTACTAGTGAGTCTGAGTGATTTTCAGCTTGGAAATTTATTTTTGAAAACTTGCCTGATTTCATCGTAAATTTCATTCTAGAGTATGTCATGGTAATAAGGAACTATAAGGAATAGGAAATTTCAAAAGTCAAAATCGGTTTCAATGTGTTTAAGCTATCTTGTAGAGAATTTTTTTGGTCAATTCAAGACCTAGGATTTTTTTTGTTTTTAAAATTTTTTCAAAAAAAATTGTTTTAAGCGTCAAATTTACATGACTAACTTTAGCCAGCTGTAAAAGTTGCAAATTAGGAGCTACGCCACATTTTTTCTGCAATAAGGAGAAAAGGCTTTTCAAATTCATGTTTTTGATTTAGGTCATAATGACCACCCGGTCGACCACAATGACCGTCAAAGTTGAAAGTCAATCTCAAGGTCATCGAATTCGTATAAAAGACCCGCCAAATGATCCCCGTGGCCGACTTTTTAATGAACGTATCAGGAACCATAGGTGAATTATGTACGCTTACGGTGCCAGAGAGCAAAACATTTTGATAATGATTTGAGAGAAGTTGAACACATCGTTTGAAAATACCACCAAAGATTGCTCGTAGTCAATTTCTAATGACGGTATTAACAACCATGGCTATTATGTATCTAAGGCTGCTAGAGAGCAAAATACATTTCATGATTTGAGAGGCCAAGGTCAATCTCAAATCATCGAATTCGTATAAAAGACCCATCAAAATGATCCCGTGGCACGACTTTCACTGAACGTGTTTATGAACAATAGGTGAATTATGATCGCTTACGGTGCTAGAGAGCAAAATATTTTGAGAGAAGTTGAGCACATCGCTTTGAAAATACCACAAAAAAATTGCCTCGGAGACGACTTTCTAATGATGTTGAGAGGCTCAGCTATCTAGTTCTCATAGAGCCAAATACGAGCTGGAGTGGAAATTTAGACAGTTCTTAATCAAACTTGAAAGTTTTAATATTTGCTGATCAAAAAAGTATTGTCAAGTATATTTCCGTAGTTTATTTATGCAACATCGGATCCCTTAGTGTGCACCGTGAAAACTCGCATGAGGTACTTTTGTACCCCAGTTTAACTACTTTTGTACAGAAATTTTTGGTTATTTGAAAACAAATTTCACATAATCAGGGCATACTGAATGAGCAAATAAAATTGACGGAAGTTGTCTTCTTGGCCCAGATAGAATCGCTGCTTTCGCCATTTTTATCTTTCGTATACCTTTCTGATACGACCGTCTATTGAAAACAAATGTCTGGTTGGACAGACGGCTTAGGCAGTTGATGCTTAGACATAGAACCGTTGTTCACCAAGTTTTGGTCTGTGAAGAAATGAAACGTATACGATTTCATATCTTTTTGTGATCACAGGATTTTAGAGTTCAAATTATCAAATAAATTTTCTTAACCCTATTCTGGTAATAATCCATATTATTTTCATATATCCTGAAGGCAGTTTGATTCTGAACCTATAGAATCCACAATGACTTTCCGTGTTTTGCCTCCTACGTAATTTGGTTTTATTTTACGAGTTTAACAAGATTACCTTATAAAGTCTGATAATCAATGAGCGCCCGATAATATTTTGATTTGTAAAAATAATAAAGAAAACCTTATTTTGGTTTCTTAAAAATACATTATCCGTTAGATTTAGAAATTGTTTATTTATTATAAACTGATATCCCATGAGAACTAGATAGCTGAAGCCTCTCAAATCATAGAAATGTATTTTTGCTCTCTAGCACCTTAAGTATAACATAATTACCCCATGGTTGTTAATACCTTGACCAGAAAGTTGACTACAAGCAATCTTTTGTAGTAATTTCAAAGCGATGCTCAACTTCTCTCCAAATCATATCAAAAATAGTTTGCTCTCTAGCACCGTAAGCGAACATAATTCGCCTAATGTTCATAATACGTTCATTAAAGTCGGCCACGAGAATCATTTTGATGGGTCTTTTATACGAATTCCGATGACTTTGAGATGACCTTGGCTCCAAATCATGAAATGTATTTTGCCTCTCTAGCACTTAGTATACATATATCCGGCCCATGATTGTTAATACGTTTTAAAAGTTGACTACGAGGCATCTTTTTGGTGGTATTTCAAAGCGATTGCTCAACTTCTTCAAATCATCAAAATATTTGCCTTCTAGCCCCGTAAGCGAATAATCACTATGGTTCTATATACGTTCATTAGAAAGGTCCGCACGGGGATCATCTTTGGTGGGTCTTTTATACGAATTCGATGGACTTAGATTACTTCAACTTTGACCGGTCNAAAAATCATAGACTTCGAAAGTTATTGTCTCTAATTGGCCATTTTTGACTAAGGTCGTTCATAAAATTGAAAATATCATTTTTTACAAGAAATAAAAATTTATTTTGTCATCATTTTTTGTTATACGTTGACCAAATATAATAGGTTTTTGGTAGAACACAGTTCTTAATGTTTTTGGAAATTACGCACACCTTAACTGAGAAAATGCGATCCCGGTTCACGAAGAATTGAAAATTTATAAGAATTTGATTTTGGATACATTGTTTTTGCTTCTGGTGAAAATAATGTATGTTGTATAACCACTTCTGGAAGACATGCTTGGCAATCGGGCAAGGGCATTATCATTGATCGATTAAATGATTTAAAAATGTCAAAATTGATTGTACCAGTTTCTGGTCTTGCGACAGTTTTGTTGTAATTCCATGCATACCTAAAAGATATTTGTTTCTTTAATAGAAATATCTGATGATAAGACTAATAAAAATGATTAAAATAAGTTGCTTAAATTTAGTGTTACACACAACTTGTGTACTATATGAGTCAAATAAAAAAATCGA
>SCLH01000306.1:32687-49867 GCA_004367855.1 Oikopleura vanhoeffeni | reverse complement strand
AATCGATATCCATTTGCCGACAAAAAAAGTTACCGGTACCTTTTTTTGTCGTCAACTCGATATCGATCGACGCCTAAAGCCTTCAGCCAATCAAAATGCGGAATAGTTTTATACTTGTAGTATTTCCGATCAAAATATCAGCTCTGACAACAAATTTACACACTGAGCTATTTTTCTGCCAAGGCCTTCTTTCTTATGAGTTTGAGCATTTAAACTTGCTGTTTGAAAATATTCAAAATAAACGTTGGCTTTTTTTAATTTACCTATTCTACATTTGTTCAATTAGTGCAACGCATTAAATTGGTGAAGTTACAGTCTACTAGTGAGTCTGAGTGATTTTCAGCTTGGAAATTTTATTTTTGAAAACTTGCCTGATTTCATCGTAAATTTCATTCTAGAGTATGTCATGGTAATAAGGAACTATAAGGAATAAGGAATTTCAAAAGTCAAAANACAACCATGGGCTAATTATGTATACTAAGGGTGCTAGAGAGCAAAATACAATTTCATGATTTGAGAGGCCAAGGTCAATCTCAAAAACATCGAATTCGTATAAAACACCCATCAAAATGATCACCGTGGCCCACTGTCTAATGAACGTATTAGGAACCATAGGGGAATTATGTACGCTTACGGTGCTAGAAAGAAAAATAGCTAAGTTGAGCAATCGATTTGAAAATATCACGAAAAGATTGCTCGGAGACGACTTTCTCATGATTTGAGAGGCTTCAGCTATCTAGTTCTAATAAAGCCAAATTACGAGCTGGAGTGGAAATTTAGACAGTTTTTAATCAAACTTGAAAGTTTTATATCTGCTGATCAGAAAAGTATTGTCAAGTATATTTCGCTAGTTTATTTATGCAACATACGGATCCCTTATTGTCCACGGTGAAAACTCCGAATGAGGTACTTTTGTACCCCAGTTTACTTCTTTTGTATAGAATTTTTGGTTATTTGATAAACAAATTTCACATAAATCAGAGCACACTGAATGAGAAAATACAAATTTGACGGAAAGTCGTCTTCTTGGCCCAGATAGAATCGCTGCTTTCGCCATTTTTAATCTTTCGTATACCTTTTGATACGACGTCTATTGAAAACAAATGTCTGGTTTGAACAGACGATTTAGGGCAGTTGGATGGATAACCATAGAACCGTTGTTCACCAAGTTTTGGTCTGTGAAGAAATGAAACGGATACGATTTCATATCGTTTGTGATCACAGAGATTTTAGAGTTCAAATCATTCAATAAATCTTCCTAGCCCATATTCTGGTAAGAATCTATATGTATTTTCATGTATCCTGAAGGCATGTTATGATTTTTGAACAATAGAATCAAATTCGTGTCTTGCCTCTACGTAATTTGGTTTTTATTTACCAAGTTGAACTAGATTTACCTTATAAAGTCTGATTAATTTTTTTATTGGTACAAACTGGTGCTCATCGTTCAGATCGGCTAGCGTTTTGCAGATTTATATTCCGACGCGTTGTCCGAAAACAAATCACCGTGTTAAAATCATCAATTATGTTTCGAGTCACTAAAATGCACAAGAAAATTTCGAACATGCTCCTGTTTTATTAAGTATATAGTATGGAGCCAAAAATTTAAATCTCAAGCTTCTGGACTTTTTTTATTTTCATCAGTCTTATAAAAATTCAATGTAGATTCACATCTGATTCTTTGAGTGACGGAAGCTTCCGATTCTGTAGAAGAACTTTTATACACATATACCTATATATTGATGCAGTGAACCTCTACTTTACTTTTGTCGCCCAAGTAATTTCGCTGGGTCTGAAACGGTCCCACTTTACACACGTAAGGTTCAACGTAATCGGCTTCCACCAAAACAGTCATTTTTGGATGATTCTTTCCTGTTCGTGAAATTGAGATTTAAAGGCCTTTTCCAAAATCCTACTCTTCCGCCAATTTTCAAAATAAATTTTCGGTTTTTACTTTATCTGAAAGCTCAAGACTAGTTCAACAATAATCTAGAGCGTTTTTTTCAAAATTTTGATCAGACTTCGTTCTGGAGGCATATGAAGGTTACTATAATTTTTCAATATTTGAAACTCAAAAAGCCTACTCCTTTTTATTTGCTTATGAGCTCCGTGTGGCAACACAAAATTTAAATAAAAATTTCTGAGCCCATGTTTTTGTGGAGAACATTTGTGGTCATTTCAAAAAAAGAGATTTTAACTTCTAAAATCAATATAAAATGCCTTATTTTCAAATTTTGTGGTTGAATTTTATTCACTCTTTTTATGGCGGTATAAGTGTTACTTTCCAATTGCCCTCGAAAACTTTTTTCTGGATATCTTTAATTTTTTCAAACTACCGCTAAAATTTTATATCTAATTTTCTGTTGTAAATCGAGATTCGGGTGACTGTTAAACTCTTCGACTGCCGACATCGTGTAAATATCTCTTAATGAAAAAATTCCGGTCGAGAATTATTTAGAAAGCGCTGTAAGTTATTAACTTAACGGCATGGAACGAAATCAATAAGCGCTCAATAATATTTTGGGTTTTGAAAATACATTATCCGTTAGATTGAGAAATTATTATTTATTATAAAACTGATATCCATGAGAACTAGATATATCTGAAGCCTCTCAAATCATAGAAATGTATTTGTGCTCTCTAGCACCTGAAGTATACATAATTAGCCCATGGTTGTTAATACCTTGATCAGAAAGTCGACTACGAGCAATCTTTTGGTAGTATTTTCAAAGCGATTGCTCAACTTCTCTCAAATTATATTAAAATGTTTTGCTCTCTAGCACCGTAAGCGTACATAATCTTCCCATGGTTCCTAATACGTTCATCAAAAAGTGGTCCACGGTGATCATTTTGATGGGTCTTTTATACGAATTCGATGACTTTGAGATTGACCTTGGCAATTCAAATCATGAAGTTGTATTTTGCTCTCTAGCACACTTAGTATACATAATTAGCCCATGGTTGTTAAAACCGTCATCAAAAAGTCGACTACGAGCAATCTTTTGGTGGTATTTTCAAAGCGATTGCTCAACTTCTCTCAAATCATATTGAAATATATTCATATTTCCTAATACGTTCATAAAAAAGTCGGCCACGGGGATTATTTTGTTGGGTCTTTTATACGAATTCGTTGAACTTGAGATCGACCTTCAACTTTGACCGGTTATTGTGGTCGACCGGGTGGTCATTATGACCTAAATCAAAATACTTGAAATTGTATACAAGTAAGCCTTTTCTCCTGATTGCAGAAAAAAAAGTGCGTTAGCTCCTAATTTGCAACTTTTACAGCTGGCTAAAGTTAGTCATGTAAATTTGACGTAAAATCAATTTTTTTTCGAAAAAATTTTAAAAACAAAAAAAATCCTACGTCTTCAAATGACCAAAAAAATCTCTACAAGATAGCCTTAACACATTGAAACCGATTTTTGACTTTTGAAATTCTTTATTTCAAGTCGTCCGCATTTAGCCCAGACCCGTCAGCATCTTTATTGAATAAGTACCAGAAGTTGTCGGCATGCCGAGGTAGAGACAACTGGACAATCACTCACCATTTTTAAGGTGTTTTATTACAAAAAATTGACTTCGGTCGTTGGTTTTCATTTAATAAATTTTTTAAAAATTAAAAAATTTTATTGATTTTTATGAAAATATATTCTGGAAATTAGTAGTTCTTAGGGACCTCGAGAATGCGCTGAATCGGACCTCGACTGTAGTTTTAATAGGCAGCCTGGCGCCGAGCTCAGATGTCTCATAAGGTTGACTTCTTATTGCTATTAACCTAAAATTTAAGATCGAAAATAATACATTCATTGTCTTCCACCAATTCTCCAATGGTAGTGGGAGAAGCTTATAAATGATAGCTGACATCAAAAAATAGTAATAGTTTTGGGGTTATTGTTACGATCTGACCACTCTAGAATTTAGATAAAATTTCGGGACCCTATTTTTAGTGATTTTTTAGACCCCGAAATGTTGAAAAGTCATTTGACGAATGAATAATTGTCCCACGCTTTTAAATGATCGCTGACCATCAAAATAGTGATAGTTTTGCTGAAATTTTCACGATCTGAGCACTGAAGAATTAAAAATAAAATATGACCAAATTTAATATTTGAAATTTCATTTTATAATTATAAGATTCACAAACATCGAAATTAGACTCAAAGACTTTTAGGGAGTGGTCGTCACATTTTAAGGCGAAAACCGCGGTTTTAAATGGCCAATTATCGCAAAAATACAAACTTTTTGACAAAGTTTTACCTCTGACTAATGTATTTGAGCACAAATCTTACATCCTATAAAAAATTCGAAAGTGTCGGATAGTTCGTTCAATCTCAAACGTGCTTACAAAACTGGCGGAATTATTTTTTCAAAATGTATCTCCTCCTTGAGTTTTTAAGGTACAACAATGATTTATGACTTAAATTAACCGGACAGAACGTGGGCAGATAATCGAGTTCAGTTTTTTTGAAAATTCTGAATTTGGTCTCAGTATCACCAAAAAACAGTATTTTGACTCTTTTTTAGGGGTCTCAATCAAAATGTATCTTCTCCCTGGATTTAAAAGTAACACATTCGAAACCAACATGAATGTGCAGCTGAAGAGTTCGTGCATATTAGCGAGTTGACTTTTGTCTTAATTTTCGACTCGTTTTTCTGAAAATCGTGTTTTAAATTTCCGAAAATCAAGAAATTTCAATTTTTTCATACGAAATATTTTTGAACTCATCAAAAGTGCTTTCCTAGCCATATATCAAAATAAAACGACTACCAAAATGATTTTAATTTTCCATATTTTCATAAAAATAAAATTGGCATAAAAATAAAGCATAAAAAATAAAATAGGGAAAATTTGTTTCTAGAGCCTCATTTTGCGACGACCACCCCCTTAAAGATTCGAATGTCTTAATTAAGTTCCAGATGTGGGTATTTCATTTGATAAGATTAAGGGGGTATGCGACTCTGATTTGACATTTTCTCGGCGAAATATACTGAAAACTAACAGTTCATGAGAAAACCGAAAATGCTTATTTGTAGATCTATCCTTAATCTTGCAAAAAAGTACATCACAAATTATTTTGACCATTACACCAATAGGTAAGTATCGTAACAAGGTGACATTTTCAAAATTTCAAAATATATCTCCTCCCAGACGGTATATCCAATTGAGCTTCAAATTTTCACAGATCACGTAACGGTAGGTATGCCAATCTTTTAGACGAGCTTTTGATCGTATCCCGCGACTGAGACAATTCTTAGAACGCCAAATACGACGATTTTCCATATTTCAGATTCAAAATCTATCTCCTCTCTGAAGATATATTTGCCCAAAATGGCTCAAATTTTTACCACGTTATTTCCAGAACATTGTAAGAGATTATAGGCAGCTTTTTTTTCAATTTCCAGCTTCCAATTTCGAATTATGATTTTTTTGGTCATTTTCCAAAACATTCCGAAAAAAGGGCTTCGGATTTCGAAAGTTAGCTCAAAAGAAAAGCAGTGAAACACTGATGAGAAATAGGCTTTACGGCAACACGTTGCTCTGGATCCGCGACACTAGCGTTACTTCATCTAAGCGGGTGCGGGTAAAACGCGCCAACAATCAGAGACGTTGGAATCGCGCAATTCCCGCAAAAATATTTTAATCCAATTAATTTGCTTCTAGAAGCACGTTGATATAAATAAGTAATAACAGAAGAAATTTAGTTTCCACGTTTGTTGCGCGCGCCGCATCGTGTTTGGTGTACGTCAGACGATATTTTTTGAAGTTTTGAGTGGTCAAATTTAATCAACCTTATTTTTTTACTCCTATTTGTTAAAATATATTAGAAAAAATCGAAAAAATGCGAAATTTCGAAACTTTTGTTGATGATTGGCGTTCGTAGTACACTTAATTATCACCCTGTATCAATGTGATAGGCATGTTTAATGCCTCTAAGGCCTTTATTTAATCAGAGTCGCATACCTCCTTAAAGCGCCGATGATTAAAGCTTTGCGTTTGATCAGTTTTCGAAAGGCAGCAAGCTGCGCCTGAGGTGAATGGGAATGTTTGAGAGTCAAACCATCTGGTTATTTATACCAATAAACGGCAAAGTGCTTATTATGATTATATATAAACCGCTACCGGTTTCCAAGTAACATAAATAATTTACAATATGTCTTTTTGTAAAGTCACCACTTTTGCATTAAAAAACCTTAATCATAATGAGGTGACATTTCAAGATGGCAAAACAACCAAATACTGGGAATTATCTGCCTGTGGAATTGTCAATGCCGGATTTATTTTGAGAAACTCATCGATTTAATTCGTGAGATTGATTCTTTTCCAATTTAAACCAAGAGTTATTGTCCCGCGGGATCCCGTGCGGAATTTGTAGTCCAACAAATGCTCGAATTATAATTCGGCTCAATTATCCGGTTGGAGAACTGGAACCTTGTGTTTACAATTTGGATAAAGCATCCGATCGTGATCTTCACAGAATTTTGACGGATTCTAATCCGTTGAAGAAAAAACAAAAAGTTCTGGGTTATATCGAGACAATTTTCGATCTGTCTGATGTGATGCTGAAACTCGCTGCACTCTGTTACTCGCTGCACCTTCCCCGTCCAAGAAGAAAATATCAGAAATCTTGATAGTATCTTAAGTTAAGAATCTTAACGCCTATTATCGATGGACCCAAACCAATTTCTGTGAAAGATTCACAGATTTGACAAGAAGAAGTGAACGAAGAAAAGCCAACTTTCTTAAGAAAATTTAAGTGATTATCCATACTGATGTTGTATCTCCTATATATAATATATCTGAAATTAAACTTTCAGTTAAGTGTCGATTTCGTCAGAGATGCTGTAATTACGACGTAAGATTTTAAACTGTACTTTAAGTTGAAGAGATAATCGTGCTTTTCGCTATTTTCCAGTATATCGAAATCGTATATGTACTCTAAATGCTATGTTTTTGTTTGTGAGAAAAATTGATTTGTTTTACGACGTTTCGAATAAATTTCTATTCATCATCAGGAAGTAATGAAAAACAGAACGAAATTTAGACGGAAAAATTGACACAAAAAACATAATTTGGTACAAAACGGGCTATCCAGATTGTACCAAATTATTAAGGTTTGTTAAGTTCACTTAATCAACCAGACATTAACAAACCAGGGATGGGCGTCCGAGCTAAAATATCAGTTCGGAAAACACCGAGCAGGTCCGAGCAAACCGATCAGATCGGGTTTTTTCCGAACCGATCCGATCACGTTTTTTTCAAATCGGGTCCGAACCGATCCGATCTTCAAATTTTGTGATGTGCTTCCGAGCAGATCCGAACCGATCACATTCGATCACAAAATGTCCGATCTGATCGGATCGGATACTTTTAGCGAACCGTGAAGCTAATAATTTAAAATAACTGCTTTAAAAACGTATTTTTTATCCTTCAATTTCATAGAAGGATTATATTATTACTGATTTCAAATTATTATGTTTAGAAAATGACGGATAATTTACTTTAAAATCAAACATTACAATTAAGGCGTTTTATTTTTATCACGGATTTCCAAAATATTTCTCTCGAATTTAACCCTTGGAAGCTTTTTTTAAAGATAGCCCAATTTAGCGAGGTAATCAATCGGATTTAAAAATTTTTATTTAAATCGGGCGAAACTGAGCAGCAAAGACTGGGCTTTGATCAATTACTTTTTATTAAAAACAGGAATATTTTCAAAAACATTTCTTTCTCTATTCGCACTCATTAAGACCTTGGCTTTCACATTTTTTTTTATTTTTAATCTATCTTCCCGTTTTCTCATAAATAGACGATTAGCAGCGCGATTGATTGAAAAAACCGAAAAAAGTTGCAGTTTGTGAAAAATTATTTTTTGAGAATGAACAAAATGTATCCGCTTATCACCGAAAAACCACATTTCAGAAAAAAATAAAAATTGTCTCATTTGAGAACAAAAAACTCAAATTAAAAAAATACTCAGTCAGATTTGTAAATTTCGAGCATGTCCGAACCGATCACGTCCGACCACCGAACCGATCCGATCTTGACTTTTCAAATCGGGCTTCCGAACCGATCCGATCACATTGTTTCAAACTCGGGTTCGAACCGATCCGATCTTGAAAAATTTTGAGGCCCGAAATATCCGAACCGATCTTGAAAATCTGCTCGGATGCCCTTCCCTGTAACAAACAAGTGAAACATCAAAAAATGACTTTCATCTGTTAATGTCTGATCGGTGATAATAAAACGGGCCCTTAATTTGGTACAATCTGGATAGCCCGTTTTGTACCAAATTATGTTTTCGTGTCAAGTTTTCCGTCTAATTTTCGTTCTGTTTTTCATCAATACCTGATGATGAATAAAAATATATTCGAAACGTTGTAAAAAAAATCAATTTTTTAAATGCAAAAAAGTTATCTAAATGTTATGTTTAATAATTTTTTAACCAAGTTTTTTATTATCAGAAAAATAACCTTTTCCGGGGAATTTCTTGCGGCAAGAATCTTGCCCTTCTCTTGGTTTCAGTTTTTTCCCGTGAAATGAATAAAAGAAAAAATTTTCTTTCCCTTTAATTATATCCCATTTAACAAGCCTGAATCAGATATTGAAATTTTCAGACATTATACGCCATCGACTCAAACCGAAAAATAAAATTCGATAAATACAAAATCGGACGTTAAAATTGGGATATAATATAAATTTAAACAATTGAGATGAGAACAAAACAAGAGTGAATCTAACCAGCGATAAGCTCAAACCAGAATATGTGGATAAGCTTAAACTGGATGCCAAAACATTTTTCATCAGAAAAGATCCACCAAATCTCAAGAAACAATAACAACTTTCGTTCTACGAGGTATCTGAAAATTCGGATATCTTTTTTCATAATTATGCCCATTTGCCTCTTTTCATAAAAAAATCTGATTATCTTAATATTAGAGCCCAGTATTTTTTTATACAAATCAGTTAGTGAATCAGCCGCATTTAAGAGTCATCTATTACGAGGCCTTCCGGAAATTATTTGCCATTGAGGCCTTTTTATGACTCCAAAATGGCAAATATTACCGAGAGGCCTCGTTTTTCCTAATATTTTAAAAGTTAAAAAACATTTTCAAGGCACTCGGGCTGCCGAGTCGGGAATCAAGATTAATATAGTCTATATCATATCCTCAATGAACCTAACTAGAACAAAATCATCTTGGTATGAGTGCGTATGTACCGGTAGCATAGTCTAAATGAACGAAGAAAAAGGGAGCGAGGGTGTACACTGTAGTACTGAGCGAGAATGAAGTGCAGTCACGATTTGGGGCGCTGTGATTGGACTATGCTACATACGCACTCGTACCTAGATGATTTTGTTTTAGTCAGGTTCATTGAGGATATAGGGTCGAGTGAAAAAGAGCAAAAAATAATTTTTTTTACTATTTTTTATAAATACATAGACTTTAACGTTTGAATAACGAAATTCTAAATATACTACAGGTAGGTAATTTGACGTTTTAAACTTTCGTTAAAAAATAATCAGATAAAAATGTCAAAGAAATTGAAGAGGCCAACATTACTTTTAAAGATGAAAATTATAACTTACGGCGAAGAGAACCCATAAATTATGGGCCATAATGCTCGCTGGCTAAATTATCGAATTATATGGCAGGAGTTATTGATCGACTGTTGGCAAAGTCTACTATCAAAAGTATTTTGGAGAGAAAAAAGGAAATACTAAGATCCTTTGGAGCGATACCGGGTAAGAAAGCATAAAAAATCGGTCGACTTGCCTACGGCTTTAAATTTAGGAAAAAATAATGGTCGAACAAAAATGTCAGCTGGAGATTCTGCATCGGATATCCCTTTATCACCTTTTGCATGATCTAAGAGATGTGGGTTGAGGGAGCCAATCCTAACACTCCTAAGACCCCTTCTAGCCACTCATGAGGCCGCTTTCTCTTCTTTTCAGCCCACATCTCTCAGATCATGCAAAAGGTGATAAAGGGATATATAGGATATAAAGGGATATGCTGCATATCATATGCAACCAAGAAAAAAAAAATTAAAATTCATTGATTTATTCAACAAAATATAAAAATTCATTTTTTTGCATTTGAAAGTCTATTTATTCACCAAACTAGCTTTTAAAATGTGCCAAGTTAGCTATTTATTTCATTTATTCTTGTGAAAATTAAAAAAAACTAGAAAATTCTACAGAATCTAGAAAATTCTTCGATAATTTTAACCGTACGGATAAGGGTGTTTCATCAACTTTCCGAAAAGTCGTTTGGATAAGAGTACATCGGATAAGGGTACACCCAGTGTACAAAACTTTTTGTTAAAGTTTGTTATGCATTGATTCTCATGTCTTGTTCATTAATAAAAACGAATGAATCGAAAACAATAGCAGACATACAGTATAAATTTAATATTTAAGAAATTATTCTAAAATAGATTCTTTCCTAATTTTTTTATTTATTATTAAAATCCTGTTTTTGATAGAAAATTTCTAGTAAAATAAAATATTTTGGAGTGAATATTCCTCGCAATGTACTTGAGTTGCTTCCTATTTAAAAAGAGACTACTTCAATTGAATTTTTGATGTAAAATCTCTTTTCCGAAAACACCTTCAAAATCAGATCTGATTAATTAATTTAATTTTACCAGGTCCCCAAAGTTATGGGGGTATCAATTGACAAAACTAAGCTTAATTCAAAAAGATAAAAAAAAATTGTACATTCACCCAAAAACTTATTTCGGATACAAATGTCTGATAAAAATAAATGAGGAGAAAATACCATAATTTGAATATAGAAATAGTTTTTTCAAAATAATAAAAATAATTTTGAAAATATTTCTAGCCGTCTCTCAGGAATTTTGGAATAAAAAGTTTATCATGTTTTTATAAATTTTTGACAAACGTCACTCTACCAAACTTTCATATGTGGTAACTTAAAAGGTTCAAAAAATAACTTTTATTGAACTCGTAGAATGTTTTTACTAAATTATTAACGTTGTGATTAGGCTATTAGGTTTTTGTTGAAATTCATCGGTTACCCCCTTAAAAATGTAATGTTTATAAAAAATACTTATAATTTGGATTAGGTTTATTCTGGTTTGATATGTTATCAAAAAATACTTCAAGTTGTGAATTTGGTCTAAGCTGAAAGTAAATGTTTGGGGATCTTAAAGAAGCAATTTTATACTTAGAATGTAGTTATATAAATATTCAAGTGAACTAATTATTTACTTTTTTAAGATGGGCGGAAGATCCTTTTAAGATGTCATTTTGGTAATAACCGGCTACGACGGAACTAACCACTTTATAACTTGTCAAACAACTCAATATATTTTTTTGAATCTTCACTCGTTATGTATTACTGATACAGTATCTTTTTCTCAACCTAAGTAGATGTTCAAAATAAGTGTGATCTCTAAAGTGCGTGTTTGAATCCCACTAATGTTGTCTAAGTAATTTGTTACCGATCGCCTTAGTGATTACGCACCAATTTACCTTGGCGCTCCCAATATCAAGCACACTTGCGGTTTATCATTCGCAAGACCGTCACTAAGATCACATTAGTGAGAAAGGTTATTAGTCAAAAAAGCGGTAATCTTTTTTTCGTGATTTTGATAGAAAAATTGAAAATATTTTGAATAATTTCTTGATTGTTTAAATTAATATCTTTGAAATCACTAAAAAAATAAACATTCCTCCTCTAATTTTTATATGAATAATGTCTCGTTTTGTTTCAGCGCTCCTGTTCATCTTCGGAATCTTAATTTTTGCAATAAAAATACGTTTTGAGCAATGTTGTTTTTTATCACACTTTAACTTGCAAAATAAGCCGATCAGACCACCGAATTCAATTTATTTCATTAAACTCATGTTGAATTTTTTTGATGCGTTCAAATTTCAAAAAACATTTCACCTCAATATAGACACGTTAGAATCTAACGGTTAGATAGCAATATACCGTTTTGGACTAGTTTTTCAATAGGCAAGTCATTACGCAAAAATGTGAATCTCAAAAAAATCATATAATACGAACAAAGCTTAAAGGTTCTAGCTTTCATTTAAAATGATTTTTATACGGTTATTGCAAAGTATCAAATAGTTTACAATCAAGAGAAAAAAATTAAAATAAGTGCAAATGTCTGTCCCTGAGCACCAGCCTCCTATAAGTTTGAAATATTTTGTTGTGAATTTATTATTACTCTAATGTAAACACATCATTTTGGAAATTGTTGGTCGTTTTTAGACAAAAAATAACCAGTAACAGTATTTTTATTAAGAAAAAACATTCATCATAAAGGTCTTACAGAGGGAGGAGGGGAAATCGCCGAAAGTTTATCGACAAAAATTTCGGCGATATTGGCAAATTCGGCGATATGGGAAGAGAAATTTAAAAATTTGTTCAAAAATGAAAAAACGCGTAGGCGTTCAAAATGACGTTATACATGTATGTTGGAGTGACCTTTAAGTGACCAAAAAATTGGTCACTTAAAGCGCGCGCTTTAGTGACCAAAAATTAGATCTTAAAGCGCGCGTTTAAGTGACCAAAAGTGGGCACTTAAAGCGTGCGCTTGAGTGACCAATTTTTTGGTCACTTGGTAATTTATAACTTTGTTTTTGATTTGAACTTTTTGCGAACTCTAGTTAGACGCATCATATTAAAAAAGTTCAAATTGGGCACTTAAATCAAATCCAAATAATTTGGTAAATTCAAAATTCTCTAGAGTTCAACTGATTGGTACCTTTAGAGCTTCAATCAAAATCGGTTAAAAGTCTAACCGATAATTTCAAGTCTCACATAAAGAACGATTTAAATCGAAAATATTTCCCTCGAAAAATTTCCTTATCAAATGGCTTGGAAAAAAATGACAGGTATGTAAGTGTCAAGCACGGCGAACAAATTTGGTCACTAGAGTAACCCCCAAGCAAATGATGTTCATAACTAGAGTTCGCAAAAAAGTTCAAATTAAAATCAAAGTATAAAGTGTACCGCAGTGACCAAAAAATTGTCACTTAAAGCGCGCGCTTTAAAGTGACCACATTTTGGTCACTTAAAGCGCGCGCTATTGAGTGACCAATTTATTAAGGTTGAGAGTTGAGAAAATATTTGTCACTTAAAGCGCGCCGCTTTAAGTGACCAAAATAAAATTTTCCCTATCAAAATGGCTTAGAAAAAAATGACAGATGGGAAATGGGGTCAAGCACGGCGAACAAATTTTGGTCACTTAAAGCACCCCCGTATGTTGATGTTTTTCAATTTTATAAGAAGTTTTACGGTACGTTCGAATGCATTGAATAACCGAAATACGTAGAATTAAGTTCTTCACCAAACACAATTGAATAAAAGTTGAAAAGAGTAAATTTGGGATATTCAATCTTGAAAATGACGTCATTCATGACGCTCAGAAAGTTATTTGTAATTAAAATCTTTAAAAATTTGGCCATATCGGCGATATTGGCACATTCGGCGACATTGGCACAGGAAGTATTTTTGCTAAAAATAGTGAAATGGCATAGGTTTAGTTTGGCGGTTTTGGCAAATTCGGCGATATTGGGCCGACGATGTCGGCTTTCCCATGCAGGCTTCTGAAGGGAAACGATCCCTACGCTTTGCGCTTCCCTTACCCACGCTTCCGTTTCCCTCTTCCCTCCTTTCCTTCCCTTTCCCCTCTTTCCCTTCGAAAATCGTTCCCTTCACTTCCTCGGGAAGGACCGAAAAAGGGGAAGGATCGCGATTTAGAAAAAATTATCAACTATTTAACTACCCACCGTTTATTTCGGCCAAACTTAGCGTGGGCGCTAAGAACCAAACAATTTAACCTACAGAAAATTTACCACAGATAATTGGATATTACCTTCAAAATTTTATAAAGCGCCCACATGCGGAGCTAGATAGCTTAATTTCAAAATTTGTGTTTTTCAAGAAATGAAGAACTTTTCTAGAAAATTTGTTTCAAGAGTGAATCGACCCCATGGAATTAGACAATCATTTCGGGAAGTCAAAGTTTTTTTCAAAATTTAGGCAATAGCATATCGAAATTTTCCACCGTAAGTATTTGTTTTGGATTCAGAAAATAAATTAGCTCCAGATTAACATCTGACATTTATAATCGAATATTTCCACGTGGTGTAGCAATGCAAAAATTTCGGCGATATTGGCAAATTCGGCGATATGGGAAGAGAAATTTTAAAATTTGTTCAGTAGCATCGGAAATGGAGGTGCTCAAAAATCAAGTTATTTAATTTAAGTTTACTTATTGATATGAAAATCAAATATTCTTAACTCCCACAGTCTTTTCACGGTCACGCGTGACCATGGCCCGTTTAATCGCAATTTAGGACCCTTAATCATTCATTATGAAACATTTACAAAGTGATAGATCGACTATTCAAATAATTGACGTTTGTGCATTTTTTTTCTAAAAATTTTTACTGTATTACAGTACTTATTTTTTTGCGAAAAATATTTAAATCATCAAAAAAAGACTTGGAGCAGAATCAGAAAAAATTCTAAGACTTTTTTCTCATTACACCATAGCCCGAAAATGATCGCGTGACGTTATTCAAGGAATAAGGTTTGGCAAAAATAGTACACTGTTTTTTTTTAACCCCCTCCACCCAAACGCCATTGGGGACGCAGATTTTTTAAATCCCTTAACGAGATAGAAATAAATAATCCACAGACTTTTCATTCAATGTGTCATAGAGTTCGCAATTTTTTTTCTAGTAATGTTTTTTAAAAATTTGTACGACTAGCACTTCAAAATATTTTCCTACTTTATTTTATGATTTTCGCCCAATTTTCGCGTAAAAAATCATAGGTAAATACGACACCCAAAATTAATTTCTGAGGAGACTCAGATTTGGATTATCTGAGGCTACTCCTGTATTATTTTTTTTTCTCTGGTCTTTATTGAGAGTTTTTATTTTTTCTCAAGTGATTTCTCTAAAACTCGAAAAATAAAAAATCTAGTTTTCGCGAATAATTATATTTTGAAGGAAATAACTTTTAATTTTTGATAGATTAGATAGAATCTCTAGTTTCTTCAACGAATTTAACTTTTTTCATTGCCTTTCATCCCTTTCAATTTCCTCAATTTCATCTTCAAAATCTCTAAGATCCTTCAGTCTGTGTATCATTATCTAGTAGTCAACAAAATCTTCGAGATCTTGTTCATTATTAAAGGCTTTTTAAAATTCAATTCAGTTTTTAAATTATGATTTCTGTCGGATGAATAATAAGATTTTTGAAATGTACTTTTGGTTACAGAAAATAGAATTTATCATGTTGACACACCAACTTGTGTATGATAAATGAATAGAGATATTTTCACTCAGAGAGAAGATTCAGAAAGCAGGTTTGGACTTTATTTATTATAATTTCATATCATCTGGGAATATTATTTGTTGTTGGAACAACCTATACTTCATTTTTTCGGCTTGTATTGGCTAAATAATAATTAATTTGAAAAAAAATTAAATTTCAAAATTTAAAGTCTGTTCTCAATACTTTTATACTAATTTGTACTTCTTTCAATTTCCAAATTCAGCCGTATAAATCGAACTAAGGTTTTGGGCCGTAGCAAGTAAAATAATGTAGTCCGAATTTAAATGGTGAAACAAAACGAAAAGTGGGATAATACACACCACATTTAAGAGTTTATATTGAACTATCCTGATATGCTTCCAAAAGGTCACGTGATCTTATTCTTTTCAAGAGAATACGATGATAAATATTTGAGTCATATTTCGAGACCTATTTTTTTGCCCCTAGATACCTTAATATTTATTTTTAACTGTGATGCACTGCACAACATGTTCTAAAACTGGCTAATCTCAATTGATTTTGTATGTTCCAGTTCGAAATAATTTTTGACGGTACAACATATGATTTATGAGCTCAATAAACCGGACAGGACGTGGCAACACTCGAAGTTGAGGGGTTTTTTGAAATTCTTCCTGATTTGGCTCTTCAGATCGACACCAAAAAACGTGTTATTTGCACTATATTTTGAGTGCCTCGGGGAAGCATACTCTCCTCCCTTGGAGTTCAAAAGTCAACATTCAAAACCAACATCAAGTTGCCGCACTGAAGAGTCACGTTGCAAACCACAAGTATGACTTTTGTCTAAATTTCTTGACTTCGTTTTTCATGTAAAATTGTGGTTTTATAATGTCAAACAAATCAAGCAAATTTTCAACTTTTTTCAACGAAATATGTTTTGAACTTCATCATAAAAGTCGCTTCCTAGCTAGTGTATCAAATGCTTGTACTTTATCCTAATTTTCAAGAAACATTTCAACAATAGACTATCTGGAAACATTTCCTGGTCCGAGTTCTTTATCAATGCGACCAGTACATCCTTAAATGGAGAGTGAAGGGTGTCGCAAATATTGGCCGTCTTACACGGTCGATTTTCGCCGCCAAACTCAGCAAAGTGATATTCCAAAACATTTGTTACTAACAGAACCACCTGTTGCGGCAGGTATTTGACTCATTAACAGTAAACTACTGACAATCTCCCCTACGCTGACACCTCGCTTTTTAAAAAGCTTTTAAAAGACACGGCGTTTCGTATCCCGTCCTTTCAATTCATCATTTTTTAAATTTTTCTGTGTCAGGTCCGGAGAAGCCTGCTACAGAAAATGCTAAGCGCTTTTGTTATTAATATTTGGCTCTTTCCAGCGGACAAAAACGCGAATAAAACGCAAATAATTGACACATTTTTGCAAATTCGTATCAGCTTATTTGAACAGGGCTAGGCAAAAGCTAATTCCTCCACTCAGTTTTGAGAATCACTGAGTTTCGATCATACTGCCATCTGAAAGCAGCCGAGAGCATTGTTTGGAACAATGAGCACTAGAGAGTTCTCTTTTGAAAATTTTGCCTTCGACGTCTCTTGGGGGCCATGTCAACTTTTCATTTTTAGTCAAATTGTTTAAAATGGTTAGTTTGGGAGGCTCAGGCAAAAGCTATCTCCTCCGCCAGTTTGAGAGATACAATTGGTTCTGTTAGTCACAAATGTTTTTGGAATATGACTTTTGCTAGTTTGGCGGGAAATGACCTTGGAAGAGGCTCAAATCAGCGATACCCACTCCCCAGCTAGTTAATGCGTATCAATTATGCCCTTGATTGTGTGAATCGTGCTAAAAAAAGAGATTTTTATATTTTCTTAT
>SCLH01000306.1:0-32677 GCA_004367855.1 Oikopleura vanhoeffeni | reverse complement strand
AAATCTATCCCGTTTTGTATCCCGTATTTTGGGATAAAACGGGATAGGGAATAGGGATGGAAAAATCGCGGGGATGCATTCCCTTTTGGAAACCTGCCCTAGATCTACCAAGTTTCCTCCATAATGTTTCTGCACTTTTTAACAACAACCTATCATTAACTTTCCATACGTCCAAGATCAAATTTTGATGAATACACATAATATGAAAACGTGTACTTATCAACAAAGTAATTGTTAATGAAATTTGAGATATAAACTTAAATCCATTTCAGTTATAAGTTTTTTCCCACAAACGGAACTCCATCTCAAAACGCTCACTTAACTCATCTCTATAGCGCGTGTACGAATCCACTTGACTTATCTAAGTGGATGTTCGTAGTCATTCTTGAGTGATTACACTCGATAAATATTATAGCGGATCAGTATCAAAGACCCTTGCCTATACATATTAACAAGATAAGTCACTAAGGATAACATAGTGGGATTCGAACACGCGCTAATAGAGATCGTAAGGCGTTTTTAGATGAAGTTCCCGTGGAAAAGGATTATGATAACAGACCCCTCACGAGGACGATCTGAAATATTTGAAAAATGCGAAATTTAAGCATTTGATTGGTTGATCCCATCGCAAGAGCTGACCAAATGAAACAGCCTAATTTAATTCCTAGTGTTTTTTGCTTGTTATCCCGCGTTGTTTGTATCGTTGCAAAGATTTAGGATCTTCCTCTGAAGGTGCTTTACTTCATATAGCTTTCAAAAAAATGAAAAAATAAGTCGACGAAAAAAATCGTTCCGATGTTGTCTGAGAAAGCTCGCTATTTGCCAGTAAGTCATATTATCATTCCACAAACTCAAATGTACACTTCATCAGAGGATTGATCTCTTGGTGTCTTCACAATTGGATCGAGTATTCGTTCGAGAACAGGATGGGCGTCTCCGAGCTTAAATATCTGCTCGGAAAAGTCCCGAGCATGGTCCGAGCAAACCGATCAAGATCGGGTTTTTGATTCCGATACGATGCACGTTTTTTCATAATCGGTCCGCATCCGATCCGCTTATTCAAATTCTTAAAATGTGCCTTCCGACGCCAGATCCGATCCGATGCACATCCGATCACAATCCCGATCCGTGATCGATATGTGATCAGATCGGAAACTTTTTGCGCACCGTGAAGCTAATAAGTCAACATAAACTGCTTTAAAAGCGTGTTTTTTATGCATTTAATTATTATATCATAAAATGACGGATCATTTACCATTAAAATCAGACATTACAAATAATTTAATTGACGCATACGCAAGTATACAAATAAGACGTTTTTTATTTTTATCACGGATTTGAAAATATATTTGTCTAATTTAATGATAATGGATCGCACGAAAGAAAGTACGCAATTTCCACGATTTCAACGGCGTAAAATCGAGTGTCAATACGCTGAAGGTGCCGATATCACCGAAGTGGCCATGTCGCCCATTTTTTTGGAGATTTATTTATCCTTCAAACTACATGTTGTAACGTCATGAATGACGTAATTTCAAGATTGAATTTCCAAATTTACTCTTCCAATTTCAATAGAAATGCGGTTTGAAATAGAAGTACTTAATTCTTCACGAATATGGTGATACATATTTCAGTTGAACCTACTTAAAACTCTTATAAATTTAAAAGTTCGAAGGATCGATGTAGGGACTGTAGTTTTTAATTTCAATAGTAATTAGCAAATAAGCTCAAATTGAGCCAGAAAGCCGATATACGGAAACTTTATTTTCTCCACCTTATATCATTCAATCCGATCACCAATTCCAAGAATGCTGCTTAAGGGGGTATGCGACCTAAACTTGATTTAAGTAAAGGCCTTAGAGGCATTAAAATGCTACAAATTGACTACGGGGTGATAATTAAGTGTACTAAAAACCCATCATCAAAAAAAAAATTCGAAATTTCGCCTTTTTTCGAATTTTTTTTTAAGTATTTTTTAAAAGCATCAGAAAGTTTAAAAATAACGTTTGCTCGAATTTGCACCACTAAAACTTCAAAATATCGACTTGCACGTAAAGCACTTTCTCATTACAGTGGTTTCACTGGCTTTCTTTTGAGCTACTTCGAAAAATTTTTACGGAAAATGACCAAAAAATCACTTTCAAGTTCTAGCTCAGAATTGAGCAAAAAAGCTTCTCTATTATCTCTTTAAAATTTCTGAGGAATACTTGAGTAAACATTTGACGCTAATTTTGCAAAGACATATCCTCGAAGGAGAAATAGATTTTGAAGATCTGACAATTGTTAAATAATCGTCGGTGTATTGCGTGCGATTGTTAAGCTCGCCGGAAATCGAAATAAGCTCTCAATTTAAAATCTTATATACTATCCGTTACGTGGATCTGTGGAAATTTGAGCTCATTAAGATATACCGTCTGGGAGGAATAGATTTTGAAAAGTTTTGGAAAATGGTCACTGTTATGATACTGAGCTATTGGGTGTAAAAGGTCAAAAAAATATTTGTGATGTACTTGTTCGAAGATTAAGGATATGAATCTAAAATTAGCATTTTCGGTTTTTTCTAATGAGGACTGTTTAGTTTTCACTAAATTTCAACACGAGAAAGATTCATTCAAGTCCATACCCCCTAAACGGAAAGATACACTAGAAAAAACTATGCATCAGATTGGATCGTGACAAAACAAACAACAGATCGGAATGAAATAAAATTGGTGCAAATCGTATTCAAAACACTCAGTGAAAACTCCATTAGTAACATCCCGCGGTGTGATTTTTCACCAGAGAGTGGCGCTGTAGAAGAAAACAGGGGAGGCCCTATATGATATAGACTAGATATCGCCTACCCCAATATTGCTAATAACCCACGAAATTTGCATAACCAGACAAAACCAACGCAAAATTTCACGAACTTTTAGCTAAATTCTGCCCAGTGCCCATATTGCGAAAACAATATCCAAAAAGTGCGTGGCGGTGAAAGCACCACATCACAATTGAATTGAGTGCGTCTTCGATAATCGACGTCATATACAAAGATTTGCATTTCTAAAAACTAGTTTTATTTAGCGTTTGGGTAGAGCTGCGTAATGTAATTCTTCATAATTTGTAATTATCATTCATTTTAATATGCATTGTAAAACCGCATAACTTAAATTGAAAAACTGTCAAATTATGACGTTCATTTCCGAACACCACACTTTCTTCATTTATGACCAAAAAAAATATTTATATTGACCACGCGAGCTCATCGTGAAAAGTGCACTATGCTTAAAATCACAAGAGGACACGAGGAGAAGAAGTACGACTTATCTGAGAACTATTATTCTAAACTAGAGAGGTAGTCCGTTATCACCACCCGTGCGTCATATACTTTCTATATCTAGGAATTGCGTGTCAACATGTTATGATCTATAATAACACCACTACCTATAAATGCGCAATTACAGCAATTCAAGCCTTGAATTGTTTTCTGATCTTATTTTGTTTCATTATCATTGAATTAGTCCATGTCTGTTTATCACAAGAATTCCACCCTCAGCTTTTAGAAATATATCATATTTTAAAAAAATTTAAAACACAAAAAAATGTACCATTCTTGATCTAAATGAACTTCGGTCAAATATAATTTCGACCAAATCGTAGAAATCGTGAAGACTCCCACTATTATTAATACCAGATGCTGCAAATCGCAGAATCAACGCCTGCCCTGGAAATTTTTCAAGGTTTTATGGCAGAGTTACATTCCTAATGTATAGAAATGCATTTTTTAATTAATTACGGCCCGGATTCAACGGAAAGAGCATTTGTCAAAAGCTTCCTTGTTAAAATATTTCTTTGTTAAAAAATATGATGTCAAAGAATTATGCGACTGCGTTCGTATAGCAGACTGCTATTAGCATACGATTGTTGCAGAGCCATAAAAAAATTAAGAACAAAAAGAGCGACAATAATGGCACTTTCGGCGATATGAGAGTAAATCAATTTTTGTTCAAAAACTGTAAATGCTGGGCGTTCCAGCTGACGTCTTAATTGAAATTATTTCTATTTATAAAGAACTTCACCCAATTGATTTAAATGAAGTAAATACCAAATGTGTAGAATTACGTATTTCATACGAAACCTATAAATGCAAATTCAACAAATTTCAAAATAATCTTGAAATATGAAGTCATTAATGACGCACTACTGAATTTGTAATGAACCCTCAAACTCCACGCAATTTTGGCGATATTGGCTCTCTGGGCGATATTTGGCCGGTGATATGAGTAGTGATATGAGCTCATGAGGCCTCCCCTGAAATTGGTTCAATTTCATGTGGGGGTTTTGAAAGCACAATTCAATATTTGAGTTAATTTACAAGCAATTTAAAATCCAAATTAATTGCTCAGCATGTAAAATGAAATAAAACTTCGGAAAATTGTATTATTTTACTGTTCAAAAGTAAATTTATAAGTATGTTTTTAAAAAATTTTCTCTTACAATCGCGTTTTTTTACTTATGCATTTAAATTTATGTAGAAATTTATACCAAATCCTTCTGACATCAAAACTTTTTGATTCAAAACGAATATACAGTATATCATATGACTTTTTTTTTTCGAATAAAAATAAACCTTGATAAACTTAAATTATTTTCCAGAAATGGTTTCCGAAGTGTAGCCCGTTCAAATCTGCGAGATGTGACTTTGAATTTGCAATCAAATTAAATTCTCACAAATGAAATCTCCCAAAAACGCATCAAAATTGGAAGATAAAAGTTTTGTAGTTCTCCAAAGAATCGCGTTTTCAGCCTACGCATGGTTGCTGGCACAAACCGACTGGTTCATTTGTAGGGTTCAACTCTGAATGAGGTGCTGTGATCGACGGGCATTTGAAAAATGCTGGAAACTTCATTAACTACACAATTTTAAGAGCCAATATTCAATTAAGATCCTTTAAACATTCTCACTCATCTTAATTTTTATACCAAATTGTAATTTAAATTTTTTTCATTTTGAAAATTTCTCGGGGATCAATCAAATTTTGAAATAAGCAAATATTTTGAAAATTGAATAAGATTTCATTAATTGGATTTTTTAAGAACACAGCACTTGAAAACTTAAAAAGCTCTTACTTTTCCGCAAACGATGTTGCCTCTCAGTAGTAAATAGGGTGCTACAAACCGTTTATATTTCGAATTTTGAAAACAATTATTAGATTCAGCTCTTGAATAGCTCAAAATCGCAGCACTACTGAAAAAATAACAATTGGTCCCGTATGACTCATTTTTTTCATTTATTTATCTCAAAGACTCAAATCCTAAAAACATAGATCTCAAAAGTGTTTGAGGCCAGACGAGATGGACAAAATCTCCGTCGAAAACCAATTTTTGTTAATTGTTTTCTTATATATTATGTGTGGGTTATTTTCAGCTTTCTAATCAAGTCAATAAGATGAGTCGTTTAAAAAACAAGCGAAATTTTTTAATGGTGTAGGCACGGTGGTCTAAGAAACCTTACTTCTACTTAGAATCTTCATTTTTAAAACTATTCGTAATTAGGATTCAACAAAAAATATGAATCGAAAATTCTTCAATAATAAAGAAACCTAACCAGGAACAATTAGTGAGAAATTTTGTAAGAAATTTCCTTCGAAATAAGCTCTAACGCTTTTATAAGAACCGTAAAAATAGACTTCTACCGGTCACAAGATCGGTTTTCTGATTTATTTTTACGGCATTATGAATTCTCATCTAGATGGCCAATAATCGTTGATTGATGGGATTTTTTATTATTAGCTAAAATTCTCACGAAAATTAGCTTCGGGTAGTATCAACTCATTTGCTGTCACGGAAATAAAAGAAATTTGCCGAAAAATTGGAAACGAAAAAACTAAGAATGATTGGACCAGATTTATAAAACTCCTCAACAATTGTACAGCTGATTGTAAAACATTTGTAAATAATATTGACTGGTTTTGAGCTCTTTTGAAACTTGTATTTAATATTTAAATCAGAGCCGAAAGTACTTTTTTTGCCATTTGCCGTTAACTGCAATCAGAACTGTGAATAAAAATTTCAACTTGATACTAAAATATAATTGTATTTCAATTTAAATACTATAAAAAGTCGGTATGCGCAAAAATCAGCAGAAATTAGCCAAAAAAAGGACATACGATTTTGAAATAAGAAATTTCTACCTCAAAAATGGGTACCGAGTTAATTCCCTATCTTTTGAAAGAATGGTAAATACAAATGAGGGGTTAGTTTTTCGATGCAGCTCTAGTGCTTCATCGCATTAGCTCGTTGTACCAAAGACAACGCAATAAGTGGACGCGCGAGTTGTTGTTGTTGACCTGCAAAAAAATCTAAAGAACCGTGCATAGGCTCTTACAGGTATTCTGCCGACTTCCTTGGGCCTTTTTTATTGCAGTTTGACAACGGGGTTTATTTCAGGGATAGCATCATTTTATTTGCATAAGCGGAATTCCAAAAATGCCATATTTCTGTACGCAAGATAGCATTTTAAAATCAGAAAATTCTGCATTTCCGCCTACGCAAAATCGATAAAGACCTGCGTAAAATTGTTTAATAGAAAAAACCGTTCTGTGGAACTTCTGTCACGATATCATTTTTTTAGCCTGAAATCTCTTACGTATTGAAGCTAATGATTAAAGAAATATAAATTGATTACAAGACGACTTTCATATTCGAAGTTATTACTTTGGCTTTCGGCAAAAGGTATGAATTATCATAAAAATTCAAAAATTTCAATCGAGCGGAAATTCTCTATAAATTATTAGAAATCGTCCCTTTTAGAATTATATTTAATATCCGTTTAAGCTTTACTAAAACAATTATACTAACATTTCACAGTTTTAAGTCAATATATCAAAAAATCATATTCGACCATATTAGAAGCCAGCCATTTCAAAAAATTCGAATGTATTTTGAAAATTGAACGATTTTTTATGCTTAAAATTTTGTCTCGTTGCAAGTGATACCGAAATTTTATTTAATTTTGACGATTAATGGTATATTCTGTAGATATCTAAAAAAAATAAAAAATAGCTAAAAATGGCTCAAAAATTCCGATATTTTGCTTGAGGGATATCGACCTCGTTGCAATCCTTTTTTCACTTTTTGGATGTCATTGTGCGCCTCTACAAGAGCTATCTTTTAGTTTACTCGTCAATTTCCAACAGCCGCATTTTTGACAATTATGCGAATGTCGTAAATTTCTCAAAAATGTAATTTTGGAAAATTAAACTGCCGATTTCTCTTAAACTACTAGGCCGAAAGAAATTATACATAAGTTTAGCCGCAATCTGGAGATTTCAGGCCAAACACTCACGGAAACCACTGTTTCCTCAGTTTGATTCAAGTCGATTTTCGACAATGAGAAGCCCGGATTTTTGAAAATTTTCTTGGTTTCTGAAAAATTCTGAACAAATTGTACTTTTTTCATTTCCCATAAATAATACGTAGAATTCCGAATGCTGAAAAAACCTGTAACACCTAACGTGCAAGCTGTAAAATTCTTTATTATATTGTCCCATTTGAAAATAATCTGCATCAATTGAAAAATCATGAGATATTCATAAATAAGTCCAAATATTTAGAGCAAATCACGAATCTTTGGTAGTTTTCTCGATATAATGAAAGATCTTCGACGCAATTTTTATAATGAAATATAATTTATATTTCAAGTAAATATGGTACAGAGGGGGGGCGATATCGCCGCCCTCATATCGCCGAATTTGCGAAATCGCCGAAAAAAACTACGCAATTTCACGATTTTTAGCTGACTTCTGTTGCCAATATCGCCCGAATGTGTCATTATCGTCACATTTGCCAATTTTTTTAAGATTGTATATATTAAATTACTTTTCTCAGCGTCCAATGGAATGACGTTATTTCAGAATTTGAACTTTCCCAACTCTGGTCTTTTAATTTCATTGTATTGCCTTTGGTGGATTATTTAAGTTACGCATTTGGTGATTACTTCATGCGAATCTATTGTGAAACTCTTATAAAAATTCAAAAAAATTTCGACATATGACGTCATTGTGACCGCCTACGCGTTTTTTATTTTGAAAAAAAATTAATTCTGTTCCGATATGCCGAACTTGCCAATATGCCAAAATTATTATTAGAAAAAAAACTTCGGCGATATTAATGCCTCCCTCTGTATACAAGTAACATTCTAGCATATTTCTATAGATCAAATATTTTTCAAAAAACATAAAAATTCTTCCATAACAAAATTAAAATAAGATTTTTCGAAATTTTTTTCTCCGGAAACACATATTTAAAATTTATTTTTCAAAATTGAAACAAGAAGATAGTCAAAAGTGTCGACTCGAACAAACCCGACCGGGTAAATTTGAAAAAAAATCCTATTCTTCGCGGACAAAACCCTTAAAATGAAATTAATGCTGAAAAGTCAAAAACCTTTTTCATGTTTGAAATTATGAAACAAAGTTGGATAAAGGAAGGGTGCTTAGGGGTTGTCAGATTATTAAGTTAAATTTTTATGTTTATTTTAGGTCAAATTTAAATTCTTTGTAATATGATTTGTTTTTGACATGTGAGGAACATTTAGATGCTTAATAAGATTTACCTTTTGAGGATGTATATTTTCAGCCATCCTCGAAAAAATAAATATTATGCCATCACTTCGGTTCCGTTCAATTTCACGATTTAGAGGTTCCAAATACCAAAACCCTTTTTTTTCGAGAAATTTGCCAAAATCGGGAATTTTTGTTTTAAGAAAATATCATATTTCCGCACAATTTGCCATGACGTTCAAATAAGACAGATTTGATTTCAAAGAATTACAAATTCTGGATGTTAAATTAGAATAAAACATCTGTTTAAATCATAAATTTGGAAAGGACCTCAGAATATCAAATAATTCATAAATTTTCGTAATAAGATTAAATTTTAAATTTTGAATTTCCTATATTTTTTTTGTCCAAAAAATTCTGCAAATCTACGTCTGGTCCGGTTAATTAAGTCATAAATCATTGTTATACGTATAAACTTATACTCAGAAAACTCAGAGGAAATCATTCAAAAATAATCCCGTCAGTTTTTGTTAACGTCGTTGCCTGATATGACGAGCCATCGTCGATTCGAAAAATTTTTAGGATGCAAGATTTTTCTTCAAAATATTGATGAGAATCATACTTGGTACGAATAATTGAAACTTATTGATGACCACCCCCTAGTTAAGTTTGATTATCTGATAAAATTAAATCCAATTAACTGTAAGGATCCGTTGTTTAACATCCTTGTATCCCGGTTTCCTACATTCTTTGCATTATTGTGTTCTAAAAATCACCAAATTAATCGTTAATGTTTTTAAAAGCACAAAAACAACCAAATAAGAACAAAAATTTCCGAAAATTTTTTTTTTCATTTTTTTGAGGGTAATTTTTTTCACAAATTGAGTGGAAAAATAATGTTTGTTTCAAATTTACCAAGTAAACTTCAAAATTTCGGCCTCAACGTAAGCTTATTTTCTCTTCAGTGTTTCTTTGGCTTTTTTTTACCTACTATCGAAAACATCGAAGCCATTTTCTATCGAAAATTCATGTCACGTGACCCTTGGAAAAATTCATATTTTGTTTTGGGGTGAAAATTAAAAAAACGCTTAATAAGCTTTCGTTTGTTTAGAGCTACTTTTTGCAACATTGAGTTAAATTTCGAAATTTAACCCTAGGGGGAGATAGCATTTTTTCCGAAAAAAGTCCGAAAGCCGGATTTTGAACCGATTTTTTACAGATTCTAGAATAAAATATACACCTTATCCACAAAACCGGCTTTTTTGAAGAATGCATACTTATTATACAGCTTATGTTAAAATTTGGGTTTTAACTTTTCAAAGTTTAAACCTGGGAGGAGATAGATTTGTCCGTTTTTGGCTCAGGTGCTCTTGTGTCAGTAATGTGTGACAGAGTGTGGTCATAACAAAAAAATTTTGCATTGTTTTTTTCCGCCCAGTTGAACGGCTAGTTTCACATAAGTGGGCTAATCTGAATACTATCCTTGAAGCCCGTCCTGGTTGATATTTCAATCGAGAATATGTCATAGAAGAGACCGGGATACCCTTAATCAAAAATCACTCAAATCCCACCACTTTGACGACCTTAGCGAGAGTTCTAACCTATCAGGGAATGACCGCGAGACCGCACATCATTTTATTTTCGACGGTCCATTTCATTTATATCGACATTCAGCTATATTTTTAAGGAAAAACCTAGCCCCGTAACTAATGTTTCCCATGCCTCCTTACTCTTTTGCGGCAAACATATAAAATTGACATAGGATAATTGACTGAAATTGCTTCCATTTCGCAAAGCTTTAGGATGACGAGAAAGAAAACCAGACTTATTACATTGTCCATTTTTAAAAATGGCACAACTGGGAGCATTTTTAAATGTAATCCTATTTCAGGCTTGTTTGTATTGATAATTACGTCTAAGTCCATCAATTTGAAGTAAAACCGTGTTCGATAAAACTTTTTGAATCGCAAAAAATGAAACTTATGCAGTGATTTTTAATAATATAAAATCAACTGGATTTAAATGCACCAAAAATAGAAACTTACATCAAAAATTACCCATTCGGTATATTCGTATTTCATTTAATTTCTGATTCCAACCTACGCATTTCAAAGCAAAAGATGCAATTAAGAAAAAAGTGAAAAAAAATTTGTCGGCCAAAAATGTATACTCCTTAAATTTGGTATGCCAGTATGGATTTGTTAGTGCGTGAAACTACTAAAAACGCTTACACTTAAACTCCCGTAGTGTCTTTGCGGCCAAGCCGTGGCCTTTAATCGCAAATTTAGGACCCTAATCATGTATAGAAATGAAAAATTACAAAAGTGATCGATCGACTATTGAATAATTGACGTTTGTGCGTTTTTTTTTTTTCGAACAAAATTTTTACTGTATAGTACTTAATTTTTTGCAAAAAAGAATTTTAAATCACAAAAACCCTTTGACGGGACCAAAAAAACATTCTAAGACTTTTTCCCATTACATATAGCCTCAAAATGATCAACGTGAACGTATATTCAAGGAATAAGGTTTGCCAAAATAGTACTGTTTTTTTTTACAAAATTTCTAAATAAATTTCTGGAAAGAAGTGCAGTGGTTCTTACGAAGTTTTAAGACTTTTTCTTCTTTACACCAAAGATCAAAAACGATCCCTGTGACCTCAAAATCAAGGAAATTAAGGTTTTTGATCAAGTAAACAAATAGTGATCAAAATTACGCCGGAAATTTTTTTTGGGCAATAGAACACCTAATCAAGAGTTTTGAACATAATAATATTTCTCAAAAACGTCACGTGATCTTATTTTACGAGAAATAAGGATTAATTTATGACATATTCCAAACTTAGTTTTTGAAAATTATTTCGTCAACGTGATTTTATTCGACTTTGGTGTGATTTGAGAAAAATGTCTTTAAAACGTTTGAAGTTGGAACCCATCGGAAATTTTTGACGTTAATTTGAGTACTTTCAAATTACTGTGATATGCTTTCTTTCCCAAATTACCAAATCACGTGGATAGACCTCTTAAAAGAATCGTTACGAATTCTAAAAGACTCTAAATTGCATTTTTAAATAGTCTCCGGCTTCTAAATAAGAGAATTCTAGAAATTCCAAAAACTTCCGGAAAACTATGACATAATAATGTGTAGGCGAAAGACAAGAAAGAGATTGATAAAATTATTTTCATCGCGCGTGAAATCCATAGTTTTAAATAAATAATTAATTTACATGAGAATGGTGATGAAAACATTCCATTTTTTTTTTGCATATGCAATACCCAATTGGTGCGGTTTAATATTGAAATATGAAAATGTCAAATTACCTACATTTGGTGTTATTTATGCACTTGTTCTGAAGAACGGCTAAAAATGAGAGAGTTTTTTAATTTTCTTATTCACATTGATAACTTTTTATAAATTTTTTTAACAAATTGTTTTTAATAGGATTGTCGGATAATTCTTTGAATAATTATGAATTATCATTGACAAAAATTTGTTGATAATGCATTTCGGTATACTGCTCATTAAGCGCTGCGCCACGGATGGCGCAAAGACACTACGGGTCCAGAGGAATTTCGGCCACTACGGAAGTTAAACTAATCAAAAATTCTAGTTGGATTAATTAAAGTTGGTCAATATTCATTCAATTCATTCACCAAAATAAAATTTTAATTTTTGGAATGATTAATTCCAACATGAGTGAGCCTGTGATTACCACAAGAACACATCTATACATAGGTCCACATAATGTAGACATGTCTGTTATTTAACTTCTACAATCCGGAACAACTTCTGGACATCCCAGCGTTCACGGTCAATGCAAGACAATGGTGTTAAAATCAAGCGTATAACCTTCGTTTCATTACAAATATATTTTTCAAATTGATTATATGGTAATCTTGATAATGCTCATCACAATCGTTGTTAAAGAACATGTGAAAAAAGTAGTTGAAAAGCATCAAATGGCGAAATCTTGAAAAATATATGTTGATAATGAAACGAAGGTTATACGCTTGATTTTAACACCATTGTCTCGCATGACCGTGAAAAGACTGTGAGTCCAGAAGTTGTTCCGGATTGTAGAAGTTAAATAACAGAGCATGTCCTACATGTATGTGGACCTAGTGTATAGTGTGTTCTTGTTTGTAATCACAGCTCACTCATGTTGGAATTAATCATTCAAAATTAAAATTATTTTGGTGAATTGAATTTAATGAATTTGACCAACTTTAATTAAATCGAACTAGAATTTTTGATTAGTTTAACTCCCGTAGTGGCCGAAAATCTCTGGACCCGTAGTGTCTTTGCGCCATCCGTGGCGCAGCGCTTGAATTGAGCATTATAACCGAAAATTCATTATCAACAAATTTTTTGTCAATGATAATCATATTATTCAAAGAATTATCTACAATCCTATAAAAACAATTTGTTAAAAAAATTTATAAAAAGTTATCAAATGTGAATAAGAAAATTAAAAACTCTCTCATTTTTGCCGATTCTCAGAAACAAGTGCATAAATAACACAAATTTAGGGTTAATTTGAGATTTTCATATTTCAAATATTAAACCGCCACCAATTTGGGTATTGCATCTGCAAAAAAAATGGAATGTTTTCATCACCATTCTCATGTAAATTATTATTATTNATTAAAATTTTTTTTGCAAAAATTAAGTACTATACAGTAAAAATTTTCGAAAAAAAAACGCACAAACGTCAATTATTCAAATAGTCGATCGATCACTTTGTAAATTTTCATTTATACATGATTAAGGGTCCTAAATTGCGATTAAAGGCCACGGATGGCGCAAAAGACACTACGGGAGTTAATGTAGCGTTTTGTAGTCATGTTTCAGCACTAACAAATCCATAAACTGGCATACAAATTTAAGGAGTATACATTTTTGGCCGACAAAATTTTTTTTCAACTTTTTCTTAATTGCCTATCTTTTGCTTTGAAAATGCGTAGGTTGGAATCAGAAATTAAAGTGAAATACGAATATACCGAATGGTTAATTTTCGATGAAGGTTTCTATTTTTGCATTAAATCCAGTTGATTTATATTATTAAAATCACTGCATAATTTTCATTTTTGCGATTCAAAAAGTTTTATCGAACACGTTTTTACTTCAAATTGATGGACTTAGACGTATTATCAATACAAACAAGCTTAAATAGGATACATTTAAAAATGCTCCCAGTTGTGCCAATTTTTAAAAATGACAATGTAATAAGTCTGTTTTCTTTCTCGTCATCCTAAAGCTTCGCGAAAATGGAAGCAATTTCAGTCAAATTATCCTATTCAAGTTTTATATGTTTCCGCAAAGAGTAAGGAGGATGGGAAACATTAGTTACGGGGATAGTTTTTCCTTAAAAATATAGCTGAAATTTCGATATAAAATGAAACTGGCGTCGAAAATAAATGATTGCTGGTCTCGCGGTCATCCGCTGATAGGTTAGAACTCTCGCTAGAGGTCGTCAAAGTGGTGGATTTGAGTGATTTTGATTAAGGGTATCCCGGTCCCTCATTTGACATATTCTCGATGAAATATCAACCAGACAGGGCTTCAAGGATAGTATTCAGATTAGCCACTTTGTGAAACTAGCCGTCAACTTGCGAAAAAAAATGCCAAAAAATTTTTGTATGACCACACTCTTTCACACATTAGTGACACAAGAGCCACCTGAGCCAAAACGGAAAATCTATCTCCTCCCAGGTTTAACTTTGAAATAAACCCAAATTTTAACATAAGCTGTATAATAAGTATGCAATTCTTCAAAAAAGCGGTTTTGTTTATAAGTGCTATATTTATTCTAGAATCTGTAAAAAATCGGTTCAAAATACCGGTTTTCGGACTTTTTTCATCGGAAAATCTATCTCCCCCTAGGTTAAATTTCAAAATTTACTCAAATGTTTGCAAAAGCTAGCTCTAAACAAACAGAAGCTTCATATAAGCGTTTTTTTTAATTTCGACCCCAAACAAAAAATATGAATTTTTCAAGGTCACGTGAAATAATTTTCGATAGAAAATATGCTTCGATTTTTTCGAAAGTAGGCTAAAAAAAAGCCAAAGAAACACTGAAGAGAAAATAAGCTTACGTTGAGCCGAAATTTTGAAGTTTTAGTGGTAAAATTGAAACAAACATTATTTTTCCACTCAATTTTGAAAAAAATACTCAAAAAAATGAAAAAAAAAATTTCGAAATTATTTTGTTCTTATTTGGGTTGTTTTGTGCTTTTAAAAACATTAACGATTAATTTGGTGCATTTTTATGACACAATAACTGCAAAGAATGTAGGAACCGGGATACAAGGATTTTAAACAAGGATCTTACAGTTAAAATTGGATTTAATTTATCAGATATCAAACTTAAACTTAAGGGGGTGGTCATCAATAAAGTTATTCAAATTAATCTACCAAGTATGACTTCTCATCAATATTTGAAGAAAAATCTTGCATCCTAAAAAATTTTCGAATGTGACGGATGGCTCGTCCAATCAGCAACGAGTTAACAAAACTGACGGGATTATTTCTTGATGCATCTCCTCCCTGAGTTTTCTGAGTATAAGTTATACCGTATAACAATGATTTATGACTTTAATTAACCGGACAGAACGTGATTTCAGAATTTTTGACAAAAAAATATAGGAAAATTCAAAATTAAAATTAATCTTATTACCGACAAATTTATGAAATTATTATGATATTCTGAGTCCTTTCCCAAATTTATGATTAAAACAGATGTTTTATTCTAAGTAACATCAGAATTTGTAATTCTTTGAAAATCAAATCTGTCTTATTTGAACGTCATGCAAATTTTGCGAATATGATTATTTTCTTAAAACAAAAATCCGATTTTGGCAAAATTTCTCGAAAAAAGGGTTTGGTATTTGGAACCTCTAAATCGTGAAATTGACGGGAACCGAAGTGATGCATAATATTTATTTTTTTGAGGATGGCTGAAAATATACATCCTCAAAAGGTAAATCTTAATCTTAAGCATCTAAATGTCCTCACATGTCAAAAAAATTATACAAAGAATTTAAATTTTACCTAAATAACATATTTTAACTTAATAATCTGACAACCCTAAGCACCCTTTCCTTTATAAACTTGTTTCATAATTTCAACATGAAAAAAGGTTTGACTTTTCAGATTAATTCATTTTTAAGGGTTTGTCGCGAAGAATAGGATTTTTTTCAAATTTACCCGGTCGGGTTTGCTCGAGTCGACACTTTTGACTATCTTTTGATTTCATTTTGAAAAATAAATTTTAAATATTGTTTCGGAAAAAAAATTTCAAAAATCTTATTTTAATTTTGTTATGGAAAGAATTATATGTTTTGAAAAAAATATTTGATCTATTAGAAATATGCCAGAATGTTACTTGTATACAGAGGGAGGCATAATATCGCCGAAAGTTTTTTTCTAAATAATTTTGGCAATATTGGCAAATTCGGCAATATCGGAACAGAAATAATTTTTTTTCGAAAAAAAATGAAAAACGCGTAGGCGTTCACAATGACGTCATATGTCGAACATTTTTTTGAATTTTATAAGAAGTTTCACAATAGATTCGATGAAGTAAATCACCAAAATGCGTAAAATTATAATCCACCAAAGGCAATACAATGAAAGTTAAAAAGACCAGAGTTGGGAAGTCAATTCTGAAAATAAACGTCATCCATGACGCTGAAAAAGTAATTTAATATATAAATCTTAAAAAAATTGGCAAATTTGACGATAATGACACATTCGGCGATATTGGCACAAGAAGTCAGCTAAAAATCGTGAAATTGCGTAGTTTTTTCGGCGATTTCGGCAAATTCGGCGATATTGGGCCGGCGATATCGGCGATATCATATCGCCCCCCTCTGTACCATATTTACTTGAATATAAATTATATTTCATTATAAAAATCGTCGAATATTTTCATTATATCGAGAAAACTACCAATATCGTGATTTTCTCTAAATATTTTGGACTTATTTATGAATATCTCATGATTTTCAAATTGATGAGATATTTTCAATGGGACAATATAATAAAGAATTTTACAGCTTGCACGGTTAGGGTGTTACAGGTTTTTCAGCATTGGAATACGATATTTATGGAAAAATGAAAAAGTACAATTTGTTCAGAATTTTTCAGAAACCAAGAAAAAATTTTCAAAAAATCCGGGCTCTCTCATTGGTAAATCGACTTGATCAAACTGAGAAACAGTGGTTTCGTGAGTGTTTTCCTAAATCTCCAGATTGCGGTAAACTATATTATAATTTTTTCGGCCTAGTATTTTGAGAGAAATCGGCAGTTTAAATTTCAAAAATTACCATTTTTTGAGAAATTTACGACATTTCGGCATAAATTGTCAAAAATCGGCTTGTGGAAATTGAGCGAGTATAACTAAAAGATAGCTCTTGTAGAGGCGCACACATGACATCCAAAAAATGAAAAAAAAGGATTGCAACGAGGTCGATATCCCTCAAGCAAATATCGGAATTTTTGAAGCCATTTTTAGCTATTTTTATATTTTTTATAGACATATCTCACAGAATATACCATTAATCGTCAAAAATTAAATAAAATTCGGTATCACTGCAACGAGACAAAAATTTTAAGCATAAAATCGTCAATTTTCAAAAACATTTCGAATTTTTTGAAATGCTGGCTTCTAATTGGTCGAATATGATTTTTTGATATATTGACTTAAAACTGTTAAATGTTAGTATAAATTGTTCGTTAAGCTTAACTGATATTAAATATAATCTAATAGGGGACGATTTCTAATAAATTTATAGAGAAATTTCGATTTGAAATTTTGAATTTTTATGATAATTCATACTTTTTGCCGAAAGCCAAAGTAAATAACTTCGAATATGAAAGTCGTTGTAATCAATTTATATTTTTTAATCATTAGCTCAATACGTAAGAGATTCAGGCTAAAAAAATGTATATCGTGACAGAATTTCCACAGAACGGTTTTCTATAAAATTTTCGCAGTTTATCGATTTTGCGTAGGCGGAAATGCAGAATTTTCTGATTTAAAATGCTATTTCGTACAGAAATATTGATTTTGGAATTCGGCTTTATGAAATAAAATGATGCTATCCCTGAAATAAAAAATCCAAGAAGGTCGAGAATAACCTGTAAGAGCCTATGCACGGTTCTTTAGATTTTTTTGCAGGTAACAACAACAACTGCGCGTCACTTATTGGTTCTTTGGTACAACGAGCTAATGCGATGAAGCACTAGAGCTGCGTCGAAAAACTAAAACCCCTCATTTGTATTTTACCATTCTTTCAAAAGATAGGGAATTAACATCGGTACCCATTTTTGAATGTAGAAATTTCTTATTTTAAATCCTATGTCCTTTTTTTGCTAATTTCTGCTGATTTTTGCGCATAACGGACTTTTTATAGTAATTAAATTGAATACAATTATATTTTAAGTATAAGTTGAAATTTTTATTCACAGTTATTGCAGTTAACGGCGAAATGGCAAAAAGTACTTTCGGCTCTGATTTAAATTCATTAAATACAAGTTTCAAAAGAGCTCAAAACAGTCAATATATTTACAAATGTTTTACAATAGCTGTACAATTGTTGAGGAGTTTTATAAATCTGGTCCAATCATCTTAGTTTTTTCTTTTCCATTTTTCGGCAAATTTTCTTTTAAAATTTTCCGTGACAGCAAATGAGTTGATACTACCCGAAGCTAAATTTTTCGTGAGAATTTTAGCTAATAATAAAAAAATCCCATCAATCAAACGATTTTGGCCATCTAGACTGAGAATTCATAATGCCGTAAAAATAAATCAGAAACCCGATCTTTTGACCGGTAGAAGTCATTTTTACCGGTTCTTATAAAGCCGATTAGAGCATTATTTCGAAGAAATTTTTACAAAATTTGCCCACTAATTGTTCCTGGTTATGAATTTCTTTATTATTGAAGAATTTTCGATCTCATATTTTTGTTGAATCGTAATTACGAATAGTTTAAAAAATAAGATTCTAAGTAGAAAGTAAGGTGTCTTAGACACCGTGCCTACACCATTAAAATTTCGTTTTTTTTAAACGACTCATCTTATTGAGTGATTAGAAAGCTGAAAATAACCACACATATATATTAAGAAACAATTAACAAAAAATTGGTTTCGATCGGAGCATTTTGTCCATCGTCGGCTCAAACAACTTGAGATCTATGTTTTTAGGATTTATGTCTTTGAGATAAATAAATGAAAATGAGTCAATACGGACCAATTGTTATTTTTTTTCAGTATGCTTGCTAATTTTGAGCTATCAAAGAGCTGAATCTAATAAGTTGTTTTCAAAATTCGAAATATAAACGGTGTAGCCACCCTATTTACTACTGAGAGGCACATCGTTTCGGAAAAGTAAGAGCTTTTTAAGTTTTCAAGTGCTGTGTTCTTAAAAAATCAATTATGAAATCTATAATTTTTCAAAATATTGCTTATTTCAAAATTTGATCTGATCACCCGAGAAATTTTCAAAATGAAAAAATTTAATTACAATTTTGGTATAAAAATTAAAGATGATGAGAATGTTTAAAGATTTAAATTGAAATATTGCTAAAATTGTGTAGGTTAATGACATTTTCCAGCATTTTTCAAAATGCCCGTCGAATCACAGCACCTCATATCAGCATTGAACCATACAAATGAACCAGTCGGTTTTTGGCAGCAACCATGCGTAGGCTGAAAACGCGATCTTGGAGAACTACAAAAACTTTTATCTTCCAAATTTTGATGCGTTTTGGAGATTTCATGAGAATTTAAATTTGTTGCAAATTCAAAGTCACATTCGCAGATTGAACGGGCTACACTTCGGAACACATTTTCTGAAAATAATTTAAGTTTATCAAGTTTTATTTTTATTTCGAACAAAAAAGTATATGATATACTGTATATCTCGTTTTGAATCAAAAAGTTTTGATTCAGAAGGATTTGTTAAATTTCTAATAAATTAAATGCATAAAGTAAAAAACGATTGTAAGAGAAAGATTTTTTGAAAAAACATACTTATAAATTTATTTTGAACAGTAAAATAATACAATTTTCGAAGTTTTATTTCATTTACATGCTGAGCAAAATTAATTTTATTTTAAATTGCTTGTAAATTAAGCTCAAATATTGAATTGTGCTTTCAAAAACCCCACATGAAAATTTAACCAATTTCAGGGGGAGGCCTCAATGAGCCTCATATCACTACCTCATATCACCGGCCAAATATCGCCCAGAGAGCCAATATCGCCAAAATTGCGTGGGAGTTTGAGGGTTTCATTACAAATTACAGTAAGTGCGTCATTAATGACGTCATATTTCAAGATTAAATATTGAAATTTTGAATTTGCATTTCATAGCGTTTCGTTGAAATACGTAATTCTACATATTTTGGTATTTACTTCATTTAAATCAATTGTGAAAGTTTTTATAAAATAGAAAATAATTTCAAATTAAGACGTCAGCTGGAACGCCCACGCATTTACAGTTTTGAACAAAAAATTGATTACTTTCTCTATATCGCCGAAAGTGCCATTATTGTCGATTTGTTCTTATTTTTTATGGCTCTGCAACAATCGTACTGCTAATAGCAGTCTGCTATACGAACGCAGTCGCATAATTCTTTGACATCATATTTTTAACAAAAAATATTTTAACAAATAAAGTTTTGACAAAAATGCTCTTTCCGTGAAATCCGGGCCTTAATTAAATTAAAAAAATGCATTTTATACATTAGAATGTACTCTTCCATAAAACCTTGAAAAATTTCCAGCGCGTTTATTCTTGCGATATTTCAATTAAAAATTCATAACTGATTTTAATTTTCAAATTATATTTGACGAAGTCATTTTAGAATCAAAGAATGGTACATTTTTGTGTAAATTTTTTAAAATATTATATTCTAAAAGCTTGTGAGGTTGAATTCTTGTGATAAACAGACATGGACTAATCAAAATAATGAACAAAATAAGATCATAAAACAATCAAGGCTTGAATTTGCTTATAACATGTTGACAAGCATATTCTGATTTTGCAAATTTAAATTTTATTCTATAATAAACAAGGGGAGGCCCAATATCGCCGTAAGCTTTTTCCAAATAAAATTTGGCGATATTGGGAATTTTAAGCGATAGTGGCACTTTCGATGATCTGGGGACACATATAAAATTTTTTGGTCAAAAATGAAGAAAAACGTGGGTGTTCGAAATGACGTCATAATTTGACAAGTTTTTCAATTTAATTATGCGTTTTACAATGCATTAAAATGAATGATAATACCAAAATATGAAGAATTACATACGCACTCTACCAAACGCAATCAAACTAGTTTTTAGAAATTAAATCTTGAAATATGACGTCATTCAAGACGCACTCAATTCAATTTGTGATGTGAGCTTTCACCGCCCACGCACTTTTTGCGATATTGGGTCTTTCGGCAATATGGGCACTGGCAGGAATTTAGCTAAAAGTCGTGAAATTGCGTTGGTTTTTCTGGCGATATTAGCAAATTCGGCGTTATTAGCAATATTGGGTAGGCGATATAGTCTATATCATATAGGGCCTCCCCTGTATTTCTACTACAGCGCCACCTGGTGAAAATCACACCGCGGGATCGTTACTAATGGTAGTTTTCACGAGTGTTTTGAATACGATTTCACCAATTTATTTCATTCCGATCGTGTTTTGTTTGTCACGGATCCAATCTGATCAAGTTTTCTCAAGTGCATCTTCCGTTAAAAGCAGCCAGTTCTGAATGGGATCGGAAATTGAAAATGATTATAAGGTGGAGATCGGGACATGATGGGATTCCAAATCATCTCGATTCAGAACACTGCTTTGAAGTGCTGAATGTTGGCAAGTTCTGGACATCACATCTTTTATTAAACGAATCGGAACCCAATCGGGCTGACCGCCGAAAAAAATTTTGATCGATGAAATCGGGCAAAAATGGGGTGGAGTCGTTAGCCTTCTCACGGGAAGGGCATCCGAGCAGAAATTGACGGATTCTAGAGAAAGTTAACAGTTATTCTTTAAATTTGAGATTTTTTTTTAGTTTGACAAAATTTCGAACCCGAGCTCTATCATCATTCCCACGTGTGCTTAACCAACTACACTACATTGCCTAGCATTTCTACAGAAGCTCATTTACTTCAAAATATATACGGAAAAATAAATTTCCGTATATCGGCTTTCGGCCAATTTGAGCTTATTTTCTAATTAATTGAAATAAAAACCACAGTCCCCATACATCGACCTTCGAACTTTTAAATTTTATAAGAGTTTTAAGTAGGTTCAAATGAAATGTATCACCATAATTCGAAGAATTAAGTACTCTATCAAACGCATTCATATGAAAGTTGGAAAGAGTAAATTTGGGAAATTCAATCTTGAAAATTACGTCATTCATGACGTTACAACATGTAGTTTGAGATATAAATCTCCAAAAAAATTGGCGACATTGGCACATTCGGCGATATCGGCACCTTCAGCGATATTGACACTCGAATTACGACGCTTGAAATCGTGAAATTGCGTATTTTTTCGGCGATCCATTATCATTAAATTAGAAAAATATATTTTCAAATCCGTGATAAAAATAAAAACGTCTTATTTGTAATACTTGCGTATGCGTAATTAAAATTATTTGTAATGTCTGATTTTAATGTAAATTATCCGTCATTTTCTGAATATAATAATTAAATGATAAAAAACACGCTTTTAAAGCAGTTATTTTGACTTATTAGCTTCACGGTGCGCAAAAAGTATCCGACCATCACATATTCCGATCAGATCGGATATTGTGATCGGATTATCGGATCGGATCTGGTCAAGCACATGTTTAGAATTGAATATCGATCACACCGATGAAAAAAACTATCATCCGAAAAAAACTCGATTCTGATCGGTTTGCTCGGACCTGCTCGGTATTTTCCGAGCAGATATTTAAGCTCGGACGCCCATCCCTGTTCTCGAACGAATATCCGATCCAATTGTGAAGACACCAGAGATCATCCTCTGGATGAAAGTGTAATTTGAGTTTAGTGATGACTAATAGTGACTTACTGCAAAATCGAGCTTCTCAGGACAAATGAGAACGATTTTTTTCGTCGACTTTAATTTTTTCATTTTTTTTGAAAAGTATATGAAGTAAAGCACCTTAGAGGACAGATCCTAAATATTTGAACGATACAAACAACGCGGGATAACCAATCAAAAACACTGGATTTAAAAATAGGCTGATTTCATTGGTCAGCTTTGGATGGGATCAACCAATCAAATGCTTAAATTTCGCATTTTTTAAATATTCAGGATCTGTCCTGTGAGGGTCTGTTATCCATATCCTTTTCCCAACGGAACTTCATCTAAAAAACGCTTACTATCTCTATAGCGCGTGTTCGAATCCCACTAATGTTATCTTAGTGATTATCTTGAATATGATTATAGGCAAGGGTCTTGATAATGGAACCGCTAAATTTTATCGTAGTGTAATCACTCAAGCAATGACTAAGACAATCACTTAGATAACATCAGTGGGATTCGTACACGCGCTATAGAGATAGTAAGCGTTTTGAGATGGAGTTCCGTTGGGAAAAAAATATAACTGAAATATGGATAAGTTTATATCACAAATTTCATTAAAATTACTTGTTATAAGTACACGTTCATAATTATGTTGTAGTCAATGCAAAAATTAAATTTGGACAATAAAGTTAATGATAGGTTTTGTTAAAAAGTGCAAGAAACAAATTATGGATGGAAATGGTAGATCTAGGGCAGGCTTCCAAAAGGGATGCATCCCCGCCGATTTTTCCANTTTTGGAAGCCTGATCTAGGGTTCGGACCGGGAGAACCAGGAGCCAAAGTAAAACCGATAATGATATGATAAAACACTCCTAGGGCAAATCGAAGATTATACAAAACTTCAAGAACATTTTAACTACCATTTTAAATTGTGAGGTCGTGACTCACGACTCGTGAGTTCGAACCCAATCATTTTACTTACTGTATAAACTGAATGAATAATTTCTGGGAGTGTTTTTAGGGGAATTGTCTTTTGGGACTGAGGATTTACAGAGGGCTGTAATTTAATTTTTGCGTCCGTGTAGAAACCGGATAAAATTAAAATATTTTTCAAATTCCGTATTTTCGAGCTCGAAAACATAACATTAGCTAAATTTTCAAATCATAACTTTCATTCAAAAGAAATTCCCATAAATACTATTAGCATTTAAAAAAATGGTTTAGTAATCATTATTAGATTTAAATATTTTTGGTTATTGTGTTTTGAGACAGATTTTCAAAGGTCTGTAATTTAAATTAATTAAATAAAATTTATGAAAAATTTAAAGCTTCATTAAGATAGATCAGCGCAAAAAATCTGGGTAAATCAGTGCTGAAAAAATTTCCACTTAACAATACAAAAATATTGAGCCACAATTAGAAAGTCAGAAAATAGAAGTCAGAAATATTATTTCGATAATTGTTCAAGTTTAAAATTCTACATTAGCATTTAGATTTTATTTTCACTTTAATTTATTCGTTTGAAAGGCCAAAATTTCCCCGGTCCGAACCCTATGTATACCTCATGTTCATTCACATGTAAATTTTTGGTTCCATCATGTTGAATTCTAATGTTAAGAATTCTTGATGTATGACCAAGGTAGCTGACAAAAAGAACACAAGCAAATTAAAAGGTAGGTGCAAAAATCACATGTGTAAGAACGAATCCATTCATTATTATTTATCCTCAGAAACTGTATTCCGTAGCGATCCGCTACTAGCTTTATCAGCACTCTGAGTCAATTTGGCATGAAAAAGTTGCATTAAAACCTTCTTTAGGGTGGTAGCGGTCGTGATGTTTTAAGGTCACTTTGTGGTCGATTTTGAAATTTGATTAAGTGTTCTAGAACTCGCCGCACGGTGGTGACCCCCATTCTGAGAAATGGTTTTGGTAGATTCTGATGTTCTCGAAATTAAAAAGTGATTATAGAAAAGTACAGTGTTACGACCGCTACAAACCTTAAGTTGGAGAAAAAAGTTATAGCTATCTCAAAAAGTCTTTTCAGCCGATACAACCCCCTTAATTAAGGTCAAATATGCCAGTTTAAGTTAAGATTAGTATGAAAATTTCCAGATACAGTATATATGTAGTTAGTTTGTTATCTCAAGAACAAAATTAAAGAATGATTTTCACGATTGCATGTTAGATCAACCGGTTAATCAGGATAAGGGGGAGCATACATAAATAAAAATTTTAATTTTGTTACACCTATTATTAAAAATGACTGTTTTTTTAACATCTGTTAGAAAATGAGTAAACAAAAAAAATTGCTGGTTTGTTTTTTTAATTTTTTGAAAGAGTCTCATAAATTGCGAAAACTGTCGTTTTCGCCTGTTTTTGCCACGGTTATTATTTATAATAATATTTCCATGTAAATAATAGTTTCTTTGGACACTAGCAAAAACAAATTGCAGAGTTAAAATTGCTGATTTCATTTTTCAACTCCAAGGATCACGATTTGATAATTATTATTTGACCTCAATGTCATCGCATCAAGTTTTAAGTGGCACCAAACAAATTCCAAGTATTATTTTTCTGGAAATGGTAATATAAACTGAAGTCCAATTATAAGACGTTCGAGCGCTAGAAACAAAACATTTTCTCATGTTCAACACTAAGAACTTTTTTTACGTTTTTCATCTAAGATCACTAAACAAGCCTACTTGACTTCAAAAATAATCTTTTTATCACTTTCTGATTGTCAGATAAAAATGCACAAAATCGATGTTTCATGTTCTAAAAGCAGAAAACAACTCAAATGAGATATAAAAATTTTTCGAAATTTTTTTTTTTTTTAATTTCCAGTATTTGCTTCGAAATTGAGTCAAAAAATAATGTTTGTGTAAATTTGACCACTAAATTTCCAAAAAATATCGTGTTCACGTAAGCCAACTTTCTCTTCAGTGTTTTCTTTGCTTTTTGTGAGCCTACTTTGGAAAAAATCGAAGCACAATTCATTTCGGAATTTTTTTCATGTGATGTTGAAAAAATCGTATTTTGAGTTTGGTGTCGAAATTCAACAAAGACGATTTTGAATAGTTTTTATTTGTTTCAGACTAGCTTTTGCAAAAATTTGAGCAAAGTAGCAAATTTAACTAAGGAGAAGATAGATTTTCCGATCAAGAATGTCCAAAAACTGATGGTTTTTAATTTTCTAGAAAAAAATATAGCATTTATTGACAAAAACGCTCCTGAAAAGTTTTGCCTACTAATTTTTCAGATTATATTAAAAATTCAGTTTATTTCAAAATGAAATCTAGGACAAGTTAGCTTTTCGGGTTTGAATAGGTCGTCTCATAAAGGTTTCGTGTATTCATACAAAAAAATTTGTCATTTTGTTTTCGTAAGTTAAAGACTAGATCTACAAATTGGCTAACCCAAAAAGTATCTTCAAAGTCCTGTTTAGCTAAATTTTCATCGGGAATATGTTATTTTAGGAACCATCATCCTACTAATTCTTCAAACATAAGCAATATTTAATTGCAACCATATAAGCATAAAAAATTTCAGATTATACATTTCACGGGAAATATCAAAAAGACCATAAATATTAAATTTAAACTGAAAATTATAAGATGTTTGTCGAATTCTGATTGGTTGAAATTTTAACCAACCAGAAAACAGGATTTTGTTGTGTTTCTACCTCATTTTTCGTCAATTCAAATATATAAATAAATTTATTTCCATGCCCTTAATTGTTCTGGAAAACCAACCAACAAATATGAGCAAATAACAGGTTTTTTCAACTAGTATCACGACCGGTACGATTATACAAACAAATTTTTAATACATTTTTCAAAATTTTTAGACAAATATCACCCGTATAGCGTCATTTCAAGACCGTAAGGGTCTCTGTAAGAACAAAGCTAATGTTTGATAAAAAGTTAAACGCGTCGATTACTGCCTTTAAGTGGCCAACTTCTGTAATCATCTTGATGATCAACATAAATGTATGTATATTAATTTCTATGTTTGAACTGTCAGAAAAACTGCAATGAATTCCTTGTTTAAATTGTTTATTGAACTTAGTTTTAATTTCGAGTCGACATTTCATTGAGATCGAAATCTCGACCCATCAAAATATTAATATCCTTTTCCAAACCTAAGTCCATCTTAAAAATGCGTGTTATCTCTATAACGCGTTTTCGAATCCCTCTAATGTTTCCTAAGTGATTTTCTTGAGTATGGTTAATAACCATTGGTTATAGGCAAGGATGATTGACATTGGGACCGCCAAAGTTGATCGGTTTTAATCACTCGAGCAATCACTAAGACAATAAATTTAGTATGAAAAAGTTGTAAATGAAAAAATTATACAACTCAATTTTGGACTTTCCTCAGTTTGCCTAAGGCGGTTGTGCCACAACCGTTGTGGGGTCTTCAAATCAAAAAATTGGCATTTGTGACACCCATAAGCTTCAATACTTACAGTATAAAAACAATTCAGTTACATATTGTAAAATCTAAGAACCGCAAGAGTCAATTTACATATAGGTGTTATGCTCTAGAACTCTTGTTTTCGCCTGTTCATGTTCAAAATCTTAAATTTATACATTTCACTATCGACCCATACGTGTACGTGTCATCACATGTACGTGACATTACATGTACGTGACATTACATGTACGTGAAATTGTTATAAGTTTAACCATCCGGTTAACCGAGCTTAACCAAACTACTGTTTTTTTTAAACTTGAATACCATTTTCAGTTCAAATATTTGAGATAAAAACAGTTCACGAGGAACTATAAAATTAGTTTAGCCAAGTCGCTATTGACTCATTTGTTCTGACAATTTAATGCTTCTACTAATTTAAATTACTTCAACATTCAGTTTTTTTTGTTTCGCTAGAATACAATAGAGGCAGACGGCAGACGGAACCTTTAAGTTGTATTTAAAATATATCTGGGGTTTATAAGGTCTATATTATCAGTGCACAGTTATACGACGCTGATAAAACCAGGACTCATTTACAACCGCTTGTTCTGGTTTTTTCATCAAACAAACGCACTGAAACATACGAAAAAATGTGGACTGAACTGAAAGTAAAATTTTTGAAGTTACTGGTGAAATTTTAAGTCCAATAAAGTTACATATCGATAATGAAAGCGCTGTTATTTCAAGTGTAAATAAACTTTTTCCTGAAACATCTATAATTACTTCATTATTCGATTTACAGTATGTAATGTTTTTGCTTGCGACATCTCCGTGCCGAAACCCACAGCGACAACAATTTTTCAAAACGAATGAATAGTATTGGTCTCTAAAATTGATATAATCTAAATCAATGAATTTTTGGGTACCCCTTAAAACCGAAAGAACTAAATTTTTAAGATTTCTAAATTCTTTTCGAACTTATTATCTTACTAAGGACCAAAAATTTTTCTAAGGTTAAATTTTCAAAATGAATTATTAGAGAACTGGAACCCACAACTTCCAAATAACATCAGTGAATCTCTTAATGTGGTTCTAAATAACATTTATAAAAGGGGTTTCATTAATAAAGGAACTTCTGTTGAAGGCATCCACACTTTTTATTCTGATCGAGGTGATAAACCCAGTATTTTTAAAGATGGAAATTAAGTCAAAAAAAAATGATATGAAAAGATTTCAAAATTTGAAATGTATTTCTCAAACTTTTCTCACTTTAATTTCTAACCCTTTGAACCATTTCAAATTATTTAAGTCATTATCAGTATTTAATTCAGATTTGTTAACCATTATTTTCAGCTGATTATTAACAAAACATCTGCTTTCGATCGAAAATATCTTCGGTTAGATCCAAAATTTTCAATTGACAAAATATTTCCAGGTCTTTCGTAGCTCATTTTTACTTAGAAAAACGAGTCAAAAACTGTTAAAAAAGGACCACCTGTTAAAAGTTGGATCAAGACGACGGGGCCCCTTAATTTTGACATGGAGCTCTTGAGCTCGATTTGAAAAATAAACAAAATTTGAATATTGCGTTTCCAAAGGTCAAAGAAAATTTTAAAAAACATTCTTGAAATTTCTGGTGTTCGCTTTAATTATTAACAAAATTAAAAAATTGAATTTTTATGAATTGTTCAACTAATTTACATTTTTGATTTGAAATTACTTGAGAACTTTCCAAAAAAAATTCGGAATTTCATTTTCAATTTTTTTTGAGGACGGTACTGACATCGTGAAACTCAATAATATGACATAAATGCTGTTATTTATTTTCCATCAAATAATAAGTTGAAGACCCTAAAACCTCCTTAACTTTCGGTTCGCTATCAATTTGCCGAACATCCAGGTATAATTCCAACAAAAAAAATATGAAATGAATCTGACGGTGAACAGGCTAGCTGTATTTATGAAACCAAAGTTAATATCTATCAGGACACTTGCTGGGGCTTTCATGCCACTTTTTAAGCCAACATTTTTATTTAATTTGGGTTTAGAAACCGACTTATCCGATTGAGTTCTTAAATAACTCAAACTGAGCACAAATATTAAGAATATAATGAATTGACAAAAAATTGGTCCGAATCAGACCATAGTTAAAAATTTTGTAACAAAACTGATAATAGAACAATTTCAATTTACAAATGGTGCGATTCGGACCAATTGTTTTCATTAGATCATTCACTAGATATTTGTGCTCAGTTTGAGCTATCTAAAAACTTAATCGGATGAGTCGTTCTCGAAAAATTTTTGGCATATAAAATGGCATGAAAGCCCAAGCAAGTACCGCACGGTGCACACATTTTTTAAAGGTTTCAAGTATTGTTGAGCCTATTGATGGGTTCTGAGCCTATAAAGATTACGAAGTGATAACCAGCTGAAATAAAATTGGCTTAAACTCACGGCATGTGTTGGTTCTCTTGTCAAATAAGTAGCTTTGAGTGTGATTTCTTTTTTGTTCATAGTAGTTGAGAGTACATTTTCTGCATTGTTTCCAGTGATTTATTTCCTTATCCAATTTGTCAATCGGATCGCCGAAATTTTTTTCAATTGGATTTAATTGACCTCGGCCTGTACACCCATAATCGAATAACTGATCGTCGGAATATTGAGGAGCAAGATAGTGAATCATTTCTGAAAAGTTACAATTTTTAAGTATTTCCAAGAGCATATAAGCAAACTGAAAAATTTTCTGTTCGAAAGGCACTGGTCGACTTTTCCCACAATCTTTTACCGACGCCACCAACGAAATTATCGCTCAGTTGACCAGATATCGCCCAGTGTTTGCCAATCCACGGTATGTGGCGTAATTTTAGTATCACGCCTTTGCTGGTCGATAAAATAATATTTTACAGGAGGAGGCTAGATATCGCCGAAAGTTTTTTGAGCACTTTAAGCGATATCAGCACTTTCTGCATATCCTGTCGCAATTCTTTAGGTGAAAAGTCGAAGCACTACACTCGTGTGTATAATTCAGTCGATCACAGCCTCAAGTATTCAACACTAAATTATACACACGAGTGTAGTGCTTTGACTTCGAACATAAAGAATTGAAACAGGATACAAAGAAAGAAAGTTTCTCATTCAAAAATAAAAAAACGCCTAAGCATTCGAAATGATGTCATAACTACAATTTTTTTTCAATTCTATAATGAGGTCACATTGGAAAAAAGGTGTAAATCACCGAAATGTATAGAATTAAGTACTCAAATCTTGAAAAATGAATCATTCGTGACGCACTCGAAGTTATTTCTATTCAAAACCTCAAATTCCGTGAGCGTTTTGGCGATATGGTCACTGAAAGTATTTTAGCTTAAAATCATGAAATTTCGTAGGTTTTTTGACGATATCAGCTAATTAGGCGATATTGGGCCAGCAATGTGGAGCTTTTTTCTATAATATTTCAAACTTCACTCCCACCAGCGCCGCGCCGTAGTGTTCCGAAACACAGAAAGCTAAAATTTTATCGTCTTATTTTATGAATTTGAGCAATTTTTGTAGGATGCATATCAGACGGAAAATGCATTATTGTGATGGAATTTCGAGTTTCACATTTGTGCCAAAAACACAGATCATCAGCTGGAAATATATTTCTTGAACATATTCTCCAAAAAAACGGGGGAATCTCAAATGCCACAATTATTTCAACAATTCAGATTGAATCCGTGACACCGATAGCTAATCGGTGAAAGGATATCCACCCGATTGCGGACGGTAAGCTTAATTCCAAAGTTACTGGCTTTCAAACTGGCAGGGATGAGTCAGCCCATTATTAATTAAGTCAACCCCTGAATTCTCTCTGTAACAAGCCGGCTGATTGACTGAAACACTTTTGGTTTAGCAAAACAGTTAATCACGATTATTGATTTCCACGCATTTATCATCATTTGAATCATCACTTTCATGAAATCACAGCACACAGAGTGGAGATCCATGTAGTATAAATTTTATTGCATAGATCGATCAAATTATAAATTAACAGTGAATTATTAACTTAAAAATTAACGCACTCGTTTATAATGTCATTCGACATTTGGAATTATTTGCAACACAACAATACTATTTTTAGTTTGTACTGTTGATGGTTAATGTCTAATTTTGCACGATGTTTGAACTAGAAACTATCATTTTTCCATATTTTCAGATTTTTGTTTATTTCTTTTTGCTGAATATAAATCGATTTTGTTATGGAAAAAAATACTTTTCACGTTGTCTGACCTTATAACAATTAAAAGATTAAAATAAACTTATCTTTTTTTATTTGTTAATGTCCTATTAGTAAAAAATCGACATTTCAAGCTCTTGGTAGTCCCGGTGACAATCTTCGAAAATTATTTTTTATGATTGTATTCACGATACAGAACGAACACAGTTTTTCCGAAAAAAGTTCCATTCCGCTCAAGATAAGTGAAAAACATCGTTTTAAGCATTGATTTTTTACTCCAACCGAAGTCCATGGTGAAAACATTTCTGACCCCAGGGCTGGAGTTCGAATCCCAGTGGACCCCACTGATTTTATTTAAGTGATTGTGTTAGGAATACTAATAGGGATGTTTTCTCTTGGTCTGTGTTGTCTCTTGTCCGCTTCATATAACGAGACGAGTCGTGCGATTGATGGATCCACTGGGATTCGAACTCCAGCCCTGAATTCAGAACGTTTTTCATCATGAACTTCGGTCGGATAAAGGATATTGTAACACCCCATAGTTAAATATAATAAAATATTTGACCAAAAATCTCATATTCGAAAGTATAATTGATGATCACTTATTGCTCGACCAATCAGGAACGGGTTTCTAACTACAGTGATATTTTGTTCATAAAAGGCGTGCTTCTCCGTGAGTTTTGAAGACATGAAAATTATGTTGAGATTTTATGAACCACAAAATACGTACACAGGCCTGTTACTATCGTTTTCAAATAATCTGACTTAAAATTTGACTTTCAATTTCTGAAAATCCATAAATTTTGATTTAATCATTTAATCAGGACGATATATTTTCAAAACGAATAAAAAGTACTTCCTGACAACGTATGGGGGATGAAAGACCACTGATTTGTTTGAAATTGTCCATATTTTAAAAAAAAAACATTAAAATAAGTTGTGAACATTTTTTGATTGACCCTCAATTTCATGATGGGTACCCCTTAAATAATCACTTTTACATTTTAGATACATTTAACCGTTTATGTAACATTATATTCGAAAGTGTTTTTTGCACCGGATTATTTTTTTTAAATTTTGCATTTTTTAACTTTGGTTTCTTTCCAGACTAATGTATTGTTTGAAAGTAATTAAATTTTGAAATAAATTTGAAAAATTTTGATAAGATTTAGTGCACAAAAAATATTTGTTTTCATGTTTTACTAATTTTAGTTTAGAGTAGGCAAGCTACTAGGCATGACTAAGCTTTTGTCTTTAGGGAGTGGGCGATCGGATAATTGGGCTCTTTTTAACAACATTTCAAGTGAAGTTCTGAAAGACGATTCAAGTAATTTTTTCTCTCCAAATCCGTAGTGAACTCTTGGGGAAGTACTATCAAGTCATCTGAGTCTATCAACTATCTCAAAAATGAATTTCACTAGTAATCGCCTAAAAGACTAAAAAGCTTCTCTTATCATCTCATC
>SCLH01000305.1:103024-126759 GCA_004367855.1 Oikopleura vanhoeffeni | reverse complement strand
CTGCTGGTGACCACCATTCGGCAAGTTCTAGAACGTCTGACCATATTTAAAATGATTATTTAAATAGAAAGTTGGTGCCACGTACCAAAATAAAAATGTGAAAATATTCATCCCCGAAAATAACCCTTATTTGTATATTTGTAGATCATTATCTAGTTTCATTGCTGTGTTAACTCGATAAAGCAAAAAATTGCATTCAAATCATGAATTTCCGGTCTGATGAGCAATTTCTGAAAGTCACCAAAATTTTTGAAATTAAAAATAAGGGGAACTTTCGGGGGTCGATATTCCGCCGGCCAAAATGATACTTCCCCGATTGGGAATCCCCATAATATTATTTCTTTCTGTGTTTTAAAACACAGCAAAGCAGGTGGGAGTAACTTTTACTACTGAATCCATACTAAATAATGTCTTAATAGACGGAAATTCAATAAAAAAGAATACTTAATTCTTCCTCAAAATGTTCTAACTTATTAATAATCTAATAAAATTACTTTTGAAATACAATACAACAAGATTTCTGTGCTTATCTCATTAAAAAATCAATGTCAACACGGGGGAACGAACCAAGAAATCCTGATTCATACTGGCGAGCGCTCACCATTGCGCCACTGAGTACCACAATTATCTTCTCTCCTTCTAAAGTTATATAGCAGAATGTGGAAAGCAAAACTTAAAGTTGATGATGTGCTCATTCGCTTTTATAGAGTATGTATGTATAATACTATGTACACTGGAAGGCTGTTCATATATAATGAACTTATGTAATTAAAACATAATGATTTTTATAATTTTTCAATATAATGATATTTATTCGCCCCCTCTGGGGGGGCGAATAAATTTCATTATATTGAAAAAGTCATAAAATTCATTATGTTTTAATTACATAAGTATCCATTATGTATTATCAAAAAAAATTTATATAACAGAAAAAACTTTTTCGTACAACTTTAAATTTTTTTGCCAAAAAAGTTAAAAAAAAGTCCGGAAGAAATTTGAGGTCATTTTAAACAAATTTCGTTGGCAGAAAATGTAAGTTTCAATCAGTATATTTTCAGTAAGATCAATCAAAAAATCACTACAGTTGAGGGCAATATCGCCGAAAGTTTTATGCCAGAAAATTTTTGGCGATATCGGCATTTTAATTTATTTATGTCCCGTTTTTGCTAATACCTTATTTTTGAAAGTTAGAGTTTGGCCCAGCCGCTCTCTACTCATACCGCGGTATACCGTCATGAAATGTCACTAGTTGAAAATAAATAACAGTAATTAAATTAAACCTATCCCTCATATTTTTTCATCATGTTACTTAGTTTATAAATTTCAATGTTTTTGCTCGTATGCGTACATCGGCCATACCGGTAGAATGCTCAAAGTGAGGGCTCAAGAACATAAACAGCCTAGTCGATCCTTAGGAATCTCAGAACACATTTGCAAATGTGAAACTTATATACTAGAAAAAAAGAGTTCATGGCTGAATACCAAAAACTCCCTTACCCTTAAAACTGACCGAATTACAAAAAGAATTACAAAAAGAAACTGAGTTTTATAAATCACACTACTCTATCTTACAAAAAAACTTCCGGAATATTTATGATCGACTTTGGTCTGAGGCATTCTTCATACGTATGTTAAGACCTCAGTTAAACATCCAAACAAATACCCAGAAGTATTTTAAGCTTTTTTGAAACTCGGGCTTTAATTTTTTTTTCTTTATTTACGCCCAAACTGAAAAGTTTTTTGCAATTTCTAGACATCGTCTGTTTTCTGACTCTTTGTGTTTCTAAGAAAAAACTTTATAACAAATATCAAGTTATCTTAAATTTTGCTTGATAATGATATACGAAAACGTTCGCAACAATAAAATGAGTAATTAAATTATTACTATTTAGTTGTTTCATTCTAATTTATTTATACAATTTATAAATAACAAAAATTATCTAAAATGAATGTTAAAAACAATGGTGTTTTTGTCTACTATCAAAAGAATGTATACCCCAGCCATGGGGGACAATTTCAGCCAATGGGGCTCGACTTGCCCATTGTGAGATAGGGGCTCCGCCCACGCAATCTGTGCGCATGTCGCGGAATACAATCTGCGGGTAGTACCGTATCTGGCAGACTCTGCGCTCTTATATTTTCTAGAACAGCTGCGATATGTTTTTGAGTTAGAAATCGAACCATAACATAAAATGAAGATATAAATGATTTCTTATAATTTCTGAAAAAAGAAACTAAAGTAAGAAAACACTAAATTTTATTATTTACATTTTTAAAGCAAATTGCTTATCATAAGAAATTGTAAAACAAAATTAAAAAACAGAGACGGCTTAATATTTTTAAGATAATAACATTTATTTGCGATATGATATCGCCGATATCGTTATAAAATAAGAGAATATTTTTAATTTAAAATTTCATAAAAGGTCGGTCTAGGAGTAGAATTAATTAACTAACGGATAATTAAATTTGAAATTCATTAATCTATTTATTCAATAATGCCGTGCCAATTTTATTTATCTCGAAAAATTAAAAAAAACAATTTGAATTTTCTTCGCTGTTGAATATCGTAAATTTGAGCCAGGAGTGAAATTTCACAGTTTCAAACTTGAAATATCGAAAATTATCCCTACTGCGCCGTTTACACCAGTAGGCGTAAGTGACCAATGAAATTGCGGGATTCTTGAATTAAGTCGACAATCGAGTAATCTGATTGGACACTGGGCCTACTAGTGTTAAAGGCGCAGTAGGGATCATTTTCGATATAACTGGGTTGATTTTATTTCTCTCAAAAAATTCATAATAACTGCAAAATTTTAAAACTTAAAATTTTAGGCAAAATTGACCCAGGACTTACATTTCACATTGAATAAACTTGAAATTGAATAAAAATTTGATTCAAACTTGAAATATTCCTGGGCGGATCCAATTTTGTTCAATAAATTAATAATAATTTAGAAATTTATAACCTCATGATTCAATGAAAAATTGACCTAAGACTGAAATTTCACAGCTTGATAAACTTCAAATTAAATACGGCAAAAATACAAGCAAAAAATATTTCTGTGCGGATTTTATTTTTCTCAATAAATAATTTTAGAATTTATAACTTTTAAATTTCATGAAGAATTTGCCCAGGACTGAAATTTCCTCTTTCAATAAATTTTAAATTGAATAATACTTGAAATATGTCTGAGCGGATTTATATTTATGTCAAAAAATTAATGATAATTATGAAAAAATATACAAAAACTCAATGTAATTCACAGTTAAACTGTATTTTTGATACTTATACTAGTCATCAAAAAATTTTTCATTTAGCAGGAGTTTGTATAGATCGCTAAATATATATCCCTTACTCACACTTTTGTTAATATTCCGGCCCAGGCTTGTAAAAGGGAACGTTCCTCTACTGTTGGCTGTTCCCCCTTCCCTTTCCCTTTTTGCCTGTTCCGGCCCTACTACCGCGTGAGTTTCACGCGGCGTCGAGATTCGAGCCAGATAGAAGACCATACTCGCGCTGTTATCAAACGAACCTAATCGGGCGTGAACTGAGTTGAGCTAGGAGTGAGATATATATGATATCATTGCTTTGTGCGATCTGGTGGATGGGGCATATGTCAATGTATAAATTCATTACACATTAAAAATGCAAAAAATCGCCTCAAAAATAAAAATTTCAAAATTCATGCTGTTTAAAATTCAATTTCATGAAAAATAAGCTATGAAATTTTCATGCACAAATTCAAAAACTCTAAAATAAGCCGTAAGAGCGCAATTTGATTTAGACCCCCTACATTGCCAAAAAATCGCCTCAAAATAAAATTTCGAATTAAATGCTGTTTGAAATTAAATCTCATGTAAAATTAGTTATGAAATTTTTGTGCACAAGTTTCAAAACTCTAGAATGAGCCAAAAAAAAACGCGATTTGAAATGCGAAAAAATTTTATTGAAAAATGCGTGCAAAACTAAACTTCCTGTTCGTTTGTTTGAGTTGGTTTGAAAATCTCTCTGGGTATAACAGGTGTGATCTCTTTATCAATATCCGGAAAAATTTCAATAATAATTTCCTGCATTTTTTATAAAGTTTTTTCTAGTTTGATTTCAAATATTTGACGTTAAATAGTGCTAGAGGGCACTAGGCAAAGTTCAGCTGCTTATTTTGAGCAACCGATCATTTCCTTAATTTATCATCCGGCTTGATTATCGACTCGGGAGAGCAAAATGTTAGGTGAAAAACAGCGGGCGGTCACAAGCACAATTCTAGGTCACAAAAAAATGAACCATTTTTCAGTGTCTAATTATTAGACTCTAATATTTGGCTAATGATCATTCTTGGATAACCTTAATCAGTTTTGGCCAATAATCATCTTAATTATTTGTTTATTATTATTATTATATGTTTAAGATATATTTCATACTATCGAACATTTTCTGTCCGCCTCGAATCTCGACGCTCCTCACTTAATTCATGCAAATATTGATTTTGTCACGAAAACCCCCTTTTTTGGTCCGCCAAAAACCCCGACAATCGGTTTTTTGTTCCGACGCCACTTGAAACTCACGCGGTACTTAAAAACATACTACGTTTCCTAACCAGGGCCGGGATATTAACAAAAGTGTGAATAGGGGATATGGATCGCCACCTTGATTGCGGTTGTAAAGCCTGATTCGAAGGACCCTTACAGCGGGTTGATAGTGAAATGTATAAAAAGTGAAATGTATAAATTTCAGATTTTGAACATAAACAGGCGAGAACAAGAGTTCTAGAGCATAAAATTCCAATGGTTTTGCTGGATCAGATTATTGAGATCAAATTCTTCAAAATGATAAAAAAATATTTTTTTGCTCAACCCAATTATTTTGAAAATGCAATGACATCATGAAAAATACAGATTTTGGTACATTTACAAAATGTTTAGCAAATTTAAATTTGTATTGGGCTATGCGAAAAAATATTTTTTTTCATTATTTTGAAGACTTCGACCTTAATAATCTGATCCAGAAACTTTTATACATTTCTTTATCGACTCCCTTACAGCATAGACTCTATGTCATGGTGATGACTGGCTGAGATGAACTCTCTTCTGATTGAGCATATACAGCATGTATAGGGATAATTCCTACAGATTTTCGCGAAAATCGAATTTATTTAAGTAGATATTTGGATATTAATTATGGGGTGAAAAAAGCTTCCGGAAAATGTGGTACACTTTTTTTTTCCAAAAATGTCCGAATCGGCCACAAATCGAATTTAAAGGTCGTATTTTTCATGAAATATCGTTTTTTTGAGCTTCTTATCGACCTTTCAACCGCTTTTTAACTTCAAACTAATATTTTCTTAAAATTTTTAAGAATTGACATCTTTTGGTTAATTCAGATTTTTCCGGGCGAAAAAGAATTTTTCCGTTCGGAAAAGGATATACGTAAAAATTTTTTCATCAAGGTAAATGTTTTTTTATTTTTTTGATGTGATTTACTTTAATTTAAAAATAACCAGAAAAACGTAAAATGCTCTTTATCGCCACTAGGGGGATGGTTTTTTTTTCTAATATATTAAATTTCCATTTTTAGGGTCAACTTAACAAACCCTTTAAATTTGAATGCGATATCTATAATATTTTTAGAGTCATAATTTGTACGAATTATCCCTAAGCATGTACCTTTTGAAGTTTTTTTCTATTTTTATTGCGAACATTGCCTCTCGCACTGCGTTTAAATTTCAAAACACGTTGATATTAAAAAACTTTAAATGTTAATAGACTAAATCAGTTGATGCTGTCAGTTCTAGCACAAAATCTGACAACACCATTTCCGCAAAATTGCGTTATATTTGAATCGGGCCTCCAGTCAGCATAAAGGGTGAATATTTGTATAAAAAAACTTATTTTGCTTGTTTCGAGGCTCAAAAAATTTGAGCCATTTTTTTTTAAATTTTCGTTCAATGTTTATTGAATTTTTTTAAAAATAATGCAATCTTGAGTTTTATTTTGTATTATAAATTGACAGGATTGTTCCAAATGGTAATATGTATTTTGGATGGATCAAGGCGGGTTCTGACTTTGTACGAGTTACCTGAATGCCAAATTTGCGTCATTTCGCAAAAAAACCTGAAATCTTGCTCTAAAACTGGTCCGAGCTTAATCCCCAAAATGTGATATTTTGCTTTCTTACTTTACTAGGGTGGTATTTTTTGCATAGTTTAAATGATGTTTTTTTACCTACAAAATCAAACTAGTGATTTTTCGAGTTCAAAAAAATATGAAACTTTCAAATTCGCAGTTTCCACCCTACACTACACGCAATTGTATAAAAGCAACTTTCCAACTTTTTTCTCATCACACTTTGTTTCTTGATAAAAGAAAGAAGTAGAGAAAATGGTAAAGTTTTTGGCAATATTTTTCGCGTTCTTAACAACTATAACCGCAGAAACATGTGCTCAAAAGCCCTGCCATAAAAAAGCCATTTGTACGGATAAAAATATTGGTTACGGTGCCATAGTAGCAGAATGTAAGTGCAAGGCGAGATTTGAGGGTGATGGATATACTTGTAAGAAAATCCAGACAACAACAACTACACCGACGACCACAACAACAACAACAACTTCGACCACAACTACGACCACGACTTCGACCACAACAACAACTACGACCACAACTACAACTTCGACCACAACTACGACCACGACTTCAACCACAACTTCGACCCACAACAACAACTACAACCACACAACAAGTTACAACCACAGCAACTACAACCACGGACTAAACCACAATTTGATCACGACAACCAACAACTACGGCAACAACTTCGACCACGACAACTATCCCAAGTTGTCAATGCCAAATTTATGCTAGTTGTAATATGTTTACCGGTAATTGTGATTGTGATACTGGTTATTTTCAAAATATTGCAACCGGTTTTTGTGATGATATTGATGAATGTTTCGAGGAGCTTGATAATTGTAAAGGAGGAAAGCCAGTATGTGTGAATCAACTTGGATCTTACAAATGTATCGCGATAACTGGGGGTTCAAATTATGGTTTAGTTTATGGAGATCCTCATTTTATGGTCGCAAGCCCTAATCAGCCCGCAATTTGCTTCGATTTTCATGGATTTGGTGGAGATATTTACACTTTGGTCGAAGAAAGATCAATTAATCTAGTTGTAAATTCGGAATTTACTGGGACTGTGAAAAAGTCTTTTATGAGCAAAATTGCAATTATGACAGAGCGTGAAAATCTAGTTCTAATCAAAACTGACGGAATCACCCTTCAAAAACACGGAGTCGAAAGCTCTGGCATCGAATTTGATCAAAATATAAATTTTGTTCTCGAAGATCTTACTATAAAAGTACACCACGATAACCACTCAAAGCATGTAGCTGATATTATCGTCAGAAATGGTCCAACTTTCCGAATTCGAGTTCATTCTGAACATTTGGGCTTTGAAATCGTGGAATCGGACATGAAAAACCCAAGAGGGATTGTGGGATCGCTTATTCAAAAAGGGGCTTATTCTGTTAACAAAAATAAGGTTTATGTCTCACCCAAAATGTCAATGTCTCAATCTATGCGGTTTTTAATTCCCTCGGAACTAATCCGAGACGGAAAATGCTACAAGATTCAATCCGAGAATTTGAAAAATCTTTACCAACAAAATACTACGGAGTTTCAAGTAAAAAGTCTGTTTTCAAGGCCGAACAATTTGAACCCAAGAATGATTATATCTCAGAAACCCAAATAAAAATGCTTATTTAACCTGTTAACTTCTACGATGATTTTTGGTCTATGAATAATAATGAGTTGGAAAAACGCATTTATGAGACAATAAAGACAACTTCGTACATAAAAATGTAAAACTGTTCACTTTTAATTTCGATTCTGTACTGTATCCAAACTAATAAAAATTGTGAACCGACTTTCAAAACAATTGTTTCATGAAAATATTAATTTTTTTCTTACAGCCCACTTGGAGCCCACCACTAATAGCGTTGGTTGAATACGCCTCTTTGATTGGCTGTAATTTTGTTTTCCTTAAAAAATGATAGGAGACGATGAGTAAAAGCTTGCGCAACGGATCAGCACTCTGATCAGAAATTGCGGTAAATTATTCATTTTCAAATTATTGATGAAATTGACAACTCATTTTTGTTAAACTAGTTAGTGTCATTTGGAACAACATTTTATTTCTGCAAAGTATCTGAATAAAATTTAGAGTGTAGTTCAAGCCATCTTCTCGAATAATCATCAGTTCAAAATGGAACAAAATCGAATGTCAAACTGGTTTCCTAAAACTTTTTTCTTGAATTTTGACCATTTATGACAATTTTACTCAAAAAATTTATTCTGGAAATACCGACCAAATTGTGCAGACCACCCAAAACTGCCTTCAAACTTTCACGATTGTTGAAACTTCCAACGGGGAAGCTATTGTTTTTTCCTTAGAAAATCTTAAAACTTGTGGTTTATTATTTATCACGTTCACAAAACTTTTGAAGCTGAAAAATATTTTAGTCAATGGTGTAACTTCATTCTTCAACGTGTTTCCGATCCGGATGACATTGTTTTGAGGTCAGATACAACTTTTAAATCATAAAATTAGTTTACGTTTTCATTGATGACTGAATTAAGATCAAATAAATCCAGTGACTTTCATTTATTTTCTCATGACTTAACTACTTCAGAAGGTTCTCATCGTAATATAATATCTTAAACCGGTGAGCTATCGAATTCAGTCAATTAGAGCTGGAACAATTACAATCTCCTTTTTAAAAAATTTTTGACTCAATTTTTCTTGCTCAATGCTGGAAAACTTTGATAGGTTGATAACGAATACATGTACATGTATATTTTTAAACGTTTTTATAATTTTTTTACTAAATATTTTCAACGTTTGTCTGAAATTTAGACAAACAGTTAAAATATGAAGTAAAAAAAATTATAAAAACGTTGAAAAATATACATGTATTCGTAATTAAGACTCTAATTTAGACTCTGAATCAAATCATATTTTCAAAAAAAAGGCGTTTAAGGAATGACTGAACATTTCACTGAAAACATTTTTTACTTAATTGTCAATTTTTTTTTGAGGTATCTCTAGAGTGCGCAGCCATCAAAATTATAAACCTAAAAAGTTCGAAAAATTCGAAAACTAAAAAGTTGAGCTGATTCTGCTCAAAAACAAAATTAGTGCTGATAATGAGAGTTTTTGAAACTCACTTTCTGACCACTAAATGGCCCAAAAAAAACATTTTGCTCGGAATCGTCATTTTCGGTGGCGATTACCCCCCGATAGCAAATAAATGATTTATCAACAGTTTTAGTTCAGTCTGTAGAGTTCCCGCTGCGTTCCCCCAGGTATCTCTTAAAAATCTTGAATATGAAAAAATTAAGTCGAAACGTTGGTAAAATATTTTTTATATTCAGTGTTTTCGAGACATAAAATTATTATATTTTTTTAATCAAAGATAAAATTGTAATTTCGCTAATTATTGAAACTCGATTTCGCGCTCAAAAATATCAACTTTCGATTCCTGTTCATCCAAATCTCTCACACTGATTATGGCTGTTTAGCCGAAACGTCAAATAAAAACGATCTTTGATTGAAAAAATATAAAAATATTTTTTATGTTGAAATTTTAAGCAACAAAATTTTTTTTGATTTCATTTCGTTTGTCTGTGATTTATCAGTTTCCACTTAACTCAACGTCCAAAACCTTAACACCCATGATATAAGGACAAAATAAATTTACTAAAGTTTGATCTTCACATTACATCCTTGTCTCAACCTAAGTTCATGTTAAAAATGCCGACTATCTCTATAGCACGTGATCAAATCCCACTTATGTTGTCTCAGTGATTGCTTGAGTGATTACACATCGATTAACTTGATAACAGTCTCAATATCAAGCACCCTCGCCTATAATTATATTCAAGACAATCACTGAGACAACATTAGTGGGATTCGAACACGCGCTATAGCCTATAGAGATAGTGAGCAATTTTAAGATGGACTTATGGGAAAAGTATATATGTTTTACCGTATAAATATTGAATTTCAAGCCATTTCCTAGAAAAAAATTGAACAAATTTGTTTTAGAAAAAATGTAAATTTAAATCAACATTTCCTAGACATAGGGTGTTTTTTATATAACACATCCAGGAGACACACTCGATTAGGCAATACACTACCGCCCTTACTTAGTGGTAGTGTTTTTCTGAGATTTTACATAATCAAGTGTGTCTGCGAAATATATTAATGAAAAAACGCCCACTCTGTCTAAGATATGTTGACTGAAAATTCAGTTTTGTTCTTAAACAAATTAGTTTTTTGGGCGATATTATATATTGAATGTCTCCGAGGTGTATTCTTGTGAAATACAGCTATTAATCAAAGCTTAATAATTAACTCATTTCTGCTGTGTTCTTAGAACACTGTTCTTAATAAAGCAAGCGGTATTTTACAAGAATACACCTCGAACACACTCAATATCTTTTTCCAAACCATTTCAATTTTCGCTTTTTAAACGACTTATCCGATTGAGTTCTGAGTTTAGAAATCTTAAATAATTCAAAATGAACATAGTTATTCATGAAAAAATCTTCCAAAAATAGTCTGAATCGGACCATTTTTCTATTTATTTTCTGAGTTATTTTCACAAACCAAAAGATCAATGATGTGGACAGTGTCCACTGGACACCCTGTTTACTTCTGAGGGACACTTTTGTTGAGAAAAAGGTTTTATTAAAATAAATAATTAAAAATCGTTAAATAATTGAGTGATATAATATGATATTATGATTGATGCGCAATATCAGTGATATTATTAATATCACTGATATTGCGCATCACAATTTGTGATGCAATGTCGCAAGATAAAAGCTCAAATTAGGTCATTAATTTGACCTAATCGCGTTTCTTAACAGTCTAAAGTTTAGTCTAGCATCAGTACCGACATACTCAGAAATGGCCAATTTTTTAACACAAGACGTATTTTGGTGACAGGAATGGTAAAGTGAAAAATAAAAATTTTGAAAAATTTTTGAAGAATATTTTCCATAATCGAAAGTTTCAAAACGCACTTTTTTTACTAAAATCGAATTTCAAAAAATGATGAATCTACCTAATTTCTCTTATTTCGTCTGAAGGTTGTCTGAACCCTTCTCCAACTTTTGAAATTTTTTTTCATAATGGTTAAGTATTTGTCTCCAAAACTAATCTGGACTGCCGCGCCACGACATTGATTTGTATTTTTCAAACCCATGAACGGGCATAAATGAAACTTGAATATGGATTGGAAAATTTAAAATAATTATCCTCTCCTAGTAGCTTATTGGGAAAAGCCGTGGAATGCAAAACCCAGAGTAACCGGTCTGCGTGAGTTCGAGTCTCACGTTCGGCATTCTTTTTGAGACAACTTTAGTATCCTATATTAGGCTGCCTTATCCGATCAATTTGAACTCAGTTATGAGGTTAACTTTTGAGGTCAATAAAAAAATGTTATTTTTTTACATTTCATAACCAAATAATAATAAGAACTAAATAAAACACTTTTTGCAGTTCTATTAACTGTTTCTCAAGAAAAAACTTACTTTTTTTATATTTTATACTGCCAAGCAGGGGCACATTCGAAAAAAAATTTGGATCGGATCGGTGGACTCTCCAAACAAATGGATCGGATCGGTAGGGTCCCCAAAAAAATTAGATCGGATCGGTGGAGTCCTCGAAAAAATAGGATCGGATTAGTTTTTCGTAAAAAGTCGTTTAAGGGGGTATGCGACTCTGATTTGACATTTTCTCGGTGAAATTTAGGGAAAACTAACAGTTCATGAGAAAAACCGAAAATGCTAATTTGTAGATCAATCCTTAATCTTGCGGAAAAGTACATCACAAATTATTTTTTACCATTACACCAATGGGTACAGTATCGTAACAAGGTGACATTTTCCAAACTGCAAAATCTATCTCCTCCCAGACGGTATATCAAATTGAGCTCAAATTTTCACAGATAACGAAACGGTAGTATGTCAAACTTTAGTCACAAGATTTTTTTGATCCGGTGACTGAACGCCAAAGAACCGACGATTTTTTACAATTTCAGACTTCAAAATCTATCTCCCCCGAGAATATATTTGGAAAATGACTCAAGTTTTTATCAAATACTCCTCAAAACATATGTAAGAGATGATCACAAGCTTTTTTCAATTGACAGCTAAAACTCGAAATATGATTTTTTTGGTTTCAACAGTTTTAAAAGTTTGAGCATCTGCAACCCCCTTAAAATTCATAAAAAAATTTCAAAAACAATATTTTCAAATAATTGAACATAAAACCTAAAAGTGCTCCGAATATCATTTTCCAACTCTTCTGTGAAAAATTCTGAAAAAAATATTGTCAAGGAATTTCCCGAAACTGTCATAGCCAAATACCCCCTTAAATGATGAAAAAATATTTTTTTTTTATTTTAGTTCACTTTTGAAACACAAATTAAATTTCCCCTGAAATTTTCGAAATTTTAACTCCAAGGAAGAAAAAGTTTAAAAAGTCAGTTTGAAAACTTTGAGCACCCACCATCTCCTTCAAATTCTGATATTTTTGCAATATTCAATATAAAACCAACAAGTGCTCAAATTTTGGGTTCTTATCTCCCTCGTGAAAAATCTTCAAAATCGACGGTACTGATGCTAGTTTAGTCTCTCAACAATAGAAATTATTATGTAAGGGCATGAGTCATGCGGCATGACGTAATTTATGTGTTTTTAACTTGCGAAATTGCCTCACTGACTCCGTTTTACACAGCATAGACTATGCTGCATAGTTTATTGTCAATAAAAACTCAAATAAATAAAATTTACCGTAAATCAAACAAGTTTTATCTAGACAGTTACTGTATTACAGTATAGACTATACTATAAAAATTTAAATTTTATATGATTTATCAAAATGATCAAGTGTTTCCCATGGACGATTATTATCTCAATACCGCTATTTTTGTCTTAATATGAAAGATTGGGATCACTAGGCCCCTCAGTTCGCGTTCGAGTTTGACCCGCTTTTGACCAATGAGCGTACCAGATTTCACATTTCTGACCAATAAGAGCTTCGAAAAGAAGTTCAACCACGAACGCGAGTTGAGGGGCCTGGTGATCCCAATCTTTTATATTAAGACAAAAAGAGGGCCTGGCCAATCTTAGATATCCCTTTAACAAATTAATTTTGATTTAGCTCCGCATTTTGATGTTCAGCTTGGGGAGTGCGCAGATCGATATCAAATATTGGTCGCCTACCCTAAAATAACTAATTTTTAAACCAAAATCGCTTAATTTTCACTTGCAAAAATCAGCTTAACCCCCACCTGCACGAGCGTGTTTCAGAACACAGAGACCTAAATTATTTTGGGGAAATGTCATTTTGGCCGGCGGAATATCGAAACAGATCCCCGATAGTTCCCTTTATTTTCAATTTCAAGAATTTTGGTGAGTTCCAGAAATTTCTCATCAGACAGGAAATGCATTATTTGATGCAATTTTTTGTTTAATGCAGTTAAAACAGTACTGGAACAAGATAATGATCTACAAATATACTTACTAGGGTAACTTTTGGAGGGGAAAACTTTGGCATTATTTATTTTGACACTAGGCACCTGGTGGTAAAAAAAGCTATTTCGTCTATCTCGTGACTGGAACCAAATATGAATGTATAAATATACTTATAGGGGTATTTTTCCAGCAAATTTTTTGCATCATTTATTTTCACACACTGCACCACCTGTTAGTAAACATAGTCTTCATACCACCTCTGACGTGATATTTTTCATTTGAAAACACTCAAATCTTGCAATTTTGAAACCAGAAATATTAATTTCAAAATCTAAAAAAACTATTTTGTGGTCAGTAATATAAGCAAATATTATGTGTGTATAATCTCGTGCAGGTGGGGGTTAACATACAGCTTCGCTAAAACTGGGTCGAAGACCCCCTGTTGAATTTCAAAAAATGACAGAAAAATCGATTTTTCGTTAAATTTTTTATAATAAAATAAATGTTACGTCTAAAAATGACCAAAAAAAATTCACTACAAGATGGGTCAATAAAATCGATGCCTATTTTGGACTTTTAAATTTTTTTATTTTAAATCGACCAGCACACCTCAACTTACACATGAAAATGTGGATTTAAATGAAGACAAATTAAAGGTATATAAAGGTGTATATGATGACTGAAAATTCGCAGTTTTGTTTTGCGATTCTGCGCAATCTTCATTTTTTCTATTCGGGAGATAGCTTTCGAGAACTCTAGCTTTCTAGCGGGTATATATTGATTACAGACCCTCAGACGACAGATCCTGAGTATTAAAATAATCCGGAATCTGAGTATTTGATTCGTTGATTTCTTGCAAATCTGATCATCGAAATTGGCATTTTCTGCAATCCATGGTGCTAGTATCCGGCGTTTTTGTATCATTCAAATATTCAGGATCTGTCTCTTGAGATGCTGTCATCCATGTGGACTAAGAACCCTTGGTGGACAGATTGTGACTATTTAAATGAAACAGACAACGCAGGATACTATCGACCGATAAAAACCCTTGATTGCATAACGAGTCGATTTAATGGGCTTAAATGGGACCACTTAATCAAATTCTTCGATTCGGCATTTTTCAAATAGTGGTCTCACGGTGATACGTACCGTTAAAGTGCTAGAGAGCTCTGAACTTGGAACCTATTTGGACATTGTCCGGCATATGTAAAAATCTAAAATAAAAATGTTTGACAAAGCAGCTAAAAAGCAAAGCATTATTACGATTTGTTAAGCTCTTTAGCGAAAAATGTGTACAATATAATATTTTCAAAATATTTCAAAAACTATTTCAGTCCAAAAAAGTTTTTCTGGACAATATTTTTGAACTTCTAGAATTCGCCAAGTCTTGTATTTAATTTTTCACTGTATAATCATAACTTTGATAATGGAATAAATCGAAACGGCGTAGTAATATTATTTGAAATACAGTGGGTGAGACCATGGTCAACAGTGACCAATGGGCAACAGTAAGACCAATGGGCAACACTTTTATATATAACTTTCATATAATTGTTAAATTTTATAATCTAGAACAAACTATCGAAAAAATTGTGTTTAAGTTTTCAGAAAATACATGTACCGGGTATCAAGTTTTCAGAAAATACATGTACCGGGTACCAGGTATCAAATTAAAAAAATCGGATTAGTGAGACCAATGGGCAACACCCTTCGTGTGAGATTAATGGGGAACAGTGAGACCAATGGGCAACACTTTTTTGAAAAGCTTGTGTGTTGCCCATTGGTCTCACCCACTGTATAATATTTATTGTCGATATTTATCTAAAGTTTCTACAGGGAGGGGGGATAAATCGCCGAAAAGTTTTCGCGATTTCAGCAAATTCAGCGATATTGACACATTCGGCGATATGGGGACAGAAATAATTGTATTTGTTCGAAAATGACAACGCGTAGGCGTTCGCAATGAAGTCATATGTCAAATATTTTTTAGATTTTATAAGGAATTTCACAATAGGTTCGAATGAAGCGAATCACCGAAATGCGTAGAATTCAATATTCCACCAAACGCAATCAAATAAAAGTTGGAAAAGTCAATTTTGGAAATGTTTTATGACGCCAACACAGTAATTTGAAACTTTAATCTCCAAAAATTTTAGCTTCATTAGCACGAGAAGTATTTTAGCTAAAAAATCGCTTAATTGTGGAGGTTTTTTCGGTAATTTCTGAAAAATTAAGCCGGCGATATCGGCTTTCTGTTTTGGCAAATACCGATATTAAAAACTACTGTACTTCTCCTGTAATACAATGAACCCGAAAGTTACTTTGGCGGTCATCTTATGTAATAACAATAAAATTTAAAAATGTTACTACCACACTGTTTTAACCATTAATAAGATGATCATATTTTGGTAAAATTCAGAAAAATCGGATGTGTAATTAAGCCGGATCAGGAAATATGTCATTTTCGGTCCCCTTTCATGCGTAGCTTTAAGCAAAAGATAGGGAAAAGGGGACGAAAACCCAGGCAAAACCGTTACCTTTTCCTAGCCTGAGCCGGATGGTATACTGATACTTTCCAAGTTCAGAGCTCGCTAATTTTAAACGATTCAATGACATACGATCAACGTCAACATCGATCAATAGTAGTTTTCTGGCCTAATAAGTCATAGAAAAAAATAAAAGTTGAAAGAAGATCGTTTCCGCAAAAAAACTTCGTTGCCGCCAACTTATGTCCGACTCGATAAAAATGGTACGCAAGTTGCGTAACCCAACATAGTCACAATAGTTTATCACCGTGCGGGCTCCTAGCCGTGCGAGCTGACCTAGTCGTGGGCAATGGCTTAATTAGTCACTAGTGCACACTCACGAAATTTTTTCACCGATACGTAGTTTGTATTAAATTATACGTAGAAGATAATTATTACACAATAGAATTAGAGACATCATTATTCGTAAAATCGCGTTCAAACAAAGAGTCAACTTTCGTTTAATATATTTTTATTTTCGAGTTTGATATTCAGAACAAAAATGGATTTAGTTGGAGAAAATGCAAATCTTTCAGGTAAGAGTAGAAAGGAATAAAATTATCTTCAAAATTTTATTTTCTGAAAATTTCGGAAGTGTTTTTAAACCAGAAATCCCAATAAATTATTTTTCATGATCAACCCTTGGAGTAACGAAACTTGAAGGTTCCGGAGCGTTTATTATCGCAAAACTTGTGACATTACAGTACTTTTTTTGAAACGTCTGGAAATAAAACTATATTTCTAGATATCACATTTGAAAAAAGATTTCAGCATGAAGTGTTAAAACCATATTATATAAATTAGATGGAATATTCTAGAATCAATAAAATCGAAAAATTATTCCACGGAATTAATGTTTTGCTCATCGAATTTTTGGTTCGAAAAAGCTTCAAGGAAAAATTTCGAAGACGCCATTTTCATTACAGAAATATTCGCATTTTACAGCGGTCAGCGGCAGATTGGTGGACCTAGCATAAACCTACGTGAGCTCACGCAAAAATCACCCCTTTTGGAAATAAAAATAATTTTTTTTGAGGCGTCGGACGCAGCGGTTTTGTAGCTTTTTGCAGTGCCTACTCAAAACTGAACAGATTTTATTTGAAGGGGAATTTCCATGACTCAAGGTTGTGATAAGTCATCGAAAATGACTCATTGTATTAAATTTATTGTTTTACCAAATAAACTGACGGACTAGCATTTTTGTTCCTTATGTGAACAAAGGCAGCCTTTGAAAGGCTTTATCAGACAACAACAGACTAATAAAAAATGCTGTTAGAGCAGAGAAGTCCACTCTGAGTAGATCCGACTATTTTCGTAAATTTGTCCGATCCCTGCTCGTGACAGGAGTCTCGTCCCAGGCGAGTTAAATATATTTCGCTTGCGTGAAAATCTCATAAAAGTTAATCACTGAATTTACTTTTAAAAGTCAGTTTGTAATAATCGTCAAGAATTTTTATGAGTTTTTATAATGTGGCCCTTTTCGTAGCCATTTTCACTATAAACTTTTCTGAAACCAAATGTCACGGATTTATTTTTGTCTCCTGCAGACGAAAATTTAGACGTTAAAATATAGCTGTGAGTAGGATGGAAAAAGTACCCATCGAGAGTTTTGTATTCAGGGAGCCGTACATGTACTCTCACTGATATTTTATAGAAAATGTCGTATAAATGGTTCAAATACCTTTAAAAAGTCGGAAGGTTTCAAAACTTGAAAATTGACTATAGAAACATTATTTGTTGAAAATATGAGTGAAGAGCAAAAATGCCTTTAAATTTCGTTTATAGCAATCATTTGATTATTTGAGTGAAGGTAATCATTCAGGAAAATACGGACTTAACTTTTGGTATTGAAATATTTTCAAATTGCTCTCAAATTGTTCCAGTTTTCCTAAAACTCTCAAAAAATTCAAGTCGATTCTTAAGGGAGTGCTTGTCGCTGATTAAGCTTTTTTTTAAGGTTTTATACATGGTTTCTTGATGAACTGGTAAAGGTGGTATTAAAAAAACTTTCTGAACGTGCAGAACAAGCCTTGAAGATGATATTAATACTAATTGTAGTCTGATACAATTCAACCTACGCCCACGCACTCACCCTGAATAAGCCTCCCAAAAAAAACCTTAAAAAGCTTACCCCCCTTACAATTAACATCAATTTTTTCTAATTTTTTGAGTCAAGTTCTGGAGAATCAATATCAACAATTATCTAGGGCTCTTATTTTCAAAATTTTGCTTCTAACGGAAAAAAATGCAAAAAAACCGAAAAAAAAATTTTGACGAAAATTGGTCGAAAACAAAAATTATCTGTCCAAAGCAAAATTATAAAAAAGGCTTTCGATTATTGTAAATATTGCTTCTCCGGAACTTCACTCAAAAAATTGGAAAAAATTGATGTAAATTGTAGGAGGAGTAAGTTTTTTAGTGTTCAAATATTGAAAAATTATAGCAACCTTCATATGCCTCCAGAACGAAGTCTTATCAAAATTTCGAAAAAAACGCTCTAGATTATTCTTGAGCTAGTTTTGAGCTTTCAGATAAAGAATAAACCAAAAATTTATCTTAAAAATTAGCGGAGGAGTAGGCTTTTGAAAAACCCTCTAAATCTCGATTTCTGATTTCGGTTTGAAAATTCTTTTGAAGTTTCTGTCCGACAAAAGCAAATTTCGAAAAAAATGCTCTAGATTATTCTTTGAATTGATGGTCTGGAGCCTGACACAAAAAAATAAATGAAAATAATGAAAACTGACGGAGGAGTAGGCTTTTTAGTGTTTTTTTGTGGGGTTTACTATACGTTTATGTGAGTGCGTTGGTTGAGTTGTATCAGATAACTGAATGTCTAAAATTGATTGCAAAGAGTTGTTATTTACGTTAAAAAAAGTTTTTGGGATTCCACCATAGCTAGTTTAGCCAGAAACCGCATCTTAAAAGAGGCAAATCAGCGACAACCACACCCTTAAATTAATACGAAAGGGTACCAAAAATGCCAACGGGTACGTCTTAAACTTGACAACCAAAAAATGCGGCAGGTAATTTCAGGGCAGGTAATTTCCATGATCATCCGAGGTGGAGTTATTAAGTTATAGTGATTACGGGGCCGCTTGGCCCATATATGAGCTAGTTGGAGACAATTTTTTTATAATATCCGGCTTTTGAACCGTCTCATCCGATTAAGTTCTTGCTCAAACTGAGCACAAATATTAAGTTAATAATAAGATGAAAAAAATGGTCTTAATCAATCCATTTTTTGTTTTTTTTATGAAGGTACTGAAATTGTTTAAATATCAATTTTTGTTAAAAAAAATGGAAAAAATGGTCAGATTTGAATCATTTGTTTAAATTTATTTTTCTCTTAATAATGATGGCACCATTATGGTGCTCAGTTTGACTTATTTAAGAATTCAATCGGATGAGTCGTTTTCAAAAGCCAAATTACATGACGATATTGACCAAAAAACTAACTCATATATTCCAGGAGGCCCCTTGATAGATATAATTAATATTGGCATTTCTGGGCCCTTTGTCAAATTCAATAATTTTATTCCTTTATTTTTTTTGCGCAATTCTTCACGTGTATGAAACTTGTCAACTAGGATTGATTTGGCAAAGAGCCCATTTAAAATAAAGGTAACAAAGTTCGCAGCTGATTCTTCGTCTGTCTGCTCAGATCAGAACTTTTGTTACCCTTATTTGAAATTGATTCTTGGCCAAGTCGATCCCCGTTGACCGGTATCATAGACGTAAATAATCGCGTAAAAATCTTAAATTTGGGTGTTATTAAATCTAACAACAGAGTTTGAAATCCTAAAAAAGATCTCAAGTTTTTTTAATGATAACTCCAAGGTGTCCAAAAAGAGTTATTTCGATCGAATTATCAAATTCGGCACGAAGTTGCTGAATTAAAATATTTGAATTTATTGAGTTGTTTTGGAATCCCTCAACTCTCAGCCGTTTGTACGGCTGTGCAGAGCCAAATAGACTTTAACCCCTAGACTCATAGAGTATTGATATCCCCAAGAGGCATGAGAGCCACTTTTTTGGCTTGACTTTGAAGTCATATTATGGGGAAGGTTTGAGTGTTAGGCAATTAATTGTTGTGAAATCATTGAGATAAAGGATAGACTCGAATTTTTAATTAATTATATTAAGACAATTTAAAAATTAATCACTTCATTTCCGCTGTGGAAAAGTGAAGTTAACTCGAACTGTTTTCTACAGAAAACCATACGATTTTTATAATGAGATGCTAGTAAAATAACATTAAGTGAAACCTCATGTTCCTTAACCTGGTCTCCGATTCCAAATACCTTATCGGGTTCGTCTATGAAACGATAANATTCTCACCTGTGAAATGATGAAATTAGTGGTAAACAATATGTCTGCGCATTATACTTCCGCCCGCTTTCTCATTCATTAGCAATTTCTCTGTTTTCAAACAAAAAGAAATAAAAAAAGTTCTACATTTAGTAAAAACATTATTATTTTTTTTAAGATGGTCAAGACGAATTCCTAAAAACTGAGTATTAAAGACCTTGTTGTTTTAAAAATAAAATCGTGAGATAAAGCTGATAAAGAAAAATTTCAGAGAAATCTAAAAAAAAAGTAGAATAAAATATATTTCGAACGGCTCATCCGAAAAAAAAATTTCTATCATTTTTCAGAAATTAATTGCTAACTCTATGGGCGATTTGAACCTTTAACTTCAATTTCGTTTATTTTTGTCCTTTCCGGTCTTTTCCAAAAAATGAAAGCCACTTTTATGGCTCTATGAGTCTAGGGGTTAAACGATTTTTCGACCCAAATACAGGACATAATGGGATCATCGTTGACCAAGTGTACGTTCAAACTTTTTGCCAAAAATTATTTGTGCAATATTTTGGGAGTAATAGTACTTAATCACATTATTTATTTTTGCGAAACAATCTGCAAGCTCTCCAAAACATATTTGAGGCCAATTTGAAGAAAAAAGAGTTTTTTTCCATGACGGTCTAGTCGAATCTGCTCCGGAACGTATAATGTTGAATAGGGCCCTATACAACTTTAATGTTGTTGGGTTTTCCGTTATATTGAGTCCTCTCCCCGCTGATTGGCCAATGAATCACGCTTCACTTTAGACTGAATACCTCATATGTTTTCATCGGTCAAATAATATTGTTGATTTTGAATTATTGAACAATTTTTAAAATCTTTAGCAAGATAATTTTCTTAATTCTTACATCGAAGACTAAATTGAAAAAATCAGTGAAAATCCATAGATAATACGCATTTAATTATCTTGCTCCACATAGCCAAACGGGCGGCTGCACCATCGTTAACTGCGGTCTCAACCGAGTTAATCTTTTGTTACATTCTATACCACATTATAATTTTAGATTTATTACCCAACTATTCACGTGCATGAACCGAGTCAACGAGGGTTGCCTTGGCCAAGATCTCATTATTAAATACAGCGAATAAAAGTACTCAAATATAACAACTCAAAGTACTCATATTTGCGCTAATAATTCGAAAATTTTGAACATTTGAAACAGTTTAAACTTGCAATATTCGAAACTTATGATAATATAGAAATTCGTCGTCCAGAAGTCGTAACATTTTATTTCAAATTAGTTATTAACGAATTTTCAAATAATATTAATTCAAGCCGGCTTATTTTAACAAAAAAAATTTCCGAATCTTGCGATCTGTTCGAATTTTTTTATATGTGATGCCAATATCAGAACCGTCATTAAAATTTATATTTTATTTAAATTAAATCATTCTCAAATAAGCTTTCGGTCAAGTCAACCGTTATTGACCAATTTTATTTAAATTCATTATACCTAGGGCTAACGCGCAAAAAATCAGCTACCCGACAAAAGAGTCCTACGAATCTGGAAATTTAGGACCAGGGCAGTTTTTGACGGGGAGAAGTTTTGCAGGAAATATTTTTTGATCCAATCACTTGGTGGCGCTGTTTCGAGCGGTTAAAGTTTTTACCAAAAATTTCAGTGTCAAAAACTGTTCTAGGACAAACATTTTCAGATTCATGCGACTCTTTAATTGAGTACCTATTTTTTGCGCGTTAGCCCTAATTATACCAAATGTAAGAAATAATAAATCCAGGTGTGTTATAAATGAAAAATAATGGTTGGGCATTCCAGAGAATTTTCAATAGATTCATAAAGTATCGTTTTCGCAATTTGATCGATTATTTCAATTTGTTTAATACCAATTTTTTAAAATTTTAGCTCAAGGCTCTTAGTTGAAATTAAGAAAAAACTTATTTTGCAAAAGCTCTTTTTGAAATAAAAAAAAAACATATCTTCGTCTTTTTTTTACTTTTTGGAAATCGGTTCCTCAGTAGAACCCACACTAGCTAGGGTTACCGCCGACAAAACACTCAAAAAACACAACCGGGAACCGGTGGTCGGATTTTTTTGAAATTCCAGGAAAAACTAAAAATGACCAGAAAGCATCAAAAAAAATAGTCAAAATTTCCAACTTGACTTTAAATGACCCAACGTGACCCAGAGACCTAGAGAAATCCCAGAAATCTTCAAAAACCAACTCGAGAACCGGCTGGTCAGATTTTTCCAAATTTTCAAGAAAAACTAAAAATGACCCAAAAAGATCAAAAAAATAGTCAAAATATTCCAACTTGACTTAAATGACCTAACGTGACCCCAGGAGACGTAGAGAAATTCCCAGAAATCCTCAAAAAAACAGTTCTGTAGAAGCCGGATGTTCCGATTTTTTTTCTAATATTTGGGACAATAACTATAAAATGAACCCAAAAGAATCAAAAAAAATAGTCAAAATAATTCCACACTGACTTTAATGAACTTAAAATTGACTTTAATTGCTTCAGAGTTTTCATCTCCCACGTCTTGAAAATAAGGGCTTCAGAGTACATTGGTACTTAGGACATTTTGTCAAATTTGATATTTGCACTTATCTTCAACTTTCCGGCGATTTAGATATCCAGTTACCAGTGTTAAGGAATCCCATTAGTCTATAACATTGGTCACTCAGTTATTTGGTGAGTTGGAACATTTTGACCTAATTTTTTTGAACTTCTCGAGTTGTTTCCTAGAAATTTGCCCGAGTTTTGAAATCAATTAGTGAGCGGTTTAGGAGCTTACTAATTGGGTCACTTATTGGTCATTTCGGGTCACTTTTAGGTCATTTGGGTCAGTTGAAACATTATTTACTAAATTTGTTTAATCTTTCTTGCTAGGTCATTTTAGTTGACCTGGGAAATTCCAAAATTTTCTTTCGCCCATACGTTCCAGAGTAGGTTTTCGAGCGTATTCCCCGGAATTAACCCTCGTCATCACAATTATCAAAATTACACGATTTTGACTTTTTCAAACTTTCCGACTATTAAAAAAACTTTATACCATGTCAGCCTCAAACTGGGATTCTCGGCCCCACTACAAAGTGTTGTCAAAGTTCCAAAAAAAATTACATTGCATTATTGGAAATTCCGAGTAGTGTTGTTATAAAATTTCTAAATGTGTTTTAAAAAGGTTACTTATCAGCGAAATTCGTGATGAAAATCACATTTTTGGCAAATTTTTGTGAGTCAATAAGAACAATTTTTTTTTACGTTTTTTGAAATTCTTCATAACAATGCTTGACAACGCTCACTTCAATATATTTCCCTGCCATTACGGTTGGGAGAGAGTTGCT
>SCLH01000305.1:76028-103003 GCA_004367855.1 Oikopleura vanhoeffeni | reverse complement strand
ATATGAAAGAAAAAAATTGTGAAAATTAATTTTTTTATTGTGTTTTTCTCCAATTAAAGTGTTTATTCTTGCAAACGTTTATTTTAAATTTCTTAACATACTAATTATCTGGGAAAATATAAAAATACACTTTTCACTGTACATCCAGTTCCAACTAAACCCGACTACATAATTTATTTCGAAGACAATATTAATAAATTTCAGACATTCGGGTGTTATGCGCTAAAAAGTCTTGTTTTATTCTGCACATTAAAAAATTTTCTTCATATCAAAGTTTTTTTTCCATGAAAAAATGCGTCAAAAATGCCAAAAAGTAGAAAAGACAACTTTTTGAGTTAAAATTGACCTTTAATTGCGTTTTTGATAGCAAAATGTTCTGACTATCACAAAAATGACCGCCTATAACACCCGCAATTCTATTGGGAATTTTTCACCACCATAAAAATTTAATAAATTTGGTGCCGATGGCACTTATCGAGTGTACAGCCGAGTGTAAAAATTTCATCCATAGTTTAAAAATAATTAATTCGCGCGACCAATCATTAGTTGACATACAAAGATTTAAGAGAACAAAAAAATTCAATAAATGATTCCACCTCATTTTTTTAGGAATTCGAAAAAACCATAAATTTAAAATTTTGGACATGATTTGCGGAAAATCTTGCATAATATTCCAAAAATTCGACAAAGGATGATAAATAAAGATTTTATGATTTTTTCAAACGGCTGTTCAGAAAATATTAGGCCGTTTGAAAAAGTTGAAGGGCTATTTTTTCGTTTTTAACCCACAAATTAAATAAAACAAAACAAAAAAATTTGGACAAAAATTGCGAAATTTTCATTAAGAGTTTGAATTTTTTTGAAAAATTTTTACGATTTCAAAAATGAAACTTCAAACTCAAATCTTTCCTAAAAATGAAATAAAATAATTTTATCAAGCTGAAACATATTTATATCGGTTCAGCTAATTATAATAAGCATAAAAAATATACTGTACTAAAATATTGTCGTAAGTTATAACGACTCCAGGTCTGCCGGGTTTTATGGCACCCCCTTAACACTTTGCTAATTCTGAGAGATGTGGGTTGAGGGAGCCAATCCTAACACTCCTTAGCCCCCCCTAGCCACTCATGAGGCCGCTTTTCAGCCCACATCTCTTCAGATTTAGCAAAAAGTGTTAAAAGATATTTGACTTTTTTTATATATCAAAACCTTATTATACATTTGTAGTTTTTAACTTTTATTAGTGGAATAGCCTCAAAATAACGAACTTGACGTTTTTGCTATTTTGGTCGTAGAAGTTTGATTAAGGGGGTGCCCAGCAGATTGAAGTCAATAACACTCAAGAAAGTATAAGTTAGTTTATTTTTTTTGCTAATTATCGTTGTAGCTTAATCCCCACCTGCACGAGCGTGTTTCAGAAAACAAGGAGGCCTAATTTAAACTTTGGGAGAGTGTTCTTTTGCCGGCGAATATACGAACAGACCCGATAGTTCCTCCTATTTTTTAATTTCAGAATTTTGGTTGCAGTTCCATAGAAATTTCTTCCATCAGACCGAAATGCATTATTCGGATGAATTTTTTGTTTAATGCAGTATGAACCAGTACTGGAACAAGATAATATCTACAAGTAGCAAATTTTATTGTGACAACGGCCCTTATTATGAAAAATCACTAGATGGAGTTTTGTATGCTCAAAATCGAAGAAAGTGCTCTAAATGGGGCGTTTTAAAAAGTGAGTTTCTGACCACTAGATGTCTAAAAACCTTTTTTTTGTGCCCGAATCGTTTTTTTTCTGGGGTCACACAACCCCGTGCGGTCAAAAATTTGTATCAAGTACTGTAGTGCTCTCGTTAGCTTTACCGGTGCGCTCCCTAAATTTGTGTTGTGTTCTGAACACTGCTCGTTCAGGTGGGGGTGGAGAACATCTCGTGCAGGGGGGTTAAGCAGAGATACTCTTAACCAGAATAAATGTCTTTCAGCTCATTCAAAATTAATTTTTATCTACTGTATTTAAGAATGATTTGAGTTCGAATTTTTTATTTTTTAATTCGTAAAAAATTCAAAAAATCAAAACATTACGAAAAATTTCTGATTTTTTATCGAATGTGTGGGGTAAAAACAAAAACAAATAGAAACTTGTGATTTTTCATAGAAAGCCACCATTTTCTACGCCGTTTGAAAAATCATTAAATCTTTTATTTTTCATTCTTTCGTCGAAAAAAAAACAACAGAATCACTTTATTTAAATTATCTGGAAATCTATTAAATCTCAGGATGTCAAACTAATTGGTCGCGCGTTATTATTCTTAACTTATTATAAAATTAACAACAATTGGGCTGAACAATTTTGTTAAGTACATTTGGAACTCAATTGTTTGAAAATTTTATTTTTACCCAAAAATTTTCAATTTATAATGTTGGCGGTGAATTTTGAACGTTTTCGTCGAAAAAGTTGCTATCTGAAAATTTAAAGTGGCAAAAAAATTTCCACCAAGAGAAAATAAAATGACAAAGTGCGAATCTGTCAAAATGCACCGAGGCCCTTAATTGAATACAAATTACGAAAAATAAAATAATCAAATAAAAATTGAAAAATGTTAAATTTTGAAAAATTTGAAAATAAAGTCATTCGTACGCCAAGCCGAAGTAATTTGTTATAAAAAATCAAAAAAATTTCGGCCGATATGGCAATCGTAGTATTTAGCTCAAAATCCGCGTATTGCGTAGATGTTTTGTTCAGCGATTTTGATGATTATTGCATGATGTATATTATTGCAATAGTATTAATTCTAATTTTTAGTTGATGAGATCAACTGTGAAGAAGATCTTGAAAATGCAATAAAAAAATTTATTAAATTTCGAAAAAATTAATTCCAAATATTTCTAGATCCAGGAAATGTTGGGGGTACGACGGAGGCCTGTTTCTCTGAGACTCAAAGTGATAAAAGCTGATTTTAGCTGCATTCTTATTTTTCATTAACGGATTAATAGCTTATAAAAACCTAAAAAAGGATGAATTTCGATAAAAATTGTTCCGAATTTTGCCATAATTATGGAATTTTTTTTAAGTATTTTTTTCAGGTAGATTAACTTTTTCTCGTCATCCAGACAATCTGGATCTGACTATTTTTTACGAATTTATTTAAGTTGTGCAACTAACTGACAAAAATGTATTAAATAGATTTTTCTCAAAAAAAGTTTTTGGAATTTTTCTTCAAAACCCTATTTTTGACGAATTTGGGGGTAAAATAAACTTTGAATGCATCTAAAAGCCTAATTATGATGAAATTGAACAAAAACTCAACGCCACTTCCTCGCTTTGCACACTGTTAAGATGTGCTTTATTTAACCTTGGAAGCTCAGTACCACTTTAAGTGGTGCTGAAATTTTGAATCCGCTGAAGATCGGATGAAAAAAAAGTCCTGGAAATTTTTGATCAAACCCACATAGAATTTGCCACGAAGAATTCAAAATGCAGTTAAATTTTCTAGGACTTCTCGTTCAAAAATTATTTTATCTTACTTTTTTAGAGAATTTTTTCTCAAAAAACTCTCAAATGCGTGTGATCAAACAGTTTAAACGATAGATAAAAACTGAGTTAACGAGTTTTAGGAAGTCTTTTGGTTATCTTTCAAAAAAAATTTTCGACCCTCGGGACTCTTTTCATTTTTTCGTGAGTGATTTTCAATTTTTGAGACAAAATTCGGAACAAAAATATGCTTCGATTTTTTTTCGAAAGTAGGTTCAAATGAAAGCTACGGCAAACACTGATCAGAAAAGTTGGCTAACGTCGAGATAATATTTCGAAGTCTTAGCGGTTATATTATAACAAAACGTTGTTTTATTAACTTTAATTTTTGATCACTCGCGCTGCTAATCGTCTATTTATGAGAAAACTGGAAGATAGATTAAAAATCAAAACAAAATTGTGAAAGCCAAGGTCTTAATGAGTGCGAATAGTGAAAGAAATGTTTTCGAAAATATTCCTGTTTTTCAATGAGAAGAAAGTGATCAAAGCCCAATCTTTGCAGCTTAGTTTCGGCCGATTTAGATAAATATTTGAAATATAATTGATTACCTATCAAATTACCTTATATAAATTAAGATCATTCACGGCTTTTTTATAAAATGTAGTTAATCCGTAATGAAGGCTCAAAGTCGCCCCACTTTAGTGGTGCAGGAGGCTCTGCCGAATAAAACAATTTTGGAGCTTCCAAGGGTTAAAAAAACCTGATATTGTTCGACGAAATGCCATTGTACCAAGCGAACATGCGCAAAAACACCCATTATTTTGAAAATTTCTTCTTAATAACAAGAAATTTGAAATCAGGGCACGCACGGCTGTTAAGCTGTTAAGCTTACAAATTAAAGTTAATACTGAAAAAAGGCGAAAATTTTTATATCCAGGAGCTAGATGTAGTTGTTACCGAAAATGGAAAAAATCACTTTTGGACCGGTATACCCCCTTAAAGCCCCTTAAGCCAGGGTTACCCCCTTAAGGGATTGTGGGTGCTTCCAGTAATGTGCTGGGGAAAAATAAGGCGTTTTTATAAACTCAAATATATTTTGTGAGAATTGAGTGAACGTTTATTTTTCCAATTGTATATTGTAGTCCGTAACCTTAAGAAGTCAAAAATTGATTCATTGAAGAAAAATTATCACATCAACCTTTAAATGCAGAAAACCTAATTGCTGGTATTTCTTTTCATTGAAGTATACCGTCATATCCACGTATCCAAAAATCACATAATGCCGATATTAATTGATCAGAAAAAAATTCTCTAACATTTAAACCAAGCATATTTTATAAATTCATCATAATTCGCGAAAATTATTTTCTGAAAATTCCTTGCTATTTAAATATAGGCAAAATGAAGATTATTTTTACAAAAAAAAGTATACCTCACGAACGCACATGCGATTTCTTTTCTCTTTTTAATAAATTCTCCTCTATTATCCTATAAACTTTTAAACAAAGCAAATTTTAATAATTTTTTTCATATTTTTTGCAATCACTATTTCATGCTGATTTAATGCGCGCCATTTATTACATTGATTTGGATGAAAATTGAAAAATATTGAAAAAGGGGCAAAAATCTTAACAATTATAATATTGAAATACTTTCATTTAATGTTATTTTCGCTGTGATTATTATTCTTCGTGATTTGAGACTATCCTATGTCTATAATTTTTAAATAAATAAATATTTTTGCAAGCAAATCCGATATTCTAGAACTAGTTATTCGATAGTAATGAACTTTTTTTTTAATTGCAATCAATTTCTCGTGTGCTGGATGGTCGGATACAAGAAAAATAATACCGAATTTGAGACCGTGGTCGAAAATAACTACTGCACCCACAATCCCTTAAGAGGGTTGTGGTGTAGAATGTTGAATTGCTGGGGAAAATAGCCCTCTCCTCCAGCTGGACTGGAAGGGTTGATAACGGGCAGATAAGAATAAATGAGAAAAAAAATACGGGAACTAAAAAACCTTCTCTATCACCTGCAAGTAACTTTTTATGATTCTGGTAAAGTGGCTCACCGGTACCGGAGTGAAAAACTGGTAAAAATATGTTCTCAATTCACACAAAAATCGGAATAAGTCGTCAATTTTGTTTCAATTTAATGAAAACATAAACTTTATGAAACCTACGACATATTGTTATATTTTTGTCCGTTATTTTCGTTTGAAAAAATTATTCTCTGTTGTTTTATGACGGTACAAATAAATTCAGAAATTCTCTTTAAAATCGGAATAAGTCGGTCAAATTAATGTTTCAAATTGAATAAAACATAAAATGTATGAAACCTACGACATATTGTTATATTTTTGTCCGTTATTTCGTTGAAAAAATTATTCTGTTTGTTTTTATAAGTAAAATTAGTTTGCTGACATTATTCTCAGTAGATTTTTGGTGTTGTTTTCATTGTTGGTTGTCTTGCATTATCGCCTACGCATGACGAAAAGAAACTCTGATTGTGGTAAGAACCAATTTTCGTTATTTGTTTCTCGAAGCTGATTCAAGAAAAATATAGAAATTTTCTTCGTCAATTGTGTCATTTACACCCAAACCCCTTAAGGGGGTGGTGTTAGTGATTTTTTGGGATTTTCAGAGGCTTCGTACGTTAGACAAATTTAGACTGGAAATTTTTGAAACAAACATTAAAATGATCTATTTTTGATCTCACGACTTCAATTTGACAGTTTAGTACCACTCTTACCACCCTGGTTAACCGCGTTAAGACGAGTTCCTCAGCTTTTTTCAAGAAACAAGGATCCTAGAGGCTTATATCGGAAACTTTGAGATTTCGTGAGAATCCGGAAAATGGTCTGAATTTTAGTGAATCGTTCTTTTTTTTCGTTTTTGCCCGAAGGGTCAAAAAATTTGGCTGAATGTGCCGAAAAAGGGTGTTTTTTGGACGTTTTCATTAAGGCTTTTTACGTGGAAATGCCAGAAACGTCATTTTCGGAATGTAAAGCCCTAGGGGATGAACATCGAATAGGTCGTCCTTTTTTGAATTTTGCTCTGATTGGCGTGAATCGACAAAAAGTGCGCGAAAATGACAATTTTAAAATAAAAGTGATAATTAAAAATTTAGATGTCACCAAAGAATTCCTTGGTATGATTTGCTGGAAACGATATTAGCAACTATCGTCTGATTTTGACCACAAGCGGATTCTAGAAAAAATTAAAGTTTACATTAAAATTATGATTTGATCTCTAGCACTGTGTGTGTTGAAAATCAGACCATAGTTGCTAATATCGTTCGCAGCAAATCATACCCAAGGAATCTTTGATGACATTTAATTTTCTAATTTTCACTTTTATTTTCAAAATTGTCATTCTCGCGCACTTTTCGTCGAATTTACAGCCAATCAGGGCGAAATTCGAAAAAAGTACGACCAATTCGTTGTTCACCACCCCTGGGGCTTTTACATTCCGAAAATGACGTTTCTGGCATTTCCACAGAAAAAGCCTTTATCAAACGTCAAAAAAACACCCTTTAAGGCACATTCAGCCAAATTCCTGACCCCTGAGGCAAAAATCCAGTCTGCATTTTTCCAACCAAACGAAGCCGCTGAAATCTCAAAAAATCACTAACACCACCCCCTTAATGGGAGTGGGTGTCGCTGATTTGAGCTCTTCAAGGTGATTCCCCGCCAAACTAGCAAGGTGATATTCAAAAAACATTTGTTACTAAACAGAGCAACCTTCGCGGTAATTTTGAACTTAACCGTAATCTTGATACAATACCACCTACGCCGACACCTACGCTTTTAAAAAGCTTCTTAAAAGACACGCAGTCGTACCTATTCCTTCAATTTTTCATCATTTTTATTATTTTTTTGTGTGAGGCTCCGGAGAAGCCTAACAAATAATGCAAAATTGCTTTTGTTTAAAATTTTGTTTCGGCGGAAAAAAAACGCAAAAAAACTGAAAATTAAATTTTTGAAATGATCAGTTGGGAGGCTCAGGCAAAAGGTATCTCCTCCACCAGTTTGAGAGATTTAAGTTTCGACTCATACTGAATTGAAGCACAGGACTGTTTCACAATGCATTAGAGAGTTTTTTTGAAATTTCGCTTTCGGCGTCCTTTGGGGGCCATGTCAACTTTTTTTTTAGCCAAATTGTTTGAAATTGTCAGTTTGGGAGTCTCAGGCAAAAGGTTCTCCTTCACCAGTTTAAAAGATACAGTTTCGGCTCATACTGCATCTGAAAGCACAAGCCTTGTTGACAATTCAATTAGAGAGTTTTGTTTTGAAATTTTGATTCGGCGTCTCTTGGGGCCATGTCAACTTTTCATTTTGAGCCTTAATTTTGGACAAAATTTAGAAACCAGAAAAATGCTTTCAAAATAATTTTTTCGTTAATACAAACACTTTTAAGGATTTTGGTGCAATTTTAACTCGGTAGCGTCAAAAAAAACATTAGCGACTTTCAATTTAAATCATAAATAAATCATATATTGTTTTGTTGTTTTTGCCGCCAAAAGCAAATTCCGAGTAAAGGACAATAATGCATCATGTGTGAGGTTTCTTTGGAGCCTGACACAAAAAAATAATAAAAAATGATGAAATTGAAGTAGTAGGTACAAACTGCGTGCCTTTTAAGAAAGCTTTTTAAAGCGTAGGTGTCGCGTAGGTGGAATTTATCAGCTTTACTGTTAAGTTCAAAATCACCCGGAAGGTTGGTTCTGTTAGTTACAAATGTTTTGAATATCAGTGATATTATATCACCTTTGCTAGTTTGGCGGAAATGACCTTGGAAGAGGCTCAAATCAGCGACACCCACTCCCTTAAGCCCTTAACCCTGTGAGCATATAAAAAAAGTTCCGCCCAAGGCACCAGAGCCACAATTGTGGCTCTACTTTGAATGTGTTCACAGAAAGCTTAAAGGCAGTTGGAATTTTAATTTTGTCTGCATAAGAAGTTGAAAGTTCATATTTTTGCATTCGACATTTCATATTCTAGAATTTTAATTTTGAGTTCTAGAAAAACTAGTGAGAAAAGCAAGGTGTACCATATCACGTGATACACGGTCACAGTTGTCTCTACAATTTTTATCTCTGTCGAAAACAATGCACAAGAATCTGGCCTACGTTATAGTTTGTCCGCTTTGATTTTTATCTCATAAATCAAGGTAATTTATAAATAAGTCAAAAAATTTTGATTGAAAAATCATGATTTTTGATGAAAAATGTTTTATTTCCCTATAAAAGCAGATAATGGCATTTTTCTATTATTTTCGACGTAAATATGGTAATGAAGTACAACTGTGGACAAGTGTTTGATTGGTTAATCACTATTATAATAACTAAATTTTTTCATGGATACTTGAAGTGAAAATTTAGATATTTCACTTCCAAAGAAAAATGTCTGCCCCTAGATACCAATAAATTTTATTTCAACTGTTATTGCATGCAAAAAAACACTTTCCTAAAAACTGGCTAATCTCCACATTTGATTTGTATGTCCAGTTCCGAAATAATTTTTACGGAAGTGAAAACATAGGCTAAAAATCCGGATAAATCAACTCCCCGTAATGCCGGAACAAAACATTCGAAGAAAAATTCAATTATTTTCTTGAACCGAACTAAATTCTTTATTAATGTTTCTGAAACAAAAGATTCCTCGCATCCAGTTTTTTGTCTTTTTCGATGATTTTAGTATGCTGGAGCCACAATTGTGGCTCTGTGCTCACAAGGGTTAAACTCGTATAAGCTCGTAAAACTTTTACGTAACGCTTTTTGTCAAGCCTTTATTTGTCTCCAGCAAGATATTTCTCGCGGAGTTTATTTCCAAGTTGATTCAAACTTGCAAAATTTAATCAGAAACATCGTTGACAACAAAACGTTTGAATTTTTTAGAACAGATTACGCTTGATTATTTGTAATGAATGAAAAAAGTGGACTTTCGTGAAATCGGATATTTTCTGTTTATATATATTAAGATTCTTTTTTGTTAAAACAGAAATATTAAGCAACAAAAAATTCATGAAACGTTCCGATTTTATTTTATCATTTTGAGGTGATCTCTCTTGATCACACATCAAGTGCGCACCGCTATAAACATAAAAGCAGCATGTCAATATCATAACAAACAAATCAAAGGCCCGATTAGCTATTATGAAGGTTGAACTTCAAAACATACTTTCCTAGCTCAGTTTTTGATGCAGAATTTAATTTCGTTATCAAATAACATTTTGTCCTATTTATGTGATATGCTATTTTCGTTAAAACCTGAAAAAAGGGTTCAAAGTGGAATAACAAAATTTTCAAGACCGATTGACCCAGGAATTGTATTTATTTGCTTAATTTATCAAACAAAGAAAGATAATTCTTGCATGCAATCCGGCACCCAGAACCCTTTTAAATGAAACTTCAAAAAATCAGCTCTGATTTTCAGCTTTTCACTGAGATATCGGTTAAAGCCGAACCAATCAGATCACACCTGATTTCGGCTTTAAGAACGACTCATTCGATCGAATTCTTAGAGAGCTGAAACTGAGCACAAATATCTAGTGAATAATGAAATTAAAACAAAATGGTCCGAATCGGTCGATTTTTTTTTCTGAGATTACTTGAAATTTTTTAATTATCATTTTTTTTTAATTGGAAACATTGGTCTAATTCTGACCATTATTCATCAATTTATTTTCTCTTAATATAATGTGTTCAGTTTGAGATATCTAAGAACACAATCGAATAAGTCGTTTTCAAAAGCCGAAATATATAAAAAGTGTGGCTGAAAAGCGACATAACAGCCCCAGCAAGTACCGCGCACGGTGCTTTTTTCGAGAGTGAATGCGTTAACATAAAGATTCCTATGATGCATAAAATAACAAATAGCGCAAAAAGCATCCAGCTCGTTAAATAATAAATTTGCTCGAAAATTTTTTTTGAAGTACAGCTCTGGATTGGTCACGTTTTTACAGCCGTTTTCGCAGTATTTGAGAAATATAATTGCAACGGGCGGTGCCAGTAAAATTGACTACGATGAAATAAAAATTAACTTAAAAATAATAAAAATTTGCCTATAAAAATGATAAATAAACTTTTGTGACGCCATTGTTACGTTATAAAATTAAACCCTTGAGTACTTCAAATTTCATTTTAAATTTGAATTATTCGAAAAACATAACGATTTCACGAAATTATTAGCAAAACATGACGATTTCACGAAATTTTGAGCCAAAGTATAAAGTTGGACAAGTTTTTGGGTGAAATCTTAGGAAGAAATTTTTTGATGAGGTTTCAATGATCATCACTTCCGGTTTGACCGAACTGCATTTAAAAGCTTTATTAAATCAGTTATATAAGTACTTAGGGGCGTATTTCAAGGTCAAATAACGCTGGAAAATTTTTTGTTGATATTTAGATGACTCATCACTTTCCGGTTTGCCCGGAAGTTAACGTAAAATCTTTATTTAGTAGTAATCTTGTATTTGAGGTTGGATAACAGGGTAAAAAAACTTGACGAACTTTTTCAAACACAAGTTGCCACTTTTCAGCTTCAAACTTTGTATAATCTGAATTTCTTCAGATTGATTATTTTTTATTTATAATCGTCTTTTGAAAAAACACTCAAAAAACGCGCGTTTTGCTATCCAAGGTGTCTAAATTACAATAAAATTTATTTTCTATTTTTTATTAATTAGGAACTGTTAAAATACGGTCCTGTCCACCGTTGAAAATTATTTTAGTTTTAAATTATACGATTTTTAAGTCAAAATCGAAAATTTAAATTTTTGAAAAAAAAGTCGAAAAAAACCGAAATTTTAGCACATCGAAAAAAATAATTTTTTTCATTAGTTAAATAAATAATTTAAACGGTCGACAGGTTGGCTTACCAATCGGGCAAGTCTCGATGATATAATATTTTGTTTCAATTCTGATTAAAGACGGGCTCAACCTAGATTTTGCGCAAACAGTACTTTCATTCAAAAAAGTATGATTCAGAGTTTAAAACAAGAGCGAAGAAACAAAACGAAAACATATTTAAATATAGTGAAAGTAGCCATACCCAATATTTTCAGCTAAGGATTCGAAAAAATAAGTTTGAAATTTTTGAACAAGAAATGATGAAAATAGGGAAAAATATACCGCGTGAGTTTCAAGCAGCGAATCCACAAACATTGAAATGAAGTCATTTTTGAGTGAAACAAAAAACGGGTTTTATTAAAAATCGATATTTTGATGAATAGCTTTAGTTTCAAGTAGCGAAGACAACTTAGTGAATGTTAACTATTGAAGAAAATTACTATCTAGAAATTAACTATTTATAAACATATTTATAAAAAAACAAGAACTTAACATAGGTTCTAACAATTGTAGAACAACAAAAAATAAATAAGATTATCTGAAATGAAAAAATGGTTCGACCCTTTGACCTAAAATTTGTCGGAAAAAGACACACTGACGGCCGCGCTGTGTTCAAACGAATATTCTTCCTATCCCGAAGCCAATAATCAAGCAGGATTATCAATTAAGGAAATGATCGGTTCATAAAAATAAGCAGCTGAATTTTGCTTCATTGACCTTAGCACTATATTACGTCAAACCCCTAAGTTGTGAAATCAGCTACGAAGAAATTTTGAGAATGCCAGAAATTTTTATTCAAATTGCTCCGGAAATTGACAGAGATTTTCCTACTGAAATTTCTAGAGATATTTCCAAATCTATTTGAACACAAAGAACAGGAAATTGAACTTGTTGAAAAATGCTTGCGGTTAAAAGCTGCAAAAGTTCGGAGGGTATAATCTTCAAGGAACTAAATGGTTTTACGAAAATTATTTTCCAGCTGAATTCCATGCTCATAACACAGATAAAGACTGGGATAAATGTCATTGATCAAGTTAAAAAGTTGTGAGATTAACAAAAGATTTCAATGAAAAATGAATTTTTGCATAAATATTTCATAGCTATTTTTTCCTTTAATTTAATTTAAAATTAAATGAAAATCGAAATTTTGATTTAGGGTCATTTTTCTGCATTTAAGGGGATCATATCCGAAGCGCTCCTTATCGCCTTTTTCTAGAGTTTTGGAATCTTTGCATGAATTTTTCATAGCTAATTTTTCATGAAATTGAATTCTTTATTCGATGCATATCAAAATTTTGGGTTGAGACCATTTTTTTGCATTTTAGTAAATCAAAAATTAGGGCGCCCGTGATGCCATTTTCTAGAGTTCTAAAATTATTGCACGAATATTTCATAGCTATTTTTTCTTTATTATGATAATATCAACCCACGCGAATTTATGCATCATCAGTTCACGCTCGATTAATTTGTGTTTGATCACACAAAGAGAAGGGTTTTCATTTCAGCACAAACGACTTCGCCACTTCAAACTCACGCGGTATATCAATCCAGTGAAAAGTTTTTCATCAAGAGCCCATATCGGTATCTGTCAAAATGCACCGCGGCCCTTAACCCGAAAGACCGAGCCTATTCGAAAAATGCGGAATCCACGCATTTTATTGGTTGATCCGCCCATATCTGATCAATGAAATCGGCTGCAATCTAAGACTTTGACTGAGTGCTAGTATGCCGTCTTGTTTGTATCCTTTAAATAATCAAGATCTGCCAACTAAGGGCCCTCAGTCTATTTATAACAGACAAATATAAAGGGGTTGGCAAAAGCAATGTATTTTCAGGCAGTTTCAAAAAACTTTTATTTTTTTTTAATTAAATTTTGAATTTTTAATAAAGCTCCGAATACAAGTCTTTATCAAATGGCTGTTAACACACCAGCTGTAAAAACTTATACACTGTGATATTATACAGCCTGAGTTTTCTTGTTTACTACGTTTTCTTTCGTCCGCTGGTTAGACAGGCATATCAAATTTCACCTTGATTTACGATCATTGATGACTCATTTTTGGCACGTGATGAAGACGTTCGTCCGCGAAGTCGTTTTTTCATCCGCGAAGACGTTTTTTTCGTCCGCGAAGACGTTTTTTTCCGTCTGCGAAGACGTTTTTTTCGTCCGCGAAGGCAATTTTTATTTGATTCAAATCAAACTTATTTATTGCTAAAATGTTAGTGCACAGTTGAAAATACTGCTGAATATTCAAGAATTATATTTTTTTGAATAATTCTCGTCTAGAGATTTGTTTTTCAGCTTTGATTCTATTTTTTTCATAAAAAGTCGGTGTTTCAGGAAAAAAGGTAAGAATCACTTTTTGTGGCGTTGAAGTGCATGTAGGATCAAATGACGCATCTTCAGCTTTATTTTTTTAATCGGTTGGTCTTTTCTCGGAATAATTGTTAGTCGAATTCCATCCATTTTTTAAAAATTCTTTATTTCATAAACGGAAAAATTAATTAATTATTTTTCGTTTTTTGAAATTATACTTTTTTAGTAAATCATAATTTTAAAATCTATAAATTGAAATTTCGAGACCGATTTTCTTGAAATTAAGACGTTTTTGAAGTCCACACAAAAAACGCGTTCAAAATCTTTCTTTACTGAACACGTTTTTTTCGTCCGCGTTTGACTGTCTACCCGGCGGACATAAGAAAACGTAGTAAACGAGAAAACTCAGGCTGTATTGTCAAAGATTTTCAAAGTTATTTATGCTTAAATACACCGTGATGCATATTATTACTGATTTAATTGAAATCTTAATTTCACTTCCGGTTAAACCCGAATTGGTGATTTATCAAAAATATCACCAATTTTTTTTTTGAGTTATTTCACCCTGAAATCTACCCGAAAGTATATCATTACTGATGAAATGACGAATATAGTTCGACTTCCGGTCAAACCGGAAGTAAGGACTCATCAAAAATATCACAATATTTTTTTCGTGTTATTTCATCCTGAGAGCTACCCGAAAGTATATTTTTACTTATAAAATGAGGAATATAGTTTGACTTCCAGTCAAACCGGAAGTGAGGTCTCATCAAATATATCATCAAAATTGTTTTTGAGTTTTTTTACTCTAAACTCAACCAGAATATTTATAATCACTGATCAAATAAAGAAGTATATTGTTCTTCTGGTTAAACCAGAAGTGATGACTTATCAAAAACATCACCAAAATTTATGACATAAAATTTTACCCTAAATTCATTATCCCGTTTCTGCATTTTATTAACTTTCTTGAGTTTTTGTTTATAAAAGTGACAAATGATTGTTGAAGTCCCCAAGAGGTTTAATCGAAAAAACTGAGAAATTCCTAAATTTATGACTCATATTGAACCTACACACTTCGAAAACTTTCATTTACAATTTTGAAAGGTTAAAATTTTTTTTCAATTTTTTTTTATATCAAAATGCTTAGAAACTTGCAAGGAATCCGTAACCGGCAACAATGAACCGTCAATATGCTTCATTAAGGTTATCCAATCAGCGACCAGGGATTTGATAAAAATCCTCTAGAGCAAAATTATTATTTTGCGAGCTGATTCTTTTGCGCTATTTGTTATTTTTATCCATCATAGGAATTTTAATGTTTACCATTCACCCTCAAAAAAGCACCGTGCCGCGGTAAGTACCGCGGTATACCGCATCCAACAATTAAAATAACTTTATGATCATTCGAAGCCCATTAAGCTTGCCACATGCAATCTCATCTTTGCAAATAATTTCCAAATTTGATATAAAAATTATTTTTATTAACATTTTAAAAAGAGCTGACTCGGGATTAAGGAGCTTGATTCAAAAGATGANCCAATCAAAACGGCGGAAATCAAGTGTAACCAGTTTGGAAAAAAGAAGGTAAAAACCTTACACCCTGTATTTAATTATTTTTAGACAAAGAAAACCAATTGAAGTTTTATATGAGATAGTTGCAAATATAAATTTAATTTATAAGGTTTATTATATAAAGTAAATTTATTTTATTTCTGATACCGTTATTTTAACTCCCGTGAGAACCCGCGGACTAAAGGTCACTTTTCGCATCTTCCAACAGTTTTTTTTAAATCTCAAAATCAAAAAAATCCTTCGTCTTAAATGACCAGAAAAAGTTCTCTACAAGATAGATATAAAACATCGATACCCATTTTTCACTTTTGAAATTTCAAATCGTCTTAGGTTTAATTTCATCTTATTATTGCACTTTTGTGTGTAACTGGAGGTAATTTTTGCAACTTTTTGTTTTCTCATCCTCATTTAATGCCTTTTAATTCGTTTAAAATCATTTTTGTTCCTTGATTGTATAGGAAATTGGCTGAATATTATTTCAAGCTATTGAAAAATGTTTGTTGATAATGAAACTTTGCTTATATGGCTCGATTTATGAGAATGGCGACGCGTCTACGAGTTAATGAAAAAATAAAAACAATTGAAATTTTTGTTATATCGATTTTTTTTGGAAGCTAACCAGTGACAAAAATGAGAAGACAGCTAAAATTAGGTTCCTATCACTTCTGAGTCTTGAGATATAGGCTATATCGATCATTATGCCTGGGTAACTTTAAAAACTTATTCCCTATTCTTTTAACAGGCAAATAAGTTTTTAAAGTTACCCAGGCATAATGATCGATATCTTATCCTGTTTTTTGAAGTTTTTAAAAATGGTTTCTTGATGAACTGCTAGAGGTGGTATTATAAAAACTTTCTGAACGTGAAGAACAAGTGTCGAAAATAATTTCACCAATTATTGGAATATGATACAATTCAACCTACGCACTAACTCTTAATAAGCCTTCCAAAAAGAACACTAAAAAGCTTACTCCTCCTACAATTTACATGATTTTTTTCTAATTTTTTGAGTAAAGTTTCGGAGAAGCAATATCAACAATAATCAAGAGCCTTTTTTTTAAATTTTGCTTTTGACAGACAATTTTTCTTTCGACCAATTTTGGTTGAGATTTTGTTTTTCGGTCTTTTCGTATTTTTTTTTCGTTAAAAGCAAAATTTTGGAAAAAAGAGGATTATTGTTGATATTGGTTTTCCAAAACTTGACCCAAAAATAAACAAAAATTGATGTAAATTGTAGGCGTATGCTTTTTGAGTTTAAAATATTGAAACATTATAGTAACCTTCATATGCCTCCAGAACAAAATCTGATCAAAATTTCGAAAAAAAGGCTCTAGATTATTGTTAAACTAGTTTTGAGCTTTCATATAAAGTATAAACGGAAAATTTATGTTAAAAATTGGCGGAGGAGTAGGTTTTTGAAAAGGCCTTTAAATCTCGATTTTAGATTTCGTTTTTAAAAGTTTTTGTCCGATAAAAGCTAAATTTCGAAAAAAACGCTCTAGATTATTCTTTGTATTGATGATCTGGAGCCTGACACAAAAAATTAAATGAAAATGATGAAAACTGACGGAGAAGAAAGCTTTTTAGTGTTCTTTGGTAAGGTTTATCATACGTTCATGTGAGTGCGTAAATTGGATTGTATCAAATTAACGCGAAAAAACACTAAAAAGTCTACTCCTCCGTCAGTTTTCATTATTTTGATTTATGTTTTCGTGTCAGGCTCCAAACTATCAATAAAAAGAATAATCTAGAGCGTTTTTTTAGAAATTTGTTTTTTGTCGGACAAAAACTTCAAAAGAATTTTCAAAACGAAATCTGAAATCGAGATTTAGAGGGTTTTTCAAAAGTATACTCCTCCGCCAATTTTCAAGATAAATTTTCGGTTTATTCTTTATCTGAAAGCTCAAAACTAGTTGAAGAACAATCTAGAGCGTTTTTTTCAAAATTTTGATCAGACTATGTTCTGGAGCCATATGAAGGTTGCTATAATTTTTCAATATTTGAACACTAAAACGCTTACTCCTCCTACAATTTACATCAATTTTTTCTAATTTTTTGAGTCAAGTTCCGGAGAAGCAATATTAACAATAACCAAAAGCCTTTTTTTAAATTTTGCTTTTGATAGATAATTTTTGTTTTCGACCAATTTTTGTTGGAATTTTTTTTTGCATTTTTTTCCGTTAGAAGCAAAATTTTAAAAACAAAAGCTCTATATTATTGTTGATGTTGCTTCTCCGGAACTTGACTCAGAAAATTAGAAAAAATTGATGTTAATTGTAGGGGGAGTAAGCTTTTTAGTGTTTTTTTTGGGAGGCTTATTCAGGGTGAGTGCGTGAGCGTAGGTTGAATTGTATCAGACTACAATTAGTATTGATATTATCTTCTAGGCTTGTTCTGCACGTTCAGAAAGTTTTTTGAATACCACCTCTACCAGTTCATCAAGAAACCATGTATAAAACCTTCAAACAAAAAGCTTAATCAGCGACAACCACTCCCTTAAGGGGGTATGTCTGTCTGATTAAATAAAGGCCTTAGAGACATTAAAACTGCTCCAAATTGATACGGTGTGATATTTAAGTGTACTAAGAACCCAATCATCAAAAAAAATTTTTCGAAATTTTCGCATTTTTTCGATTTTTTTCTAAGTATTTTTTTAACTTCCTCACACCCTTTGACTATCTGAAGACCAAAAAATTTTCGGGAGCCAAAACTGCGCAGAAATAACATCGTCACAGACCTACAATTCAAATTGTCATATAGTTTGCAATTTTATTTCCGAAAATATTGTTGAAAATTTTATACGATTATCTGTTCGAAAGTTTGTTTTTTCCTATTTTTTTTAAGATTTTCGCCTAAATTTCTTAAAAATTAATTGTGTGAAAACGATACATAATATCAAAATTCTGAGGAAACCAGTTTTTAGGAAAGTATTTGAGAATTTTTTTGATATAAGTTTATTTTTTCTGCAGTCTCTATAGGAAGAATTATTTTTTCACAAGTGATTTTTATGAAACTCAAAATAATGAAGAAAAATTATTTTTCGAAAGAATTGAACGGCAATTTAACCCAAATAAAGCCGACAAAGACAAATCGACCAAGTGTAGAACATAAGGTGGTACTGATTTTGAGTTTTCAGCTAATTAGCAATATTTTTCACATTTCACTGCATACATTTTGACGCAAGGCGATATGAATAATTGTTCTGTAAGCNCTCGATGATCTAGACTCTAGAGGGCGCACAAAAAAAAATTATTCATCCACGGCAAAACGTCAACTCGAGGTAATCGAACCTCGCTGTGATTGGACGCTCACTAGCTCACCAAACCCACGCTCGTCCACGAAGTACAAAAGAACACACAATTAACTCAATTAAGAGAGTCACTTACGGGGCTCTCTACGGGAGATCTTTACATGGTAGAAACTTAATTTTTGTCACATTCGAAATTTTTTCAGCGGTTTGTTTCCTAATCAATTAATTTTTTTTCTATTTATATTCTTTACACTATAAAAAAAGAGAAGACCATTCTGGGATTCGATCCCAAGTGCTGACTTTGAAAATGTTTTTAAGATGGAGTTCCGTTCAATATTATATCCCTGATTAGGAAAAGTAGTATGTTTTTAAGTAGTGGGGCCGGTATATTAAAAAAAAATGCATAGGAGATATATATTATACGTTTTGACGTTAAAAGACAACCCATTCAATTGTTCGGATTCGGAATTTTACTTTTCAACAATTGAGAATATCATCAGTATGATCTCAGGAGTTTTAAAATGAAAAATTGGCCGATTGTCAACTTTCCTAGAACTCAATCAAATGAATTGTTTTTAAACGCTTTTAATTAGTTTAAAATGTCGAACACAGTTTTCGGCGCCATTTTTTTTCTTAGTTCCAAGAATGAGAATAAAGTTCATGAGTATATTTTCTCATGGAAAAATAAGTTGTCTGCAAATTTTCTATATTTCACGGTGAGATTTTCACCGCCCAGAAGTTTCAATTAATAATAATGTTCATTTTATCGAGAAATTAAAAATTGTATTCTTTATTCTTGACTTGATCAAATTCTTATTTTTTTAGAGTGCATTTTGAAATAAGACTTTGGGTTTTTAAGTCTTAAATCTTTGGACTTTTCTGAAATGATTAGAAAAACCTCCTTAAGATGATCTTAACAGGAAATTTCATTTTAAATTAAAGGAGTACTGGTCGCTGGCTTAATCAGACCTTAAGGGCTTTGTTAATGCTCCTGATTGATTTTTTTTCTAAGGGAATACATTTTGGATTTAATTGATACATACGAAATGTGTCAGATTATGAATTAATAATGTTTATTTTCAAAAAGCGCAAGTTCGTCTCTTATAGACATACGAATACAACATTATGGATACAAAACAAGAGATTTGTTCATTTTAAGAAACCACAGTTTTCAAATGATTTTAATAAATATATGTTATAAAAACTTAATGCTTTGCTGCAGGCTTGTAAAAGGGAAGGGGAAGAAAGGGGAAGGGAACGTTCCCCTATTCCCTTCCCGGGGAAGGGAAGGGAACCAACCTCAAGGGGAAGAAGGGGAAGGAAAAATTCAGGGGGATCCCCTATATACCCCTCAAAAAATTTGAAAAAAATGAAAGTCCAAAGGGAACAAGGGGAAAGGGGAACGGACACGCAAAAAGGGAAAGGGAAGGGGGAATAGCCAACAGTAGGGGAACGTCCCTTTTTACAAGCCTGCTTTGCTGGATATACAATTTTTCATCAAAACTTTGTTGCATTTTTTTCTACATTTTTTTCACGTGACAAGAAAACATTTTTTTAAGAAAACATTTAAAAAATTGACTCTTAGGTTTTCTGGAAAGAAATAAATTTTATACGCGAACGATGTGATGTCTATACATCATATCCCCTATTCACACTTTTGTGATTATCTCGGCCCTAATACTTAAAAACACACTTCGTTACAACACCTCATTACGGCCGGGATGTTCACAAAAGTGTGAATAGAGGATATAATGACTATATCCCTTTAACACCTTTTGGGTAATTTGAAAGATGTAGGTTGGGGGAGCCAATCCTAACACTCCTGAGACCCCTTCTAGCCACTCATGAGGCCGCTTTCTCTTCTTTTCAGCCTACATCTATCAAATCACCCAAAAGGTGTTAAAGGGATATTGTCACTGCAATATTGATAGCTGAATTAAAATTGCATAATTGGTTGACATCTGAATTTGCGGGAGTTGATTGATTCTTAATATAACAAACAGTTATCCGACAGATTGTGTCTATTAAGAAAATCCGTTATCCGAGCATTTGATTGGTTGGCCAAAATGAAAAAAAATTCACATCAATTGAAGTTTATGTTTTAGATTTTCAAATGATTAAAGGATTTCAGAACATATTTTGACAACACAATTACAAGTTTATTTTCATAATTTTAAATAAAGAAAATATAAGTGGCATCCAATATTTTTTTCTGCTTTTACTAACCTTTGTTTTCTCATATATATGGAATACATTTTGGATTTAAATTATATCTAAGAAATGCTCAAGATTATGTAAAAGAAATGTTTGCTTGAAAAAAAGCAAGTTTTTCTATAATAAACAAAAGAATACAACATAAAGGATACAAAAAAAGGGATTTCTTCATTTCAAGAAACTAACGATGTGATGTATATACAATGTATTATATTATACATAATATGAAAACTATATTGTCACTGAAATAAAGATAGCTGAATTAAAATTGCATAATTGGTTTATATATGAATACGCGTTGAGCAATTGATTCTAAATATAACATACAGTTAACCAACAAATTGTGTCTATTCAGAAAATTAGAAATCCGAGCATTTGATTGGTTGGCCAATATGGAAAAATTCCACGTCAACTGAAGATTTTGTTACGGATTGTCTAAATAATGAGGGAATTTAAAAAAAATGACAACACTATTACAGATATCCCCTATTCACACTTTTGTTAATATACCGGCCCTAGTTAGGAAACGAAGTGTGCTTTGAAGTAGTAGGGCCGGGATATTAACAAAATTGTGAATAAGAGATATATTTTTATACGTTCGGATCCGGAATATTTTCGGAATAATTTCGGGAACAAAAAAATTCATTTGTGAACAAAATTTTGAGTGAAATAATTTTTTTCCATTTTATTATATGTTAAAAAAATTAAAAAGTATCTTTTGTACAAATTTTTTGAAAAGGTTAATAAGTGCATGAAAATAATTTAACTAAAACATATAAAAGTAAATAGAAATAAATTCTTTAGTTCAAATTATCTTATAAAATAATAGAAATTGTCGATCATAAAAATAATTTGAAAATTTTGAGGTTATCGGATGTTAAGAATATCTTTTAAAATTGAACATCGACAATTCTCATAGGTTTAATCACCAGATGAAATTTATCTGATCATCGTTATGTACATAAAGTTATGAAAACAATTACAGAACAATACATTTTAAAGGCCGTTTATGACAACTAAACACTTGTTAAAAGCACATCCTTTATCACTTTATGCTTAGATTGTGTAGCCACAACGTTAAAATCACACGTTAAAATTAGTAGTGGCTACGAAATCTAAGCAAAAAGTGATAAAGGGATATAAAACAATCTTGTTCAAATTAGCCAGTTCAAATAATAAAAAATAGCGTACCTTATAAACTCGGAAAATATCCATAGTCGAAAATCCCTTAGGTAGTTTTTTTTAAAAGAGGTCATCCTTTTCATGACTATCAAGGGAAAACCATAGAAGATATCGAGAAATGGTTTTTTACATTCAACTGCAAACTAAAAAAGCTCAATTTTGAATTTTTTTGAAGTTGATTTGACAACCGGTTCACCGGATATAAACCGGGAAATAATTTTTTGGTAGGTTCGAATCTCGGTGGGCCCAGACCTTTTTTTCTTAAAATCAGCCGGAAAGTTGAATTTCTATGCTTTTTCGTTCTTATATCACGATTATCTACACATTAACTGCTTTACTATAATTTTGATAAATTCCCGGAAGAAAAAAACGAGATTCGATTTTTTTTCTCAAAATTTATCCTGAAAATGCCTATAAATAGATCACCGGTTACTGGTGAACCGGTTGTCCGATAAAAAAAGAAAAATTTCTCCATTGAGCTTTTAAAGTTGGCAGTTGAATGCAAAAAAACATTTCTCGATATCAGCTATGGTTTTCCCGTGATAATCATGAGAAGGGTGACTTCCTTTAAAAAAAACTACCTTAGTTACTTATTTCTGATAAATTCAGTCTGATCCGTAACAGGCTAGGTAACAGATACATTACAAAAATGGGGAACTTTATCTGAATTCAAAATATAGTTGATTTTTAACTAAAGAAAGAAGCTTATATTTTTCGCCAATCAATTTGATGTGATTTTATGGATAACAAGAGACTTTTAAGGACATTGAGCAAAATGATAACATTTCATAACTTGGATAGCGTCACTCATCACCATCTGGAGCTCCATGGAGTATCATCTGTACCATTTTTTTTTGTGTAAAGAATTATTATTGATAAAGAAAACATTTTGGTTGAAATTTTTGTAAAAATACTTGTTTTTTGATTAAGGGGGTACTCAACGGTTTTTTAATTCAGGTTAGGGACATAATAACTGCACCAAATAGCCTCAAGAAGGCAACAAAATGCATTTCTGCTTTTATCATAAAAAAAAATTTCGAGATTTTTCTCAAAATTTTCGAGTTTTTTCAGATTTTTTCTAAGTATTTTTTTGAGAAAAAATACATAAACCTCAATTTTAATGAACAATTCTAAAAATAAGTAAAAATGAGTAGCACCTTTTCACTTCAGTTTTGCAGTAGCTTCAATTTGAGGGTACTTTCGGTACAATCGGATGAAAATAAATTTCTAGAAACCCCAAAAATTGACTTCCGGCTGAACCAAAATGCAATTTTCTATAAATAGGAGCGATGTTTAAAAAAAAGTTTTCCACTGGAAATTGAGAAGACATGTTTTTCCTGATAATAACAAATTTAAAAAAAAATTGTATCGAATTGTTTTTGAGAAAACTGAGCTACAAATTCTAAAATATCATGAAATTACAGTTTTTCATTATTCTAGAACAAGTCCGATCGAAATTTTCGCAAAATATTTCCGATAACTGTCAACGTAGTAGTAATGGTTATTCTTACAAAGTGTAATCAATTTCCATTAACCCCTAGACTCATAGAGCCATAAAAGTGGCTTTCATTTTTTTGAAAAGACCGGAAAGGACAAAAATAAACGAAATTGAAGTTCAAGGTTCAAATCGCCCATAGAGTTNGGTCATTTCGGGGTCACTTTAGGTCATTTTAGGTCGAGTTGGAACATTTTGACTAATTTTTTTTTTGAATTTTTTTAGTTGTTTTTGATGATTTGCCCAAGTTTTGGAATAATCCAGTTGGCGGTTAAGGAGTTACCAATTTGGGTCAATATTGATCAATTCGGGGTCATTTTGGGTCGAGCTGGAACATTTTGACTATTTTTTTTCTATTTTTCAGGTCATTGAGTTGACCCTTAAAATTTCAAAATTTTCTGCCCAATAGTTCCAGAGTTAGTTTTTGAGGTCATTCCCGGATTACACCCTCGTCATTCATTCATGTCAAATCATCACGGCTTATTTGCTTTTTTCAAAATTTCCGACTATTAAAAAACATTTTATTTACCATGTCGCCCCAAACTGGTTCTCGGCCCCCACTACAAGTGTGTCACCGTTCGCCAAAAATACTTGTTATTTTGACACACTTCGGGTTAAGTTGGTTCTTCAAATGGCGAACTTTCGTGATTGAATCACATTTTGCATTTTTGTGGTCAATTAAGAACAAATTTTTTTTTTTACGTTTTTTGAAATCTTCATTAAAAATGCTTGAAAACGCTCACTTCAATTTTTTCCCTGCCTTTACGGTTGGAGAAGTTGCTTTTTTCTCGGCGTTTACCCTACACAAAGCCCTATTTGACTCATCTTTATCATACATTTTTCTCAATGTTAATTCAGTAAATAACCGGTCTCACAAGTTGTGAGTCACAACGTATTTTTTTAATGAAGGGGTAAATCTTAAAGGAAGCAAGCTAGATAAATCAATAACACAAAATTAATAAATTCCGGATAATAGATTAGTATATTTCTGAATACTGACATATTGTACTGTGATAGTATGTCACATTCAGCCAATATCCTTTTCCCAACGGAACACCATCTCAAAAACGGTTAATATCTCTATAGCGCGTGTTCGAATCCCACTGATGTTGTCTGAGTGATTCTCTTGAGAATGATTATAGGCAAGGGTCTTGATAATGAGACCGCTGAATATTATCGGTGTGTTATCACTCAAGCAATTACTCAGACAACATCAGTGGAATTCGAACACGTGCTATAGAGATAGTACACGTTTTTGAGATGAAGTCTTTTTGGAAAAAGATATGATAGAAACAAAATATGACCATCGCCGATGGTCCATCGGACATTTTCGGAATAATAATTATGATTCAATTTTTTATTTTCTATTGGAAAATACGAAATGTAAATTTTGTGTTCGAGGAAGCCAAGAGAAAGCTGTCAAGATTGAGCCAATAAGCGCCTTGAAATGAATTGACCAATCATGTGTCCTTTCTTTCTATTTTATCGAGATTGTTGTTCTCGATAAATTAATTTACATACTGCATATCAATGCAGCGTGATCATACATGTATAATGATTTTCTTCGGATCTTCGTATATTCATGAAAGTTATGGTCGAATCTCACAATGAATAAAAATTATAAAGTGAGAAATAATTTTTAAAGTTCAGGAAATGATTCAGATTTTCCAGAAAACAAAAAATTCGATTGTGCTTTTTAAACATAAAATTATGATTTGATCGATTTTTATAACGTAAGATATGTTACATATATCCCCTATTCACACTTTTGTTAATATTCCGGCCCTACTACTTGAAAACACACTACGTTTTTTAATCAGGGCCGGGATATTAACAAAAGTGTGAATAGGGGATATGTAAACATATCATATGCTGAATGCTAAACATGCTAAACATCAAACAATATTAAAACTAAAATTTTGTGAATCATAAAATGTGATGTCAACAATCTTCCTCATTAAAATATAATTGTTAAACAGTTTTCACACACTGTTTTCGTGACTAGACAACTCACCATAATTTAAGCATGACACATCAAACACTGAGTAAAAATGAACAAGTCAAATTGGTTTAAATTTAAACCTATCAGAATCAAGATACTTGGAAATTTCAGAAAAAAATTATGAAAAAAAGAAGTCCTTGGCAAATTTTATCTGTTTAACAATTGCGGATTTTCTCGAAAATGGGTATTGCGAATGTATTTCTCGACCTCGGACATTCCACTGCCCCCCTCATTTTTCTGCTGCAAAAATTCAAATAACTGTAAATAAAAGTGACCAATTTAGTTCCTCATTTGGACGAAACTGAAGTACAAAGCATGATGAAAATTATCGAAAATACAATGTCTTCAGATCACTGGACTGATCCAAAGCCAAATATCGACGATAAAAGTCTGATAAATCTCATCGCTAAGAAGTGCCGATGTGCGTACAAAAGATTTGATGAGAATGAAAATCGGTACTGGAATACAACACATGGGATAGATTCGTTAGTGCTTGCCCCATGTAATCATGCCTTATATTTGCCAGCAGATTCGACAAATGCCGTTATCATTTTATCAGATACAATGGCTACGGAACTGGCTGGCTCAAGTTAAACAGTTTATAATTGTTCTGTTTTTTTTCTGAGAAGTATTCGTCTATTTTTTTATTAAAAATGAATTTTTATCCTTAACATATATATTTCAACAAACAAGTTGTCATCGTCAATGCTTTAATACAGTACTGACGATTTGAAATAAAAATTTTCAAAACTTATATATGGGTATCAATGTTTTTAAGCTATCTTGTAAAGATTTTTTTGGGTCATTTTAAGACCCAGGTTTTTGTTTTGGTTTTTATATTTAAAAAAACGGTTTAAAAGTGCAAAAAGTGACCTTTAACCCGTGTGAGCACAAAGCCTTTATAAAGGCTCGTGCATATTTAAAATCATCTAAAAAATGCAAAAAAAAACATCGTAGAATTGTCTCGTTCGAATACATTATGAACAATTTTGCAAGGATGTGAGAAAAATAACTAATTTTTTTTTGAAAATTTTGTTCAAAGATTACGTAGGGTTGAGTTTTTGAGATTTTTTTCCAATCTTTTACTTCTCAAAAAATTAAATGCGACCTATTGCGTCAATTAAAATTTGAAACTATCAGTTTTTAGGACAGTGTTTTGCCCATGGTTAACACTCTAAACCAGGGGTCGGCAGAACTTGATCGGATTGGATTGGATTGAACTTGATTAGATTGGATTGGATCGACTTTTTTTGATTCGATCCAATCCGATCAACCCCGAGAGAGAAGATTCAGAATTAAAGGTTTTAACAATTTGACAAGGTTTGTTGAGCTTTGAGCGGGCCCTTGGAACCGAAGATAAATATGAGGCTTTATATAGCCTAGTCAAGATTTTAGACAGCGAAAATAAGAAGGGCCGACCCAGAACATGTCGATTGACGACCAGCGTTCTTTGTGGACCGACTATCTTTTCCCTGATGAACAATGATGTTTGACCCACGTGTAAGATCTGAATGAAAATCGCAGAAAAACCTACCCAATTGCTGATATTATATATTATTAATAGAGCTTAATTCAACCCAAAAAACGATGACATATAGGTCAGGATCCTTGTG
>SCLH01000305.1:65366-76007 GCA_004367855.1 Oikopleura vanhoeffeni | reverse complement strand
TGAAACCCTCAATCCAAGATCAGGTAATCCGGAACAAGGTTTTGTAAAACTCCCAATCCCGCAATCAGGTCAAGCCGACAGTTGTAAATTTCCTCAATCCGAATCAGGCAAGCCGATCAAAGTTATTTTTGTAGACGAGCCGATCCAAATCCCGCAATATAATAAAAACCTCGAAATAGGGTTAATGGTCTCAGTTAATTGCAAAATGACGATTTGTGAAAATCATAAAACAGCATTGAGGCCAGAAAGCGAATGAATATCTGAGCAATTATGACAATCAAAAGACTAGCTCTATATGGACGGGCTTGGACTGGGCCGACAACAAAATCGTTAGGCGAGGCTTGGCTGAACAGAGAAACCAATGGGGTGAACTGCACGGTACTTTTTCAAGGCCAAAAATAGAAAACATAGTGAAGAACTAGGAGACAGAGGAAAAGATCGAACAGAAACGCCAACAACAATATAACGAATTATGAACCGTAAATATTAAAAAAGTTGAAGAGTAAAATTTGAAAAAAAGTTCACAATTCGCCCAAAAATGATGAATATCATGGCAGGGTGGGTCTTTAATTCTGCGGCTTATAATGTACATAAAAGAGCAGAATGAATCGTTGATCGTTTAAAAGCCATAAAAAACCCAAATGGCGTAAAAATTATTTGTGGGTTTTTATTTATTATAAGTAGTTTGAAAAGTTTTTTGACAAAAGAAAAATTACACTAATCACATGAAACAAAGGGAAGTATGTGTTAGGTTAATTTGGTGAAAATGAAACCCCAAATTGGACCCTAAAAGCCGATAAAAGGGGATTGTGAAACCTTTATCATCAGTATGTGTAAAAATCTACGTAAAATAATTCCATTAGAAATATGAAGAATTAACCTCAAAAATTACAACCTGTTGTAAAAATTTCTAGCGAATTTGTAAAATGTTGGATACTGCCAAAAATTTGATAACAAAGATTAAATAAAATTTAATGTGGTTGTGGAAATCCTCAAAAATGAAAGAATGGAAAAAATGTCACATAAGGTTTTCTTCAAAAGTGTGTTTAAAATGTGAAGCAAACTTTTTAAAAGGGTTGCTGAGTTTCCCAAAGTTCCACAAAAAGTTGCTGTTTAAAATTGAGAAACTTGTTATTTTAAACTAAGCTCCTGCAAGGAGAAAAAGAAAAAGTTTAAATTTTCTTTTGACTTTAAAAAGTGTGTAAGAATTTGAAATTTTTTAAAATTAAACAAATTTCAGAAAAATGCCCAACTTTGTGGGGTCTAAAGATAAACTGTTGCTGAACTCAACTGTCAAATTTGCCTGTACCAAAGAAGCAGATGAAATTCCTATTTCAACGAAGCCTCACAATTTTTTACGACTGAACAGACGAAATAATATAACAAAAGTCTGATTTTTAAAAATTGTAAGTTGAAAGAAAATGTCGATTAAAAAATGCCAAGTGTCGAATTAAGAAAATAGTCAAATTTTTCAAATGCTGAAGAAAATTTCGAATTTAGAGAAAAATTGTCAAAAGTCAAAAGAAAGTTGGTAGAATTCAAGAAAATTGCCAAAAGTAAAAAAGTAAGATGAATGAAAATGGTAAAGTTAGGAAAAAAAAGCGAAGAATCGTAATCCGGTACCACAAGAGCCTAAGATCCGCCTGATTGTAAGCCGTTAGCGCGCGAGCACACTTAAAACACTGAAAACTCTCTTGCGTAAGTCGGTCGGAAGAATAGCGATTGCTTTGAAATTTGACACAAAGACAAAGAGCAGAATGTTAAAAAAGTGTCAAATAAGCAGAAAACGGTCAAAATTGAAAATGAAAACTGCAAAAGAAAAACTGTTGGGCAAAAGTCAAATTGTTCTGAACGAAATTGTCAAATTTAAATGAATGTAATTTAAAGAAAAATTGCAAAAGTGTGTAAAGAAATTTGTCAAAGTTTTTTATGAAATGGTCAAATTAGTAAGGAAAGTCCAAATTTAAAAGTAAAATGTCAAATGTGTAATAATAAGTGTCAAAGGTAAAGTGTAAAATGGGTCTTACTTATAAGAAAGATTGTCAAATGTGAGAAAATTGTCTCACTTTTAAGAAAAAATGGTTAAAATGGGTTAAGAAAAGTGCCAAGTTTTGGAAGTTGTCAAATGAAAACAAAAAATGGTTCATTTGATAAGTGTTGGAAATTTATAAAAAATGTCAAAATTTATAATTTTAATTTTGTCAAGTTCTTACAAAGTCCTTAAAACATGGTCACATAATTATATCATTGCCATTATTGCACAGAAAAATTGACGATTGGTTCAAAATATTAAATGTGTTAACATATTTTGAAACATTGACAAGTCTTCCAAATTTAATCTCTTCGCTAAAATTCATTTTCTACCGTATGTTGTTTTTTTGGGCAACAGGATCCATGTGTCCGGGGAGAATCGCTAACTAGTGTTAAGCTTCTCTGCGAGGTAACTTCCTGTTCCCACGGCAATAACACCTAACTGTCTGAGTATGTGAATTTAGCTTAAAAAAAATTCGAAATTTGGCTATTGTCAAAATTTGCGACTTTAAAAATTAAAAAGAAATTGTGAGAATTAACGTAAAAGTGACAAAATCAAATTAAAGAATACTAAGAAGGTGACAATTTTTCTCAAAATGGGCCAAGGTTTTTTATAACCTTTGGTAATTTTTTATAAAAGTGAAAGGATGACATTTTTTCGACAATTTCTCAAGAAGAATTGAAACATTCCCTTCTTAAGATCATTCAGATCGATCTTTCACGTCAAAATGACATTTTTAAAAGTGACGACCAATGTTGTCTGGAAATTTGCAATTTTCTAAGTTTGAACGATTCTTTAAAAATTGAAAATGTTTAAAAACTCTGACATGTTTAGAAGAACTTGACAATTCTTTCAAGAAAACGTACCAAACTGAATTCAAATTGGACAATTTACTATGAATGTTTTGAAAATGGTATTCTGCAGTAATTATTTGACTGTCAAAAGAAGGAACGTGTTCAATCAGACATTTCAAAAAGCGACAATTTTCAAAATTCGAACAATTGTCTAAACTCGACAATTGTTAATCTCAAATCGTCAAGTTAACTCAAAGAAGGTGACAAATTGTCTGTAAAAACATCGACAATTTTTAAAATGGGAAAAATTTCGTAAAAGGCAAATGTTTTTAAGAAATCATTGTCGTCGAAGAAAAATTCCAGGCTCATGAAATGATAAATGTGGGTAGATGAACGCAAAAAGTCCGAAAATGTAAAACGGTCCATAATGAAATAAAAAAAAGGTTTTGAAATTTTATGACAAACTTTCAAAAACATGACTAGTGATTGAGTTTCAATGACAAAATAATTGTTATGAAAAAAATCTGCAATAAGCTCGAAAAAAATTTCGAATGAAAATAACGCAAACTTATAGAGAAAAAGTCAAATGTTCTAAAGAAAATTACAAATTTCTCCAAAATGAGAGAACACAAAGTGATTAAGGCATTATAATCAGATACATTTCTAGATACACCGCGGTCTGGCCTAATCAGTAATCAAAAATTAATTTATGAAGCTACATGATATACCCAGGTATAAAGCCCCAAATCTTTAGAAAATGCCTCCAAAAGTTATTCTCAGATAGTCGATCAGATCGGAAAAAAAGCGTCAATTCGAATCCAATCCGATCAAGTTTGTCACGAAATTGTGCCAATGCCGATCAGGCCATCCGATCAAGTTAATGTCGGGAAAATCCGATCAAGGTCAATGCCGATCAAGGTTATTTGTCGGTCAATCCGAATAAGGTCCCCCCCAAGCCCCCGACAAAGGTTTTTGTTTATTTTCCCCCCGGGGGTTCAAAGTCCCGAACGCAAGTTTTTTCGTTCTGGGTCCAATCCGATCAGGTACCGATCAAGTTTTGTTTACGCCAATCGTGATCAAGGTCAATCCCGATCAGGTTTTTTCAAAGTCGGTAGGCCGCCTGCCTAAAACAAAGATTTATTGGACAGCAGGACACAAAAGTTTCAGAAGGATATCAAAATTTTCGATTTTAAGGATTTCAACGAAAATATTTATTATGAAAAAATAATTCGAGCATGAATAGTGTCGCACAGAGTCACTTGATTAAGTATGATCGACCCAGAAATAATATCAAGAATTACTCAATAGCAAAATAATTTGTGAACACCACTCTGAGCTTGTATCACGTGATATGCTGTACCTTGCTTGAAACTCCAACTACCTTGGGCTTTCTGTAATACGCGCTTGAAAAAAGCCTTTATAAAAGGCAAAAAATGGTCTCAAATCAAAATTTTGATATGCATCGAATGTAACATTGAATTTCGTGTCAATATTCATAGAAATTTTAATAAAAATTTTATGCATTCTTCGAAATATTTTTCTAGTCTGATTTAAAACTTAAAAAAGTTTGACGTAAAATAATGCTAGAGGGCAATGAGTTTTTTGTCTTCGCCACTTGAATCTCACACGGTATAATAACGCATCTTAAAGTACATCTAAATCATTGAAATATCACTTACGGTACCGGAAGCTGTACTTTACGGGCTCATTCTGACCAGCCGGTACATCCGATAACGTTTCAATTATAAATTCCCTTGGAGAAAACCTTCCGCTGTCGAGTGAACTTATTTTATTTGTCATACCGCTATTTAAACTTCCGTGAGAACCCGAGGACTAAAAGGACACTTTTTGCACTGAAATCGTTATTTTTTTAAATATTAAAACCAAAACAATCCTGGGTCATAAAATGACCAGAAAAAATTCTTCACAAAATAGCTTAAAAACATCGATACCTAATTTTGAGTTTTGAAATTTTTTTTTCAAATCATCAATAAAAGGTTGTCCAAAATTTTCCAAAAACAATGAAATAATCGGTTCTAGAAAAAAATGTGATACAGTGTTCTAAAGTTTTTACAAAGTCGGCATCTAAGTAAAGCTTTTAAAAAACTTCAAAATATATGTATACTCCACTGTATCACCTTTCTTTCTTGAACAGATTATTTCAATTTTTTGGAATATTCTGCACAACATTTTAGTACTGTATCATAGCACTGACGATGACAACTTGTATGTTAAAATATATATGTCAAAAATAAAAATTCAGTTTTTATAAAAGAAAAATAGTTTATAATTAATAGAAATTAAACTTGCGAAATAAATTTTCTTTGAAGACAATGAAAAAACAAATCGTTAGAAAATAAAATGAAACCACTCATATTATTCATTTTTACTAGTATAATTTTCAATAACTATTTTCTGCTAAAAATCTCCAAGAAGATAAAAATTAAATATAATTTTACAAAAATCGTATTGTTCTTACGGTTAATAAGCTAGTTTGTTCCAAATTCAATAAATAACCTCAGTTTATCAAGCATACCGCGGTATATGGTATGCTGGATGTGTTTAAATAAATTTTTTATCAAAATTCGCTAATAAATTGATGGCGTAGATCTTAGAAAAATGGCTTAATATGAATATAACTACAGTGTAGAAGTACACTTAATTCAATCAGTGGGAGTGTTCCGGTGAGTATAATATGGCCCATATAATATTGGTCAAGGGCCTTTAACTAACAAATCGTGACTATTTGAAAAATGCGGAATCCGAGCATTTCATCGGTTGAAATGATATTTTTGGTTGATAACCCAGATTTTTTGTATTCTGTGGATACATCTTTGGAGAAATTGTGGACAAGACGGACAATATGCCTGCTTTCGAAAATTTTGAACTTAAAGAGGGTGGGCGTCGTAATTTTTTGAGCCCTTTTTAGAATTAATTTATGATACATTAATATCGGTTAGGACTAAAGTTGACCCAAGGAATCTCAATGGTGGGCAATTGATTTTCACCCAAATCAATCTAGAACAAATCTAGAATTCAAGACCCCTTCGAATACTTTTGCTTTAGCCCGCATAAAACCGGTAGTTGTCTACGTTGATATGAACACTTCTATCGGTAAATAGACCTCTCGCCTTAACGATGCCATGAAAGAATTTATTCGGGCGAATGTCCTTAACTGCGAATCTAGACAATTCATATTATTCTAACCCTTGTGAGCACAGAAACCACAATTGTGGCTCCAGCAAATATAACCAAAATCATCGAAAAAGACGAAAAATACTGGATCGGAGCAATCTTTTGGTTCAATATCATTACTAAAGAATTTGACGATACGGTTTCAAGAAAAAATTGAATTTTTTTTCGCATGTTTTGTTCCGGCATAGACGGGGAGTGTGATATTGATCATGATTTTTAGGCCTATGTTCTACTTCCGTAAAAAATATCTTCGGCAACTGTGGACATACAAATCCAAATTGTGGATTAAGCAGTTTTAGGGAACGTGTTTGTGGCATTCCATAACAGTTGAAATAACGAAATTTAATTCGGTACTCTAGGGCCAGACATTTTTCTTGAGGAAGTGAAATATCTAAATTTCCAACCTTCCAAAAGTAATCCCATGAAAAGAATTCTCAGTTATATAGAAAGGTGGAATTTAAAGCCAATCAAACATTGTCCACCAGGTGGTACTTCAGTTACCACATGATATACTCGAAAATAATAAAGCCAATGATCTGCTATATAGTAGGAAAAACATTTTCATCAAAAATAATATGATTTTTCAAATCAAAATTTTTTGACTTATTATAAAACTTTGATTTATATGAAGATATAAATCAAAGCGGACAAAACTATGAAACGGAGGCCGAGATTCCTTGTGCATTGTTATTTCGACAAAGATACAAATTGTAGAGACAACTTGACCGGTAGTTACGTTGATTGTACACCCTGATTTGCTCAGTAAGTTTTTCTAGAACTCAAAATAAATAATTCTAGAACTTGAAATGTCGAAATCCAAAAATATGACCGTTTCAACTTCCTTATGCAGACAAAATTAAAATTCCAAACTGCCTTAAGTTTCTGGTGAACAACAGTCAAGTAGATGCCCAAATTGTGGGTCGATCCTTGGCGGAACGTTTTTTTTTAAATATGCTCACAAGGTAAGCAAAAATGTTAACAACTAATTATCGAATTTGACGCTGATTGGTTCAAAATTTGATGAGCTGTACAGGAATTTGTTTAATCAGTGACCTCTCAGGCTTTAACTTGGTGGTACTTTGTTCAGAATAGAACGAACTTTTTTTGCGAACTTCTGTATTTCCGGTTCAGCTTTATAGTCTATTAAATTTCTAGAATTCCTAGGATTGAATTGAAAAAATCCGAGCCAAACATAATGGAGAACCTATATTTATGCTAGCCGAGTCAAAAACGGTCTTTATTGACTGAAGATCCGTCTTGGGAGACATAAATCATTTGAAGACGAAAGTAAAAAATCGGCCGTTCAAAAGTGATCTAGAAAAATTCAAAAGTGAAATTCAAAAAAAATGGGCCGCAAACATATTAAGTGCCTAACCTTCGTACATCTGTGTAACCTTTTGAGACGCCTTTGTACAGTGCGGTCTAAAAGATAGCATAGATTTTAAAAACTGTTTAGTGTTCTAGAATACGACTCACCCCTGGGGTGTGAATGGTAACAATGTTAAGTTTTTGAGACATGGAATCGTTAGGCGAAAGCAGACCTATAAACGAGTATACTGCAAGATGTTCACAACTTGCCGCTGACGAAATTATTATGAGGCGGGATTGAAAGGTACCAGATTACGACGCCATCCCCTTCAAGCGCAAAAGTGTCGTCGCAAATAGTATCTGACTTAATAAGTTGTGTAGACTAAGCTAAATCGCCAAAAAAATGACAATGAGCTTGGTGTCAGATTTTTTGAATTACAGAGTTTAAACGACCGCTAGAGGGCCTCCAACCAAGACGCCAAACTTAAAAACTTATCTCTCCTTAATATACAAATAGGATCAAAACGCAATTTTCGGCTTGAGGGCTGCAGTAGAAAATAGATCTAAACTTTAAATCGAAGGATGAAAAATTTTTAGCTGAAAAATACAGTAGATAACACCTCAAAATAAGAATTGTAACGCTTAATAGCACGATGCGGGATGTATTATGGCAGGGAATTCTCTAAAATAATTGCTTGATTTATACATGCTCTACATATGCTTGTAATGAGGCTTCCAAATGATGGAATTGTCATCTGCTTCTCAGAATATTTATTGTAATCGCGGGGAAAATGTTTCCTTTTCTAGAGTATGGAGTCATAATGTCTGGCTATGTGTGACCGGGAATTCGACCATTCATGAGAGAAATTCTCTCTTATTGTTTTTTAATAAAACTAGAGCGCAAACTCCCGCTGCAGGTTTGGACGGAATTCGGTGATAAAAATGCTTCGGCTTATGATTCAAAATTCGATATATCTTAAGTTTATAATATCATATGATCAGTCATATATGAAATGCAATGTCTCCTTGAGATATTATCTTGCAATAAACAGCTAATTTTGATTTAATCATCAAATTGGTGAGGCATTGCGAAGTAAGTTTACGGCAAGTTTCGTATAAATCTGTACGAGTTTTTCGTTTAACGATTGACTTCTGAACACACACAGAAAGGCCGGATTATTAAATCCTAAGAAATTTTATACGAAAAAACTTCAAATATGAAATCATCCCTGTCGAATTAAAAAGTTCGATATTTTCGTACTGCGAGCCATAGGACGAAAAATTTTGGGTTGATCCTATTTGGTATTAAGGAGGAGAATAGGTTTTGCTAAGATTTCGTCTTGAGCCCTCTAGCGTTAAACTTGTGATCATAAAAAAGATCTTAAACCAAGCTCATTGTCATGTTTTTGGCCCGATTTAGTATATGTCTCAACCTGTTGTAGCGAAATCTATTTGCGACGACTACCCCCTTAAGCGCAAAAAAGTGTCGTCGTTATATTTTAGTGGACAATAACAGAAAAAAATTATAAATCACCTGTTTTTCGGAAATATTTTTGTTAAAAATATTTCTTTCATAAAATTTAAACCGAATAGCGACAAAAAGCTATTCATTATTCATCGATGAATATAAAGTTTTATTACTCATTTCCGAATTTTTGAAAAATAAGGGCATCATGGCTAAATCTCAGCTTTCCTTATAGCCTTTAAGTTATAGGCCACAACCACAGTAACTGATATATCTTAAATCAATACATATTAACAAGCTTAGGTCAACTACACGGTTTACCAATTATAAACTCGATTGAAGAGCTATGATGGTAACATTGGCGACGCAATCTAATTTGAATGTAATAAAACCAATGCTTTTCGATTCCCCTGATACGCACTCTGAATTCTTGGAAATGCTGGTCAGTTATTACTCTAAAGGCCAAAAAGTCAAAGAACTTCCACTAGGATTGGAGTATTCTGTCAAATTTTTAAAATCGAGGGGAATAACTACTATCAGCTTGCTGGGCTTATGTTGGGGTGGATGCATCGTGCAACAAGTTATATCAACAGGTAAAATTTTTATCATTTCTTCTCATATTTTTTTTCTACCGGTACTGTTTCGCTTTTAATTATAATGTGGTACGAACAATATAGCATTTTAAAAAATCTGGTATTTCTTCAAGTTTAAGATTAAACAAACACTAAGTATTCTAGAAATTTCCAAATTAAGCAAATATTTAAAACAGGATTTTGCATTTTTCATGCGCTGTTATGGAAGGAAGTGTATTTTTGCCCTATAAATTTGTAAAGTATATCCACTATTCACACTTTTGTGAATATCCCGGTCCTGATTAGGAAAAATGTGAATAGGGGATATAGAATAAAAAGTATGTTGTAAAGTAAATAAACTTTGTTTTCACTGGATAAATTGTGAACGGTTTTTTAATTTTCCATTATAAAAATACACATACTGAAATAATTAATTTTTATTATTATTTTTCAAGCTGTTCTAAAGAAAGTATTTTTAAGCATTTTTATGCTGAAAAAATAAAGAAACGTTCAAAATTTATCCTGTGAAAACTGCATGTATTTTTAATACATTTTGTAAACTTTAATCTCAGAATTTGAGATCTTATCTGAGACAATCATAAACCTCAATTTAGGGGGTAACAAACTTGTCATAATGTGTCAATAATCACGACCGATTATTGACACATCCTTAAAACCCGAAAAACAGTATTTTATGGCCACACAAAAAATATCAAGGCTGAGATAAATTTTTGCGTCCTTTATAAGCCTCGACCACCCTCTTATATTTTTAAAAATTTAACGACTTAAGGGGGTGAGGAAAGCAAATTAGATATTTTTGAATCGGCTCTCCTGAACAAACTAAGAATGTGAAATTGTTCATTTTACACTAGATCGCGAGAAAAGTGTTCAATTCGTTACTCTGAAAAAACAAAAAAAAATTTGACCGCACAAACGAGCTCTACGGGCACTAGAAAAGTGCCAAAATCAATCCTTAAAAAGTTATGTTTGGCTTCGTCTATTAACCGATTCTNAAAAGCCTCTATGATTTGCGAGAACGAGCTAAAAAAATCAAAGAGACTGCAAAAAAAACACCGGTGGTACAGCCTATAAATTCAAAAGAAAAATAACGGTTGAAACGACTGTTCAAAAAAGTATTAGAAATTTTATAAAACTAAAATGTGAATGTGGGTATATTTCGGGAGATTATAGTATGCCCCCCTGGTTCAAATTATGCATTTTGCCACAGCATAAAAAGTAACGGTCTGTCAAAAACTAAAATAAACAATTTTATTT
>SCLH01000305.1:40163-65091 GCA_004367855.1 Oikopleura vanhoeffeni | reverse complement strand
TTAGTCTAGTCCAAATCTTGAAAAATACTTTTTCAGAAAGCACAGTACCCCCTTAAATACATATTTTGCATCGTTTATAAGCTCCGACCACCTTTTATATGTAAAACAAAAATATTAAGCCTGAAAAACACTTTTATGGAACACTCACATAATCAATATTAGCTATTAAACGAAACGAAATATAAAAAAAAAAATATATCTTTATAAATATAAGAACTTTGAACGCAAAAGTTAACTTCAAGATAAATTTTTGTATAAAAAAAAGAGGAAGGGTTAGCGAAAGCTTTACAAAACTGAGTACTAGTAACAGGGCTTAGTAAAGGTTTGAAAACAAAAGGTCGAATCTTGTAAAACTTAACGAGAATTTAACCGAAGTCCAACTCAAGGCCATTTGCCAGCATCATAAATTGGTGACCACTTCGAATTCAACCCGATATTTAATTAGTGCAATCAAAGAACACTGTAGAAAATCAGATATCCGAATGGAAGATGGGGAATATTTGATAGATTTATCTAAATTCGAATGCATCAGTAATCAAGGCAGTATTCCAAATCTAGAAGAAGCAGAACAAAAAGATCATAACGCTAGTTTGAACTTCCTTGGAGAAGGAGGATATCAAAATCAAACTTTACAAAGAAGTTCTTCAAAATCTGTGCATAATCTTCAAGCTGATTTTTTTCGACAAATGTTAGAAATCCAAGTGTTATAAACGTGACAATACCGCAGGAAGAAATGAATATATTACCACACACATAGTCTCGACAACCCACACAACTGCACATCACAAATCTTAATTCAACCATCGGAGACCAAATGAACGAAAAATAAAGGAAACAAAAAAGATGTCAAAAAAAAATTATCGAAGAAAAAACGGTATATTCTGATCATCAAAGAAACTTCTAAGAATAAACAATAACGGTCCCCTAGGATCAATCGACGTGTTCCAAATAAGTTCGAAGTAACAAGCACTAGAAGTCTATCAATCGGCTGAAGATGTCAAAACAAAAAAATCTCCAACGTCATAAACAAAATAATCTAGAAAAACTATGGTGTTTTACTGAATCGATTATCGTCAATGCAAGCAACTGTATTAATAAGTTCAAACTGGTCAATGCAAATTTCAGTAGGACTTCTCGATTTTCAGATGAAAATGTTGTTTATTTAACTTGTACAAAACAAAGAAGGGAAAAATACAAATAAGAAACAAAATCTAAGATTTTTTCAACAACTTTCTACAGTTACAGTCAGTCGGCTTGCTGAGGAAGGCTATCAACTTGAATTTTTTGTTGATGTCATATGCATCTGGAGCAGCTTGCGAAAACCCACCACAACCAGCATGCTGAAGAAAATTTTCATCCGCCAGTTTCGCGATTGCAACCTTTACTTTTTTGCTCTCTGGCGCCAAGCCCCAAACTTTTGGATCTTTACCCTTTGGCGCCAAATTTGACTCCGGAACAACTAAATTCGAAACAACTCGTGGCTTTAAATCCGACGAAGCTGTTTTCCTTATTTTATAAGGCTTAATATCCAAACCCCCAACCTAACGAATGGAGGGTAGGGATTTAACATTTACTTGAAATGAAATATTATTGATTGCAATTATATTTGGCTGACACTCGATAGGAGGCCCTTCAACACTTTCAAGTTGAATAAATAGAGGTGGCAATTTATGGACCACAAAATTTTGCCCCTCGCCTACACTACTATCGACACAAGGAAAATTTTCAAAAATTATTTCCGGTCCGATAACTGGTCTTTGCCTACCCAGTGATTCAACTGGTACCAAAAATGGTAAATCCTGCTTTTCCGGCTCAACACAACCTAAAATGCCCTTCAACTCTTGGTCATTTTCAAGCTCCTGCTCAATCACTCCTAAACAAACAAAAAGGAAAATGTGTATTAAATGTGCATCAAATTATTAATTTAAAAATTATATACTTAATTACCCAGGTATACGTCCAATTTTGCATTCAACTTTTGCAAAATTTTCCATTTTTTTGACGACTTTTTAGTTTCATGAGGCTTGCCCTCTTCAATTAGCATCAAATTTTTAAATTTGCTGCCGAATTTGGCCAAATTTTTTAACTTAAAATTTTCTCGGTCGATATTTTCAGCGCTCTGACTGAAAAATATGATTTCGCTCAGCGCTTTTATTTCAAAAACTTTAAAATTCATATTATTTCTAAAAATATATATTAGTTATTATTCGAATATTTCAAATTTATTCTGATACCTTTCTACAAAATTTCGTAGCTTATATCTGCCAGTTATCTGTACCATAAATCATGCAACCCCATTTCCACCAAAAAATTACAAACAACCTTTGAACCCTTATATCCCGTCATCAAACCCATCAAACACCTCTTTGATCCCGGATGGTNGTGATTGTAGGCAAATTAAAGTAAAAAAAAAATATTTGAGCGCATAAATTTTTTTAACTGACAAATTTAGGTATGCTCACAAAAAATCAGAAAATTATGTTAATACATCGCTAAATGAAATTGAACAGATAAAAGTCGAAAAATGACTTTTTGGACCGGTAAAAATACCGGTACGATCATACAAAAAACTTTTTGTCACTTTTTTCGAAAAATTCAGACAAATATCTCCTGGGTCTTAGAACATGAAACTCAAGCAACTTTTATTCAGCTCAGAACAAACGTTGGAAAATCACTAAATGGCGTGGGGTACTCCCTTAAGGGGGTAACCGACGGAGGCTGTATCTCGAGACTCAGAGTTGATAGGAAGCTAATTTTAGTTGCATTGTCATTTTCGTGGCTGGTTTGCTTCCAAAAATATAAAAATATCGATGTCAAAAAATTTCCAAAATTTTCTATATTTTCCAAGTTTTATTTTCCTTAACCGCACTGTATCTTTTGAAGTAATAACTTTTTTGCTCTAATTTTTGTTGCATTAGATTACTGTGAATTAGATCTTGAACATGGCAATAAAAATTTTTTAAATTTCGAAAAAAAAAAATTTCCAAATATTTTCTTAGATCCAGAAATTTGGGGTAACCGAAGGAGGCTGTTTCTCGAGACTCAGAAGTGATNAGTAGGACTTCTCGATTTTCAGATGAAAATGTAGTTTATTTAACTAGTACATACAAAGAAGGGAAAATACAAATAAGAAAGAAAATCTAAGATTTTTCAAACAACTTCCTGCAGTTACAGTCAGTCGGCTTGCTGAGGAAGGCGGCTATCAACTTGAATTTTTTGTTGATGTTATATGCATCTCGAGCAGCTTGCGAAAACCCACCACAACCAGCATGCTGAAAGAAATTTTCATCCGCCAGTTTCGCGATTGCAACCTTCACTTTTTTGCTCTCTGGCGCCAAGCCCGAAACTTTTGGATCTTTACCCTTTGGCGCGAAATTTGACTCTGGAACAACTTAATTCGAAACAACTCGTGGCTTTTAATCCAACGAAGCTGTTCTCCTCATTTTATAAAGCTTAATATCCAAACCCCTTACCTTACGAATAGAGGGTAGGGATTTAACATTTACTGGAAATGAAATATTATTGATTGCAATTTTATTTTGCTGACACTCGATAAGAGGCCCTTCAACACTTTCAAGTTGAATAAATAAGGTTGCAATTTATTGACCAAAAAATTTTGCCCCTCGCCTACACTACTATCGACACAAGGAAAATTTTCGGAAATTATTTCCTGTCCGATAACTGGTAAATCCTGTTTTTCCGGCTCAACACAACCCAAAATGCCCTTCAACTCTTGGTCATTTGCATGCTCCTGCTCAATCACTCCTAAACAAGCAAAAATAAAAATGTGAATTAAATGTGCATCGAATTATTAATTTCAAATTATATACTTAATTACCCATGTATACGTCCAATTTTGTATTCAACTTTTGCAAAATTTCCCATTTTTTTGACGACTTTTTAGTTTCATGTAGCTTGCCCTCTTCAATTTGCATCAAATTTTTGAATTTGCCGCCGAATTCGGCCAAATTTTCCAACTTAAAATTTTTTCGGTCGATATTTTTAGCGCCCCGACTGAAAAATCTGATTTCGCTCAGTGCTTTTATTTCAAAAACTTTCAAATTCATATTATTTTCAAAAAATATATATAAGTTATTATATGAATATTTAAAATTTATTCTGATACTTTTCTTCAAAATTTCGTAGCTTATATCTTCCATTTATCTGTACCATAAATCATGCAACCCCATTTCCACCAAAAGTAGTGCAAAAATTTACAAACAACCTTTGAACCCTTATACTCCGTCATCAAACCCATCAAATACCTCTTCGATCCCGGATGGTGACCTGGGTGAATGTATTTTTAATACATTTTGTAAACTTTAATCTTAGAATTTGAGATCTTATCTGAGACAATCATAAACCTCAATTTAGGGGGTAACAAACTTGTCATAATGTGTCCAATAATCACGACCGATTATTGACACATCTTAAACCCGAAAAACAGTATTTTATGCCAACACTTGGCCATAAAAGGAACCTTCAAATTTAGGTCGATTCGGCACCATATCTTGCAAACTTAACTCTGGTCACCTTGTGACCACTATTCTGAAACTGTATACAACTCAGATATTTCTCAAACATTATCAAATCAATCTACATCATTTTATCACAAAATAAAAAAGAACAAACACCAAAACAAGCCTCAGAGTTTCCATCCACAGGAAAACTATTTTAAAACTTAGGGTATTTACTAAACAACTGAACAACAAACTATTAATTCTATATACTTTACAAATTCACCAAATTTATAGGGCAGAATACACTTCCTTCCTTATAACAGCACATGAAAAATGCAAAATCTTGCTTTAGCGATACTAATAATTTAACGATAAATTTTTTGCTAAATTTTGAAATTTCTAGAATTATTTGTCTTTGTTTAATTTTTGTTTATACGTACTTGAAGAAATACCAGATTTTTGAAAATGCGTCATGCTTAAAGAGCCTCTTCTGCATAATTAGTTTCATTTTATTTTCTAACGTTTCGGTTTTATTCAAAATATCAAGATCAGAGTTTTTACAAGTTAAAATTCGACAATTATCTTCAAATGCCCTAAAAAAATCTAAAATTCAATATAAATAACATTTCTAAGAAGTTGATGGTATCAAAGAGAACTTAAATTGAACTCAGCTTCGATTTTTGCCAAGTTCAATGTTTGTTAAATCAAACGGTACTCAAACCGGTACTTTATCAATTTTCGGTTTTTCGTTTGTTTTGATCAGATTGGTGGACCCGCCGAAAAAATTGGATCGGATCGCTGGACTCTCCAAAATTGGATCCGATCGGTAGCCCTCTCGAAAAAATCGTATCAAATTGGATCGATGTTTCCGATCCGATTGTGCCGAACTCTGATCGTTACTTCCTTATCATAATCACAGAACTACTTTTCGATTATTTTGGATTTGACTGCCAAATTTTGGCTCCGAAAAGTTCTATCGAGATTTTTGAGGGGTCTTATACCTTTTGTGATTACATCTATGTGCATACAAAATGCAAAAAAGTTTTTATTTTTTTGATTCATCTCTAATACGTAAAATTCTAGAATATCTGAAGTTAATTGTTGAATTTAAAATGGTAAAATTCATATTTTTAATAATATCAATTAAAAACGACACGTTTTTATCCAAATTGAAAAAATCGTCGAATCTTAGTGCGATTCAACCTATCTGACTTCATCAGTAATCCATATTGTATTCACTTTCAATTAAGTCCGTTTTGAGAATATTGATCATTAATTTTAGAATGACTATAATTGGACAAATTAATTTTTTCGAGGCTTTTACACGATGGCATCATTATGATGTCTTAGTTTCCTGTCAGGAAATTCCTGACGAAAAATTAAGATGACAATATCGTGAGTGATGTATCAATCGACGAGATTTTTAATCAGGAAAATTTTACGTTTTTGGTCCCATCTGTATGTATAATCAAAAAATCGAGAATTTTGTCAAGATATTTCAAATTGTATTCAAAAATTAAAATTTTGATTAAAAATATTTTGCAAAATTGAGAAAAATTAAAAAAAAATGTTTCCGAATTTTTAAGACGTAATTGAATTATTCAATAAAATGAAAACGTGAAATCAAGAAAAAAATTGTTAATTTTTAAAAAAATTTAAAAAAAAAATAAAATTCCGAAATGCGAAAATTTGTATATAATTGAAACAAAATTAAAAAATTCTTTCGCCGTCAAATGTCTACAATATCCTTTTAACCAAAAAGTGATAAAGGGATATGAGTAGGTCGGCCGAGCAAAAAATGAGGTACCAGATAACAAGGTCGTATGGTTCTGACATTTAATGTCCAAGCGTAGTCAAAATGAATGTCCGAATTTCTGTTTTCGACGTAATTTTTGAGTTTAAAATTGAAGTTTTCTATTTTAGTTTTATTTTTTCTCTCGGTTTCACGCTCTCAGTAATTAATTTATCTTATAACGTTTCCAAAAATTTTAAATGTTTTGTGACGTAAAATTTAGATGACAGTTTTGTGAGTGCTGTATCAATCGACGGGATTTTCAATCAGGAGAATTTCACTTCTTTGGTCCCATCTTTATTTATTCTTGGTAATGAGAAAGGCGATAGAAAAGATCTTCATAACAAAATGAAAGAAGTTATGTGGAATAACAATATATGTAAGTTTCATTTTTTATTGGATTGTCATACAATTATTTTGATTAAATTGCAACATCCTAAAATTATCATATTATTTTTGCTTATACTGTATAAGTTATACAGTATGTCAGCTATAAGCTCAGGCTCACAGATCCAGCTAGCTGCCGACACATCGCGACTATCTGAAGGATTCAAAATGCGCGAATCTGATTTGATGGCCGCTGAGATTTTAGGAAAGATTTGAGTTCGAGTTTTTCATTTTGAAATCGTAAAAATTTAAAAAAAAATCAAACTATTATGAAAATTTTCCAAAACGCCTACATATTTCTGACAGCCGTTTGAAAGATCATAAAATCTTTATTTTTCATCTTTTGTCGAATTTTTTGGAAATATTATGAAATTTTTCCGCAAAATCATGTCCAAATTTTAATTTGTGGTTTTCGAATTCCTTATAAAAATGAAGTGGAATCAATATATTTTTTTTTTGTGTCTATCAAATCTCGTATGTCAACTAATGATGTTGGTCGCGCGAATTATCATTTCTAAACTAGGATGAAATTTTTACACTCGCGGCTGTGCACTCGATAAGTGCCATTCGGCACTAAATTTTAAAAAAATTGTAAGGTGGTGGAAAAAATTCCCAATAAAATTGGCGGATTATAGGCGTCATTTTTTGTGTGATAGTCAACGATTTTTTAATATCAAAACACAATTGAAGGTCAATTTTTATCTCAAAAAAAAGTTGTTTTTCTCTACTTTTTGCATTTTTGACCATTTTTCTGGAAAAAAACTTTGATATCGATGAAAATTTTCAATGTGCAGATTAAAAACAAGACTTTTTAGCGCATAAACCCCGAAAATGTCTGAAACTTATTAATATTGTCTTCGAAATAAATTCCTGTAGTCGGGTTTAGTTGGAAATGGATGTACAGTGAAAAGTGTTTTTTTATATTTTGCCAGATAATTAGTTATGTTAGGAAATTAAAAATATAAAAGTTCGCCAGAATGAACACTTTAATTGAAGAAAAATAATAAAAAAAATAATTTTCACATTTTTTTTATATCGCTCGGAAAAAAATAAAAAATTTATTTTCACATTTTTTTCTTATATATCCTATTCCGAGTACTGTAGATCAAAATTGCCAAGGTAAAAATACAAACGAATTGTGTNTGTGTTCAATTCAGGGATTTGATTGGTTGGTTGGCCCGTGTCACTCTCGTTTGTATTTGGTTTGTATTTTTACCTTGTAATTTCTACCTTGTAATTGGTTTGTATTTTTACCTAGGCATTTTTGATTTACTGTACTCGGAATAGGATATCGCTCGGAAAAAATGTACCAATCTGCAGGACTTATGGCACCCCCTTAAGCCGATTCCATTTGATGATTCTTTAACTCAGGTTTTTGATTGGCTTCAAGTATAACGCATTATTTTTATTTTTCAAATAGTCACGTATAAACCAATGCTAGCAGGTTTAGCTAAAATTTGACATACTGTTGAAATTATTCACCATCAAAAAAATTTTAGATCCTTGGGATATGCACATGAACGAATTTCCATTACAGCACGGCTTTATAACAAAATTAGCTAAGGATGATCACTTGATTATATTTTTAAATAATTTTATCTCACTTATAAAATGAATATATTTTATAAAATTATTTTGAGTTTTTAATATCTGAGGCCTATGTTTTTTTAACTGGAGAAATCGTCTGCTTTTGAGATATGAATCATATCATATGATCATCTCATAGAAAATCACCGATAAGTTTATATCACTAACTGATGGTCGAAAATGATTTAAATAGTCCCAAAACCATCTTTAAACTTTTATAGGGAAGAATTTGTATTGGGGGGGAGAAACTAGAATCTAGTGACCATACAAAAACCACCCAAAATAACAATGTCCTTTGCATGATACCAACAGGAGCTAACCCTCAAAAGTATCTCGAATGAAATTTTTAACGCACCGCTTTGCTTTACTCTCTAGCCCCAACATGTACACATTTTCCAATCGCCCGTTTCGGTGAGTTTAAATTTTCTCAATTTCCAGAATTCGGAAACTTCTAAGCCTTAGCAGCTAAGGGGTCAAATGAATTTTAGACAATAAATTAGTGAAACTAAATCATCCCTTTAAAGATTATATGCAAAACACATTTCACGAGCCTATAGAGGGGATCTCACAAGAAGATTTTGGAAAGATACGTGCATGTATTAATAAGGGTCACAAATATTACATGAGGCTGATTCTCGAATTTTTCATTTTATACACAAACGATGATATTGAACCCATTGGAAAGGCCGTCAAATACGAACCTGAAGCAGCCAGAGCTTGTCCAGTTAACTCAAACCAAAATTTCTGACAAAAATCATTTTTCTTTTATAAATCTAGTGAAAATTCGATTTAAAACAAACGATAGATTATTATTGGGAAAAAAACGAAATTTCTTATCCAGTTCAAACCTATCTCCTCAAAATGCGGTTTTCCAATAACTAGCTGTGAAAAGTTTCTTCATGATACTATGCCTGTTTGATCGAAAAACGGAGCGGCGTATAGTTGCCATTTTTATCCAAATAACCACTGTATATCCTGTTCGAAGAAAGTGAACACAAAATCCGAAGAGAGCGATATCAGTGTGTTGTAGAATAAGGATTTTTTGCGATGAGTGAGTGTAAAGGCTTCCTGACGACCAATCAAGGACGGTTATTTCTCAGTTTAGTACACTCTCACGGTTTTTGTGTTCACTCTCTTTGTACAGGATATTTGAAAAATCGATAGATTCTCGGTCAAAAAAATAATCATGAGCAAATCAAAATATCAACTTTTAATCAAATTTTGTCAGTCTGAAATTTCTTAAATATGTTTGTTATATGAAAAATTGTGAAAAAAATTGATTTAATTTTTTTCAGACGAGCAATAATATGTTTAAAATGATTATGTTCCTAAAATTGGAAGATTTTTATTCTTATTTTTTTTGTTTTTGTACGTTAAACCCTTTATCCTGCCAAATAAACGAGGTGCATTTTCGAATTCCATACTTTATTTCATACCTTTTCACGTCAAGGCAGTTTTCATAACAAAAGATAAAAAAAACGACGAAAAAGGTATATTTAAAAAGGTGATCTCTAGGCCCTTTGTTGCGCATTTGCTTATTTTCAACGCTCTGATTGGTCTAATACGATTGCGCAACGGCTGACCATAATCAACATTTTCCTCATTATTGTTGATCGCGAACTTTGATCGGTTATGAGGTCAAATAATGGTCGCTAACCCTCAAGTACAAAAACGGTTAACCGAAAAATGGTTAACTTTGATTTGCGACAAAATCATCATTCTAGCTCTTTATACCCCTTTATCACTTTTTGGTTAGAATGCGTAGCCAGTACTAGCCACTACTCCTTTTAACGTGTGATTTAAACGTTGTGGCTACGCATTCTAACCAAAAAGTGATAAAGGGATATGGCTTCGCTGGAACCGGGTCCGAGACCACCTGTGAAATCTAGAAAAATTGGCCGAAAAACAAAAATTTTTTGGAAAATTTTCATAAAGAATAAAAAAAAATCTTGGGTCTTCAAATGACCAAAAAAATTTTCTCTACAAACAAATTACTTTTAAAATTCATTATTTCAAATCGTTTTTGCCAAAACAAGGATATGTAAGTGCCTATATAATCGTTTAATCTAAATAATTTTATGTTTCAGATCCATGGGACATGCATATGTTGGATTCTCCCCTGGAACATGGATTTATGATGACCAGTTTTTCTTGTTCTGCTATGCAGGCTGACAAACATCTAATTATGAATGACCTGGGCGTGTCTGACGAACAATTTTTCAAAATTGTGACGCTCATACAAAATAGCCACAAAAATTTCATAAACATGATTACTCAGTTTTATAGCCAGTTCGCCACCAATCCAACATGCACAAAATTTTAACTCGTAATTTTACCTGACTCACGATGTCCTCACCTGTACAAGTGTGTAGTTTAACCCATTTAACTCGTGTAGTCAAACTATGCCGATTGGCACAGTCAGTCATTCAGTGCGCATGTTTCAATAGAAAATTCACACGAATTTTATAAATTTATTGTGCGGATGATTTACAAAATTTACTATATTTTGATATAATTGTTGTTCTTATTTTTTTAATAGTGAATAAGAGTCCTTTCGTGGAGTCGAAATCGTAAACTCAACAACAAATAAAATGAGTTTTTTGACTTAAATTTTATTTTAAAAAACTTCACTTCATGAAAATTGTGCCACTTATTGTTTTTAGAAGCGATGAAAATAATTAATTATCGAATAAAAAATTATTTTGCGAGAAAAGTTTTCACGTCAAGCTTTTCATATCAAGCTACGCCCGAAAAATATGAATTTATAAATTGAATTACTGCAGTTGTAATTTATTCTTAGACAAAATTAATTAAGGATTAATAGTCATGTCACACGGTGTTCAACATTCTCAGAAGTGAAAATAGCCTCTAAACTTGCTCCAATTTAGCTGAGATTTCGGGGATTTTGAGTAATGTGGGGAAAAAAATGCGATTAAAACTCAAGAAATTTTCAAAATCGCTGATTGGCCGAGCTTAAATCATTAGTTGAGGTACTTAAAATTGGTACCAAATTGAGCGCCAAAGAAAAATAGAATGAACTGTTTCTGTTTTTTTCTGAAATTACAAACTTTTTCAGATTGGATTTTTCGATTTCCACCTAAAAGTTTGACTGAGAAAGTTTGTAATTTTGGAGACAAACAAAAACAGTTCTTTCTATTTTCTTTTGGCGCTAAATTTGTTACTAATTTTAAGGTACCTTAACTAATGATTTAAGCTCGGCCAATCAGCGATTTCGAAAATTTCTTGAGTTTTAATCGCATTTTTTTTGCACATTACTCAAAATCTCCGAAATCTCAGCTAAATTGGAGTAAGTTTAGAGGCCATTTTCACTTCTGAGAATGTTGAACACCGTGTGTCACATGACTCATGTGTCTGCTCCACAAATAATGGTTTCCCAAATTATAGTTGTACGTCATTTAAGTTAATTAGGTCAATGTTACTATAAAATGCATCCAAACAATGCATTTTTGGTCTCACAATTTTTGAGGTCTATTTTGACCTTAAAATAAAAAAAACCATGAATTAAGAGTCTATGGGCAAAACCGCAAACTTGAACAGATAACAGTTCATCCTTTAAAATTATGAAAAAAACTGTCAAGAAAAATTTTCAGATTTCAAATATATAAAAATATTTTAGTCGAAATTATTTTTTGATAAAATGGCTCTAGCTAAATCGCATATGATAGGAGGCTTTGCAGTATTTTGTGTCTGACTATTCGATTTTTTTTGAGGCAGTGTTTCCTGTTTGACCAAATAACCAGACGCAACTTATCTGTATCAAACGGAAAAACCCAGTAATATCTTTAAATAAATATGCTTTTGAAACCAGTAAGTTCTCACAAATAGTATTTTATTACGAATTTTAAATAACAAAACGTTAAAAGACAACGAGTTATACCGAAAAAATCGTTAAAAAATTCCCTTGACAGATAAATTCCCTTGACAGATAAATTGTACTTCACGCCAAATATTCTGACTACCAAACGTATGAAATACGTTCTGATGATATACAATTCTAGAAGTTTTTATATTAACAGTTGATTCTCAGTTGTCTATCTCCCCGGATAGATTGTTTCGCTTAAAAATAAATAAAACCGTTCTACATCGTGTTTTTTATTGCATTTGAATGAATTCCAGCACGTGATACGTGGCACGCATGTTTTTGCAGAAACGAACGCCAATGATTCTGAATGCGCAGACCTATGGCTGACTGAATAGTGGTCGTCAATAATTTGGGGTCAACCGGGAATTTTAATAAAATGATGTTTTATGAAGATATGAAAAAAAGCAACCATATACAGGGTGTAAGGCAGGCTTCCAAAAGGGATAGGGATAAACCAAGGGGGAAAGGGATGGAAAATTCTGAGCCATAGAGGGATAAGGATGGAAAGTGCCATCCCGCTTTAATCCCGTTTTATCCGCATCCCTCTTTTTATCCCTTTTTGTATCTCTATCCCTTTTTGCATAATCATAAATATAAAGGCTCTTCAGAAATTTTTCCTTTCTTTTTCAAAATTGGATAGATTTAAGATTCCGCCGTTTTGATTGGTTGAATCTGAGTAAGACGTAGGTTTTAACCAAAATTAATCGTTCTCATGAGCGTTCTCATCGCTATCCAATTTGGAAAAAGAAGAGAAAAATCTTACACCCTGTATATTGGTGCTCTTTTTCCCCTGACACGTTGTCAAGAAATGACTTTTTGATCGTTTCGAACATATTTTACACCTATTTTGCGAATTTTCCTTAATGTGAAAATTTTCATAATGCTATTTCTGGAGAACTCGACAAAATCTTCCAGAAGCTCTCGTCGGGCTTTCCAAGGGGTATTAGGCTACACATTCATATTGTTTTTTAAGGACCTGCGACTCGCAGGCTGCGAGGTCCTTAAAAAGAGCTGTAAAAACAATTTTCCGATGATACTAATGTGAAATCAAAAAAATTCGCTCAAAGCTATTGTTGGGAGATGCGCTAATACTTTCCCATTTTTTTAAAGCTTAAATCAATAATTTTAACTAAAAAACCTTTGAGAAGGCTTTTTGCTCGAAACTATAAATTTAGTTTGGTGCTAGTTTCTGATTGAACGAGCCACCAGTGAATTTTTCTAAAAAAGTTTTATGGCGCTAGAGAACATAATATTTTCTGAATTTTAGCACTCTTAACCCACATACTCATTTTGGTGATCTATTACCAGCTCGACTACTGGAGCCGCTTAATTTATGTAGTTGCCATTATCGGTTAAACTTCATATTTAAAATGCTTAGGTTTTCACAATTCTTGATCTTTTAGTGCTTAATGATTTCTCTATCTTGTTTACAATCTTGGAGATAAAGCAACTTTTGTCGCGTCCGAAATGTTCGCACATGAAAAGTTAGATGAGTTTTTGAAAGTTGAGAAATCTTCGAAAAAAAAATCAGCCCTTTCACCAATAGAATTTTGATTTAAATTTATGTGTCCAAAAATCAAGGATTTTTATTCATAGATTCGAAAAAAATTTCTTTATTTTTGATATTCTCACCTCAAAATATTTTCCAATTTTTCTCTAAAATCAATTTCATTCCGGAAATAAAAATAAAATTAGTGTTTTTTTATAAGATACAAATCATTATGAAGCTTGACTTTGACAAACAACTGAAAATTGATACTATTTGTTATTAGGTGTGACTTTATTTACTTTGAATTTGAGCGTGAAAAACAAAATTGTATTTATTTGACAAAACAAAAAGCAAACAAATATGTTGGTTACATTGAAAGTATAAGAAAGGACATAAATGACAGTTCATTGTACAAAATAAATTTTGGTTTTTGAGGAATAAAAACGGATATTATTCAGATTTTTTTGTCGTTTAAACTATTTTAATAACTCTTATGCTTTTTGTATCACCTGGAAGAGCAAAACGATTCTCGGCGGGATATCCACACATCCGCCACAAGTGAATACCTAAAGTGCGGCTGCTGTTATTAATTCGGAGAATTCAATTTAATTTTTAAATTAATAAGAAAATGATTCTCAAATTTTTTCTTTTTGATTTGTTTTCTCGCGCGATACGACATAGAACATCTGGGGCTTCAATTGCACGCAGAGTATGCGATGAAGTTTTAAATTCCAGCGGATATTTTCTATGGATCGATACCTAAAATATCACACCGTTTTTCTTTAAATATTACGGCAATTTACGTTTTTGAAAGTAAATTGAGTAAAAAAGTAAATTTTTTCGTAAACATGAAAACGTTTTTAATTATTTTTTTCTGCGAATATGTTTGACTTTCAATATTATCTAGTTTTGTATCTGCCAGGAAGAAAAATATGATTTTCAAAAGTTAGCTGGTAATAAATTACCCACCCATCTGAGTTGGTCGTTGTTCAGAATTTCTGAGCATACCCGTTAAAGGGTTCTGGGTGCTGGATTGCATGCATAAATTATCTTTTCATGTCAGATAAATAAAACAAACAAATACAATTCCCGGGTCAATAAGCGCTAAGAAATCAATTGCGACTAATTAAAATTTGTTATTTCAACTTTAAAGTCTATTTTTAGAGGTTTGACCAAAATCAGCATATCACATAAATATGTACAAAAATGAAATTTGAATAGCAGAATTGAATTTTCAGGTGAAAACTGACCAAGAAAAGTATGTTTAAAAAAGTTTGCCATTATTATAAACAGAAATTAGGCTTTTAATTGTTCAAATGTTCATTCTTTTTTGAGATATATTATATGCTTTTTTTAGTAAAACTAATATTTTTTGTTGAGGTTTCGATTTATTACAATCATTTTCGAAACAAGGTTTTAATTGTTCGCTTTAATATTTACATGCTAATTGATTGTTACAGAAGTGCGCGCGGTATTTGTGATCATAAGTAATTCAGATAAAAATATGAAATTGTCGACGTGAACTGTGATGCATTTATTGCGTCCAATGTTCTTCGACAAAAATTTTTTCAAATTAAGTTAACGTTTTTTGAGTTTTTCGAAAGACGTAAACGTAAATATGCAATTTTTTGACGGGACTTCCTTCTCAATCTAGTTTCATGTTTTTTTCTTTAAAAAAAATCTTTGTATGTAGACTCCACTAGTTTTTAGCCGCTGGGGAAAATTTCTAGGCAACAAAAATCAATTTCGTTAAGATCGTTAAGAGCTTTGTTACGAACTAAGAAATAATTTTACAAACCTAATAATTATGCAAAAAGTTTGTGAAACAATATTTGCTTTTTATTTTATGTTTAAGGATCCCAATCCAAAGTTAAAGACTGTTCAAAAGTAGTATAAAATACCTAGAAAATTGCTGCGTTAGCACCCAGAACCTTGAGGGAGTACTGGTCGCATTTAGAGTCTCAGGCATGTAATTTCCAGATTATTTTTAGAATGTTTTTTCATGAAAACCTACAGATAAAAATTAATTGATTAGAAGTCCTGTTATTCTCATTGGTCATCAAAAGTATTTTTAACACGACTTGGAAATCATTTTTATTGTTTTTGTCAAAATTTTGAGATTTACAAGAAATTCAATCGCTGTTTCCGAACAATCAAGAAACAAAAATTAAAATTTGGACCTTGGTGCTCTGCTCTTACCCTTGAGTGACTCATTTATAGCACTTTTAATTTTTCTTGTGTCATAATCCAGGGAGATGTATTTTTGCAACAGTTTTTTGCCGATTTTAGCGCCGAATGAAATTTGTCAATGAGCAAAACAGACCTTGGTGTTCTGCGCACGTTTTTTGTGGTCAATACAAACTATAACTGTTTTTCTATCTTGAAAACTCAAGGAGGAGATAAATTTTGAACTGAAAATATCGTCACTTTTGAAAGCTTCTTCCGATCAGAGGCCCACGATATGATTTTCAAAATCAAGATTTTTGTTCAATTATTCCTACCGTAAACCAGATATCTTTGTGTTGTTTTTAGTGTATTGTTGAATCAACTCTGAAAACCCTGTTTTTCGCGTTAAATTGCGACCGGTAATCCCAAGGGGGTACTGTGCTTTGTAAAAATTTTTTTAGAATCGGGACTAGACTAATTCGACCAAAAAATTACAATGGCGGTAGTTTCGCATCCCACAGACGTCTAGTTCGGTGACCAGAAGGGAGTGGCCTACGTCTGGAAAAATGGTTCCTTTTTCAGAGACAGATATCCTTTACACCTTTTTGGGTGATTTGATAAAATGTAGGTGAAATAAGAGAAACGCGAGCTCAGATGGCTAGAGGGGTCTTCCAAGGAGTTTTAGGATTGGCTCCCCCAACCTACATCTTTCAAATCACCCAAAAGGTGTTAAAGGGATATCCCCTATTCACACTTTTGTGAATATCCTGGCCCCACTGCTTAAAAACACACTACGTTTCCTAATCAGGGCCGGGATATTAACAAAAGTGTGAATAGGGGATAAGATTGTTTGGATGTATCACAAACATTTTCTTAATCTTCAATATAAGTGTTCATTCTTGCAAACGTTTATATTTTCAATTTCATAAGAAACTGAGTATCTGTAAAAATATAAAAAACAGTTTTCATGGGATTTCCATTTTCAACTTCCCCGACGTCAAATTTTTTTTAAACGATATAAATTAACTTAAGCAAATTTCGGTTGTAGTCCGCTAAAAAAAGGTTAAATCATTCTGCAATATAAAAATTTCCTCGATATCTAAGTTTTTTTCCATGAAAAATGGTCAATAATGATCAAACATAGAGAAAAACAGATTTTGGGAAAACAATTTCTTCTTTTGCCTTTTATTATTCAAAAATGTCCTGACTATCGTAAAAGATGACGCTGAGTATAACCGAAATTTTATTGCGAATTTTTTGCAAGAAAATTTTTTGGGAAAATTTAGTGCCAAATGGTGCCGGTTAAAAAAAATTCTGTAAATTTCATCGATAGTTTAAAAATCATAATCGCAGTCAATGAATAACAAAAATTTAATCAGTGATTCTGCCTGATTTTTATGAAGAACTAAAAAACTTTTTATTAAACATTTTGGACTAAATTTGCGGAAAATTTTCATAATATTTCTAAAAAAATCGACAATTTATTTTTGTTATCTTATTTAATAATTTTTTCCGTGTTTTGTTGCATGAATTAAGATAATGAGACCAGCGGACTAAAATTCATTAGGCTGAAAAAATAAAAATAAATTAATGTAATAAAATGAAAACAACTTTTGAAAAGGAATAAAACAATTCGAAACTAGTGAAGTAAAACATACTATGATCAAAAAGAAAATAATAATTTTTTTTACAGGAAAAGGTTTCGAATAAGAAACCCATTATACATGAGACACCTTGCAGTAGTTTTTGCGTTTTGGTATTCGCAGGAGTTGCATGCAAAATGTCCGATTATATAACAGTCTTCAAGACAGGTCACGTAGTATGATAGACATTGTGAAGAATAATGGGCCAATGAGAGAGATCGGAGATTAATTAAGGTGCAGGATGTAGAAGCAGAGAAACTGGTGACATATAAAATTTTATGATTTTTCGAAGAGCGGTCAGAAAATTTGAAGGCATTAGACTGTCATCTCCGGAGGCCAAAACAAAAGCTAAAATAGGTATTTTCAACCAAATCCGGAAGTGACAGTCTAGTAGGCATCTATAAAAAAGTAACGGTGGCTACTTTCGTTTTTACCCAGAGATTACAATAGAAAAATTTGATAATGTTCTGAATTTCTTTGAAATTTTTACGAATTCCAAAATGAAAATTCGAACTCAAATCTATGAAAAATGGTTTTGATGCGCTGGAACACATTTATTTTGGTTGCACTGACGGTGATAAGCACAAAAAAATAAACAAACTTATCATTTTCGTCAGTTATATTGACTCCATTCTGCCGAGTATATGAATTACCNNNNGACCTCAGAGTTCAAATCCTAAATATTTGAAAAATGCGAAATCTGAGCATTTGATTGGTTGATCCTTTCTCAACCTGACCAATGAAATCGGCCTATTCCGCAATCAAGGGTTTTGATTGGGTGCTAATATCTTGCGTTGTTTGTATCATTCAAATATTTAGGATTTGTACTCTGAGGTCCGGTACACTGAGTTCACCCTTATCCGTACGCACCCTTATCCGAACGATTTTTTTGGAAAGTTGACGAAACACCCTTATCGGTACGCCCTTATCCGTACGGTAAAAATTAGAAAACAATTTTCAAGATTTTCTAAAATTTTCTATATTTTTTTCAAAAATAAATGAATAACGAGCTAACTTGCCACCGTTTTAGAACTATTTTGGTGAATATATGGATCAACGGACCTCAGAGTACAAATCCTAACTATTTGAAAAATGCAAAATCTAAGCATTTGATTGGTTGATCCTTTCCTAATCTGACCAATGAAATTGGCCTATTCCGCAAAAAATGGTTTTGATTGGGTGCTAATATCTTGCGTTGTTTGTATAGTTCAAATAGTTAGGATTTGTACTCTGAGGTCCGTTGATCCATATAGACTTTAGAATACAACAAAATAAATTTCTATGTTTTTTTTGAATCAATCAATTAAATTCAGTTGTTTTTCGTGGTTGCATAACCGATGCAGAATCTCCGGCTGATAATATTTTTCATCCATTATTTTTTCCTGAATTTAAGGGTATCCCGGTTCTTAATTTGACATATTCTCGATAAAATATTGGCGAAACACGGCTTCAGGGATATTATTCAGATTAGCCAGTTTGNTATAGTCGACTTGCACTTGATTAGCGAAACCGTTGTTAATAATTTTCAAATTTCTAATAGAAGATCATGAGTTCCTGCTAAAAATAGCTCAAACACAGTTTTCCATGGAGCATTCTCCTCATATTTTTAGTCATCACTACGACCACCGTAGGCGTCAAGTTTCTTATCGCAGATCAACCGATATAATATGACTACCTTTATCATGAGCAAATTTCGAGGTGTGTAGTCCCAGTCTAAAATTACGAGGTTAGAACTGGCCTTACGTCTTGCAATATTAACAATCTTCAACTCGAGTATCTAAGCCTTTATTTTTACCATGAAAACTGTGGTTCACTACATGAACCAAATCAAGACCTAGAGAAAATAGGCAGAATGTTTCAGGAGGAACAAACTGTACAAAATTGGCTTTGATCGGTTCTTCTATTGCACGTAGTATTAATTATTCTCATAGGGGAAAAAGATGTTCACCTGACTATTTCTTTGTCTTCAAGATGACGCTGATCTAGATGATTTTATACGCGGACGCATAAATTGACGAATTTTTTGCAGAATTTTACCTTGGGAAAATTACTTGTGCCACTACGGTGCGTTATACTACAAAAAATTTAAGACTTCTCGCCTAATATTATCATCGAAAGTTTTAAAAAATCAATAATCGCAGTCATATAATAACTAAAAAATTCTCCTCGTGAGTTCTGCCATTGATTTTTATTGAAGAACTAAAAAAACTTTTTATCTAAAACAATTTGGGACTACTATTCTGCTGAAAGATTTTCATAATATTTCTAAAAAATCTCGACAATTTGGGTTATGTATCCGTTCATCTTAATATTTTTGACCGTGGTTTTGTTGCACTGAATAATTGCAATGACCATAATGCAGACCATGCGCGTACCACCTATTGGCATTACACAAACCGTCTAAATCTATGTAGGCGTGAACTTATAATGTAAAATAACATTCTAATCGTACTACCTATTCCAACCGAATAGAAAACACACACTTTTCGCAATGCCTTCCAATACAAGAACAACCGTCCATGATTTCGAACCTTACGTGAAGTAAAACATACTGTGGCGTATCGATAAAGAATTATATATCATCTTCTCGGCTTCCAGCGAAAAGAGTTGACGATAAGCAAAACCACTCTATATAGATGAGCACGTACCTATGCAGTAAGATATCGATTTGACGTTTTTTGGTTATTCCGCAGGAGTTTGCATCACCGCAAAATTGTGCCCGATTTAACATAATAACAGTTCTTCAGGAGACGGCCTCACGCTACAAAGTAAATAGAGATGAGTTTACTCATGCCTTCCAGAAAAAGAATTAAATGGTGCCCTAATGCGATAGAGAGAGTTTTCGGAGATTCAAATTTATAGTGCATGACTCGTGAGAAGCAGAGAATGCACTGGGTGGAACATATCGAATTTTATGATTTTTCGTAGAAGCGGTCAACGAAACTTTCGTCGAAACGGCATTAGAGTGCTTGTTGCAACTCCCGGAGGCCAACAACAAAAGCTACACTAATAGGCTTTTTCAACAATCGAGTGACAGTCATAGTAGTATCGAATATTAAAGAGTAACAGGTGGCTCTTTCCGTTTTTTACCAGATGAATTAGAACAAGAGAAACAATTCGATAATGTTTCTTGAATTTTTCTTTGAATTTTATTACGCTTCCAAACTCTGAAAATTCGATTACTCAATCCCTATGAAACAATGGTCTTATGCCTGGAACACCACTTTATTTTATGGCTGCGAAAAATCCCCTGCGAAACTGACGGTGACGGTACATTGCTTCACAGAAAAAATAAACATACTTTCTTATTTTTCTGTGTCAGTAGGCTCCTACTATCTGACTTTTCATTTTATAGGACCAGTAATAAATCTGAAATTACCCGGGCACTTCAAGTTGTGGTATCACAAAAACTGCTTCTAGAACTACTTCTGGAAAGATATATAGTGGCGATCTGAGCTTTGATGGTTGACTCCTTATCGACTGACCAAGGGGAATCCGGCCCTTATTTATCCAGCTAAATCAAAGGGGTTTCTGAGATCTGGTGTCTAATATCTGCGTTGTTTGTATCAGTTTCAAATATTTGCAGAGTTATGTACTCGTGAGTTTCGGTTACACTGAGTTCACTTCCATTAATCCAGTACAGCACCGTGGATGGGGTCTCGAATATATCGAAATTTATATTGTAAGATATGCGCTCGAGGAAAGGTTGGATTGCGAAAGCACCCTTATGTCTGTGTTTTCGCCCTTATCCGTCTATCGGTTATAAGCAATTAGAGAAACAGATACTTCCCAAGATTTTCTAAATATTTCTATATCTTTTTGTCAAATTATATCATGATGAACTGAAGACTACATTTGGCACACGTGTTGAAACTCTTAGTTTTGCGTAACAGATATATGGATCAACGGACCTCTCGTTGAGCGACAACTAACTAAGGTTTTGAAAATGCACACAATCTAAGCATTGATTGGTGTTTGATCCTCTTACTATAATCTGGACTCATTTGTACCGCAATTGGCCTATGCCTCATAAGAAATGGTATTGGACTTTAGTGGTTGTCTCTAATAATACTCAGATCTGGTTTCTGCTTGCATAATAGTTCAAAATATAGATGTACGGACTTGTGATACTCTGGGTCGCGTGGTGACTCTTCTATTCGCCTTTAGGGAATGAGACAAATTGTTTCATTCAGTAAGTAACAATATATGTTCTTCAATAAGATGTTGAAGCATTATTTATGAACCAGTGCAGATCTAAACCTTACTTTTCAAGTTGTATATTTCAGTTCGAGGTTTGGGTAAAAACGCATGATTTGCATCAGAAATTTCCGGGCTATATTGTTAATATTACATCATTCATTTTCTGTTTGCCTTCGGAATTTTTTAGGGACTGCTCTGATCCGTATCTTAATTTGCACTGTTCTCGGACGTAAATCTTGATGCAAACACGGACTTTCAGGGAATATATTATTCACGATTAGCCAGCCTTTGTAGATACCTTCATTTGTCGGGTCACTCGAAAACTTGTTCTGCAATAGTTTCTTTTGCGCAAACAATGCAATCACTACACACAGACACTTGCGAACCGGGGACTAAGCTTAAAACGGGAATGTCTATTCTCTGAGGTATTCTATTTTGCAATAAACCTTCTTTAAATAATTGTATAACTTAGTAACATTCTGTGGAGCGTTTTTTGTCGGATAGGTGCTTCTTTATCTTTTCTGAATATGCGAACATAGACCTCGTTTCTTTTGAGATAATTTCCATCGAGAATTCATCTCTCTGTGGTTAGAATTCTCAACAAATCCTCACATTTTGCAAAAAGAACTCGAAACAATTCTTACCTTTGGTCGGTTCTTTCTTTTTTCTAAATTTTCGACTCCAAACTCAAAATATGATTATTTCAAGGTACCGTGAAATTTCCGGAAAAACAATGCTAATTCGAATCGATTTTTTCGAAAGTAGGCTCAAAAGAAAGCTGGGGTAACACTGACGAGAAAGTTGGCTTACGTCAAGCCGAAATTTTGAAGTTTTGGGGGTCAAATTGAACCAAACGTATTTTTGCACTTAATTTTGAAAAAAAAATGCTCAGAAAAAATCGAAAAAAATCAAAAATTTGTAATTTTTTTTGTTCTTATTTGGGTTGTTTTGTGCTTTCAAAACATAAACGATTGATTTGGTGCATTTTTATGACATAATAACTGCAGAAAATTTAGGGACCCTTAAAGCAGCAGGCAAGTCGACGGATTTTTCAGGGACATAGTCAAATTATTAATACAACTTCTCATTTCGCTGGTCACGTTCAACTCTTGAATGGGAACAGATTTCTGTTGTAAATTTTCAATAATTTTTCAAAATAATTCTGATGGTAGACTTCGCCAACAAACAACCCATATCTCCCGCCATATCGATTACGGGGGTTCTTGGTCATTTTTTACTAAATTTTTAGCCAAAAATTTTATTTAATTCCGCTTTTGTTTACGACTCATCGGATTGAATTCTTAGATAGCTAAACTAGAGCACAAATATGTGCTGAATAATTGAATTTAAAAAATTGGTCCGAATCCGACGATTGTTACCAACCTTTTTAAGAAAAACTAGTAATTTAACAACTTCAGTAATTTCAGAAAAAGATAAGATAAATTGGTCCGATGAACTTAGTTTTTATTTTATTTCTCACAAGATATTTGTGCTCAGTTTGAGCTATCTAAGAATGTTATCGGATGAATTGTTTTTAAGAGCCGAATAAAGTAAAAAATTTGGCTTGAAAACTCGTGAAAAATGACCAGGAGCCCCCGTAATTAATATACTTTGATAATTCAGACAGCAAGCATTCTGGGTTCTCTTCGCTCTAAGTGATTATTTTCACCTTTAATGGTAATGTCGGCACAAAATAATCGTCTGAAATGACTTCCAAAAGTATAGCCTAAGCGTATCACAAGAACAGTGACAAGCGTTGTTAAAAACAGCAAACTGGTGATTTTTCTGGTGTTGAAATTGATCTTTTAAATATGCTGTAATAAAGTATTTATTAAATAGCGCTGAACAATATATGAATTATTTCCAGTATTCTCTCGAAAGCAGGGGTCGGCACAACTGAATCGGATCCGTAGACCGGCCAACCGATTCGATCCAAAGTTGTTTTGAGCCGACTTATCCAATCCAAAAAAATTTTGAGCCGACCGATCCGATCCAAAACGTTTTTGAGCCGATCGATCCGATTCAGATCCAATCCAGGTCTGATCCAAACTTTTTTCAGCTGACCGATCCGATCCAGATCCGATCCAAATTTCTTTTGAGCCGACCGATCCGATCCAAAATTTTTTGAGCCGATCGATCCGATCCAGATCCGATCCAAATTTCTTCTGAGCCGACCGATCCGATCCATAAAAATTTTCAGGCGACCGATCCTATCCATATCAAGGCGACCGATCCGCTCCAAATCCGATTCAAAAAAAATTTCAGATGTGCCGACCCCTGCTCGCAAGTATAATTTTGTTTGTGATACATCCTAAAATTAAGTCATATTTTTCAGAAATTGATTATTATGATTTATAATTAAAACAATAATATTTTAACGGTTCGCTTTTATTAGGACCTTCAGAATGTGGGTTAAATTAGTTTAGAGATAAGTGGGATAACAGTGCAACCTCATTTTATTAATCACCTTAACCTCCTCACACCCAGAAACGAGAACTTCGCCTCACACCCAAAAGCCTATCTGATGGCAATACTTTGAGCGCTTATCACGGGAAAACTGGGAAACATATCATTTTACTTATTTGTCACTGATTGAGATCAAGGATAAAATTAAGTGAACAACACGTAACATTTTTAAATTTCGAAGTTTGTAAACTAGATAACTGCGAGAGAAAAGAGAGGTTCACTCACCTTGTATTTCTTAAAAAACCATACATTTTTTACAATGACATATAAGTTACAAATTTAGAAGTGAAACTTTAGCTATTAAAACCTGGTCTCAAATTTGAAATATGATATCTTGATCGCTTACAAAACAATTATTTATATCGCTGCGCGTCGAAATATATGCAGTAAAATGTGAAAAATATTGCTAATCAGCTGAAAACTCAANTATGACATATTTGAATTGTAGGTCTGTGACGATGTTATTTCTGCGCCGTTTCGGCTCCCGAAAATTTTTTTGCCTTTAGAAAGTCAAAGGGTGTGAGAGGGTTAACCTTATTATTGTTTAATTTCAAATTAAAAGTCATTAAATGTCCAATTAATTTTCATTCAACGAATAACTGACATGTTTAGACCAACAGTGACCAACAGTGGCAAGCACCTCAGTGCTTATTCACTATATAAAGAAGAATTTTCTATCAGAAACAACACAGAAAAAATTTATTTGAAAAGAATTTAAATATTCGATTTTAAATATTTTTTAACAAAGAAATGTTTTTATTTACTACATATTTATTGAACAATGTTTTTGCTAAGATCGAATGTGAAACTGGAACTCACAAGTTCAACGAGGGATGTCTACCAGGTAAATGAGAA
>SCLH01000305.1:0-34618 GCA_004367855.1 Oikopleura vanhoeffeni | reverse complement strand
TTGTAAAAATTGGAGGAGGTATTATTGTCGTTTGATTTTGTGTCAAGTAGGTTGTTCTAGGTCACGTGAGTTATGTATTCGATTTTTGATAATGGCAAGTTTCACAAAAAAGGAAAGGTTTTAAACATTTTTGATAACGTTTCGAAAAATTGATTATTTAAAAATATCGTGACCTCAATTCCTACAAAAATCGCGTATCTAAAAACAAGTCAAGTGCAATTGTGTAGGCGTATAAATCATTTCTCGTTTTCATTTTGCGTTTGAAGAGAAATTCTTTGTCATTTTGGAAGCTTAATGGCTTTTGTATGGGCGGACATTAAATTGTAACATTTAAAATTATTCATTTTTTTGTTGCGAACGTTTTCGTAAATCAATATCAAGCAAAATTTAACATATACATTTAAAATTATCTCTGAATTTATTTTAGAGACTTGATCTTCAACTTTGGCAAATTTTTGCGATGTGATCTTTATCGATTAATTTTTAAAATTATTATATAATTAACTCGTAGACTTTAGACATGAATCTGTACCCAGACTCGATTTTAGCCAACGCGTCGCCACACTTTTAAATCGGCCATATTAGCAAAGTTTCATTATCAACATTCATTTTTCAATAGCTTAAAATGATATTCAGCCAATTTTCTATACAAATGAAATAACAAAATTAAATTTTAAACAAATTTAAAGGCATTTGATGATGATAAGAAAACAAAAAGTTGCGAAAATTTCCTCCTGTTACAGACAAAAGTGCAATAATAGGATGAAATTAAACCTTAATTTATCTTTGCTGTCTAAAAATAATTATATGTTTTCTACAAAATTTTCTAGTGACTCTTAAATTATTTTGGAGTCTAATTTCTCGTGGTGAGAAAGAAAGAGAGAGACACACGCCTACGCATGAACTCCTCACTTTTTCTTATATTATCAGTGTTCCGGAAGTTTGGACTTCTGGGACTGCTTTATTTAAACCGGAGGTCAATTCAAAAAGCAATAAAAGTCGTAGAAATTCGTGACGATTATTTTAAGGGGTCTTTCACGTGATTTGAGTACTTTAGAAAAAAAGTCATTGTACAGTAATTTAAAAAAGTACTCAAATTACGTCAAAAAAAATCCAGGGTCAACTTCAAACGTTTTTAAGAACTTTTTCTCATTACACCAATGTCCGAATAAAATCAGGTGACGAAATAATTCAAAAATAAGGTTTGAAATATTTCATAGATAAATCCTTATTTCTCGAAAAATAAGATCACGTGACGTGTTTGGAAAATATTNGAGTACAATCCAGCTATTTGAAGAAAATTGCGAAATCTGAGATTTGGATCTGTTGATGCCTTTCCCTAATCTGACTCAACTGAAATTGGCTTTTTCCGCAATCACGGTTTCCTGCATTGGTGCTATATCTTGCGTTGTCTTTGTATCCACTCAATCCATAGTTAGGACTCTAAGTCTCGCACTCACATCACTTTTGTAAATGCCCTACAATTCCATCATATTAAGGGGTCTTAATTGCGATTAAAGGGGTATGGCTCTCTTGTCACACACCCACGAACAGACCACATATGTGTTCGTTTTCCGCCGTTACTTCTCTTACAACCTCTTCCTAACTCGGCACGTAAGCTTATTTTTTTCTAATTTTTATGATTATTTTGAAAATAGGGCGCATGTTTTTAGCCCAAACAACGGGTCGTAATTTTTATGTCATCAGTGTTAATAAGATAATCAATTATGATTATCCAATGATTACATAAAATATTTTTAAAGACAAAGTATGAAGGTCCAAAACGAAAATATATCTGGGAAACAAAAAAATAAGCGTGATTGATCATAATTTCTGAAAATAATAGTGGACTTAATTTATCCAACAAAATAATAAGATTATGAGAATCTTACGTGTAGAAAAACGATGACAAAGTCTGACGTTTGCAAAGTAAAGAGGAAGATTTACCAAAAATCAAAATTTAAGTTTCCGATATTTGAAACTTGAAATTTGATCAAGGCCCTTTGTTAACCAGATCGAAACAATATTCGAATGATCATAACAACGCGGGATTTCCAGCACCCAATCAAAACCCTGATTTGAATAATATGCGAGTTGATCATAATTTGGGCGAATCAACCAATAAAATTCTCGAGATTCCGCATTTTTTAATAGCTACTTCTTTCGGTTAAGGGAGTACCCCACGCCACATAATGATTTCAAACGTTTGTTCTAATAAGCTGCATACAAAGTTTGAGTTTCATGTTCTATAGACCCAGGAGAATAATTTGTCTGAATTTTTTTGAAAAAAGTGACAAAAAGTTTTTTTGTATGATCGTACCGGTATTTTTTACCGGTCCAAAAGTCATTTTCGACTTTGTATCTGTTCAATTTCATTTAGCGATCGTATTAACATAATTTCTGATTTTTTGTTGAAGCTAACCTAAATTTTGTTAGTTAAAAAAGTTATGCGCTCAGACTCATTATTTTTTTTCTTAATTTTGGCCTACAATCACTGATAAGTCCTCAAATGGCTGTTTTTTTGGGTACCCTGAGCGCTAGTTCAATTTCATTTGGGCAACAGTAAGCTTAATTTTTTTGCCGGAAAAAAGCACTTTCTTAGAAATAGCGAAGCTCGTGATTTTTATGCCGCTCAGTATTTTGCAATATTTTTGTCGTTAATGTTTTCTGTGCAGGTCAAAGTTTTGCTTCCTGAAAATACAGATAAAATATTTTTTCTTGGAAGATTATAATTTTTTTACAGTTTTTTACCCAAATTCATAATTTTTAATGAACAGCCAGTTAAATTTCAACAGTGAAAGTATGTATCGGTGTCTTTCTCATAACACACCGTAATTCCTGAACAAAAAATTCTTAGAAAAAATAGAAATTTTTTTACATCGATTTTTTATTTTTTAAATCTTTTTTGGAATGAAACCGATAACCACATTGGAATGAGATAAAAATTTAGCATTCTTAGCATGTCTGATGAGCCGAAATATAAGGTCGTCGATGTTATGCAATCTAAGAAAAATTATCAGAATTTTTTCTTTCCCGAAAATTTTTTTATTTTTTTTAAAGATTGAAATCAAAGTGAACTCATGCACAAAATCAGCGTCAACGATTCCAACTTTAAAAGTTACAGACAATAGAAGGAAATTTTATACTTTAGAAAAATAAGGAAATTTTGGAATTTTTTTTAACATCGAAAATTAATTTTTTTGGTTGAAACCGATAACAAAAATGAGAATGCGATAAAAAATTAGCTTTCTACATGTCCTGAGAGCCCGAAATAAAAACCCGCGTGGGTATCCTAATCAAAAACATCAAAATTATCTTTTTTTCACGAAGAGGTACCTCCTTGATATGTGTAGTAATTTCTGATCGACACGGTTTGCGAAAACAACATACAAAATTAGTATAAATATAGTTCTAATAAAATAAAATCTAGATATTTTGGGAAAACCTCTTTAACATTGAAGCCAACTGGACCGTGCCACATAAAACACAAATTTAAAATGGATCGTTTAAAAAAATGGCGACGTTATCCAAGATGTTTACCGTACAGCAATAATCAACAATAATTGTTAGCAGAAGCTATAGACGCCATTTTTTTATCAAGGCAGGATCTCATTCGGTAACTGAAAAGTTCAAGTATTTTGCTATAGCACGTTTGCGTTTTCCAAAGATCGAAATGCAATCGCAAATCGTCTCAAATCGAGTGTTCTGTCGAATTTTGTATCGAAAGGCGAAGATTGGTGAATGAAGTTTAGAAACGACGCTTCTTGCCCAAAGGAAGGTGAATGATATTTTATATGAATATTCAGCTTTTGGAGTGGAAATGAATCCGAAATAGATTTCACTGAAAATCGCCACTATTTTTCAGCCAACAAATTCCACATCTCTTTTATCTGAACACTCGCTGTTCGTCGTTACCATTGGGTTGATTTCAAAGGGAACACACTCTTGAGGAAATTTTGAAAAAAACTTGTTTCGTTTTTGTTAAGTGATAAAATGATCAAATGATAAATAAATTCCACTTTTTAATTATAAATTCATGTACTGGTTCAAAGTGACGTAATATGACTCACATGTTTAACCATATGCAACTTAACGCACAAATCTGTCTGCCATAAAAATATAACTACTAAGCCATCATTTTGTCTTTAAAAAATTACATTTGTCGATTTTTGATTTATGCTCTCTACCGCTATTTGAGATCAAACTTCAAACAAAAAAAATAAAAATTGCAAAACAATTTTTTATTCCAATTCTAATTAAGTTTTAGATTTTTCATTTTAATACCAGAGGCAAAGAATGAAGCCGGAACTGATTTTGTAACCTAAAATCACCAAATAAGTAACATGTTTTAAATTAAAAATCCATATAACAATCAAATAGTGTAATATGACTTCAATTTTTGTCATATGAAAACTTGACTAACAAACTGTCTCCTTGTGAAATTATAAGGTCGCTGCCATCAATTTTTTGTCTTTAATAAAAAACAGTTTTCGTCGATTTTTGCATGTTTTGCTCTTTATCCGCTACGAGGCCGATTTCAATATAAACATCACAAGGGCGATACGCAATGTTTTTCAGGTTCTCCAATATTTAATTTTTAGATTTTTAATATCAGGGGAGTTTGAAACCCGATAGATTTTGCAGTTTTTGTCGTTTAAGGAGAATTAAAAAGATTCTAGACGGGTGACCGACCTCAATTTTGGGCTCCCCGATCAATTTTTTGATGTTCACCTACCAAGTCCTTTCTTTCAAAATTCAAAAATTTTCTCAAAAGTGTGTATCCCTATCTTGAATCAACCCCTTGCAAGTGCCTCTAATGTTAAAACATTCTTTTTATGAAAATTCTGATCATAAAAAACAATCTAATAAATCTGAGATTATAAAAATGGTTTGGATTGCGATCAACACGGTTAATTCAGAACATAAACACTTATATTTTTTAACAAATTCAGGACAAACAAACATTTTTTGCATCTTTTTGATTTTTATAAAGAAAAAATTATTTTGAAATTAAATATTGGCCGCAGTTTTACATGGCTGTTTTTTGGTAAAAGTCACTTTTTGGACGTTCGTGAAAACAGTTTTATTATTGCAAAATTAATGAAACTCAATTAATATTTTGAAAATTGGGGGGGGCAATTAATCATTGTAAAAAATTGGAGGAGGTATTATTGGCGTTTGATTTTGTGTCAAGTAGATTGTTTCTAGGTCAGCGTGGGTTATGTATTCGATTTTTGATAATGGCAAGTTTCACAAAAAGGAAAGGTTTTAAACATTTTTCGATAACGCTTCGAAAAATTGATTTTTAAAAATATCGTGACCCTCAATTCCTACAAAATCGCGTATCTAAAAACAAGTCAAGTGCAATTGTGAGGCGTATAAATAATTTCTCGTTTTCATTTTGCGTTGAAGGGAAATTCTTTGTCATTTTGGAAGCTTAACTCGTAGACCTCGATTTCCGGCAAGTAGTGACCATTCACCATTAAATCGCATATTTACGATGTTAAAATTAATGACAAGAATCAGTTCATAAAGTTATCGATAAACTTTGAAAGCAAATATGACGTTTGTTGCCGTTTTTTGGAAATTTTACTGGTATTACAGTCCTTTATTTTTTGCAAAAAAATTTTTTCATCACAAAATTAAACCCTTTCCATCGTGACAAGAAAAAAATCTAAGACTTTTTTCCATTACAGTCATAGTCCAAAATGGATTCGCGACCGTATATTTACGGAATAAGGTTGGTAAAAGTAGCTAACTGTTTTTTTCAAAAATTGCTTAAATCAATTTTTGAAAGAAGTTGAAGTGGTTCTTTAGAAGTTTTTAAGACTTTTTTCCCATTACACCAAGTCCAAAAGCGATCCCCGTGACGCTTCAAATTAAGAAAATAAGGTTTTGGGTGAAAGTAAACAAATAGTGATCAAATTACGCCGAAAATTTTTTGGGCCAATAAACACCTAATTTGAGAGTTTTATAACATAATAATATCTTTCCAAACAGGTCACGTGATCTTATTTTCAAGAATACGCGATTTTTAAATGACATATTTTAAACCTTATTTTTGGATTATTTATTCACGTGATTTAATTCAGATTTTCATGTATAGAAATACGTCTCAAACGTTTGAGTTGAGCCTGGAATTTTTTTGAACGTGTAATTTGAGTACTTTTTCAATTCTGTATATTGGATAATATTATTGTTTTTTTTTCAAAGTACTCAAATCATGCGGAGACCCCTTAAAAGAATCGTAACGCATTTTAAGACTTTCAATGCATTACAGTATCGGCCTCTCAGTTAATAGAGCATTTCCCGAAGTCATAGCTTTGAAATGCTGATAACATAAGAAATGAGAAGGTGAAGAAAAATGAAATAATTACGATTAGGTTTTTTTAAATTTCAAGATTTTGTTTGTATTATTTGTGAAAATTGGCCTCCGGTTAGAATAGAGTACCTCTAGAGCCAAAACTTTCCCGAAAAATTAATTACTTAGAATCAAAAAAGATTTGCGAGTAGCGTAGGCGTGACTACGTCTCTGGTCTGTAGAACAATAATATGATATTGAACAATAATTTCAGAAGTCAATTTACAAGAGAATTTTGATGAAAAACTATAATATTGTTAAATGGAACTAGAGAAAACCCTTTGAAGTTAACTTAACAGTAGTTCAAATATAAATAAACGTTTCAATTCGTATGATTATTTGGCACTGTTCCGTCACTGGGTAACAATTTTCGCGAATTTTTTTTTCTCATCCCCATTAAATGCCTTTTTGTTCATCGGAATTTTTTTATTTTTATTTTAATTTTAATTGCAAAATTGGCTGAATATTATTTTAAGCTATTGAAAAATGTATGTGATAAATGAAACTTTGCTTATATGGCTGGGATCTATAGAATGGTCATAGTGTGCCGGAAATCGAGTCTGGGTACAGATTTCATGTCTAAGTTTACGAGTAATGCTTTTGTATGGGCGGAATTAATTGTAACATTTCCAAATTATTTGCATTTTTTGTTGCGAAACGTTTTCGTAATCATTATCAAGCAAAGTTTAACATATACACTTTAAAATTATCTCTGAATTATTTTGGGAGACTTGATTTTCAACTTTTGGCAAATTTTTTGCGATGTGATCTTCATCGGTTTAATTTTTAAAATTTTGCTTTATTATATAATTAACTCGTAGACTTTAGACATGAATCTGGACTCGATTTTAGCCACGCGTCGCCACACTTTTAAATTGCCATATTACGCAAAGTTTCATTATCAACATTATTTTTCATAGCAAATAACTATTCAGCCAATTTGTTTTACAAATGAAATAACAAATTAATTTTAAACGAATTTAAGGGCATTTGATGATCATAAGAAAACAAAAGTTGCCGAAAATTTCCTCCTGTTACAGACAAAAGTGCAATAATAAGAGAAATTAAACTTATTTATCTTGCTGTCTAAAAATAATTATATGTTTCTACAAATTTCTAGTGACTCTAATTTTTTGGAGATTAATTTTCTCGTGGTTGAAGAAAGAAAGAGAGAGACACACGCCTACGCATGAACTCCTCACTTTTTCTTATGTTTATTTAGTGTCCGGCAGTTTGGACGTCTAGGACGCTCTTATTTAAACGCGGAGGTCAATTTTAAAAAGCAATAAAAGTCGTAGAAATTCCGTGACGTATTCATTTAACGGGGTCTTTCCACGTGATTTGAGTACTTTTAAAAAAACAGTCAATTGTACAATAATTTAAAAAAGTTCAAATTACGTTCAAAAAAACGTGACGTGTTTGGATATTTTTATGTTCAAAAACTCTTAAATTAGGTGTTCATTGACCCAAAAAAAATTTTCGGCGTAATTTATCCTATTTGTTTACTTTCACCCAAAACTATTTCCTAATTCATGATCACGTGATCGTTTTTTAACTTTGGTTGTCATAGAAAATAAATCTTAAAACTTCTAAAAACTTTAACTCTTTTTAAAATGTCATTTTAGGGAGTACCCCCGGGATCCATTTAGTGATTTTCAAACGTTTGTTTTGAGCTTAAAAGATGCTTGAGTTTCATGTTTCTTAGACCCAGGAGATATTTATTTGAATTTTTCGAAAACAAGTAAAAAAAAATTTTTGGTATGACGTAACCGGTATTTTTACCGGTCCAAAAAGTCCATTTTTCGACTTTATATATCTGTCAAGTTTCATTAAGCGATGTTTTAAACAATAATTTTCTTCTGATTTTTTGTGAGCTACCTAAATTTGTTAGTTAAAAAAAGTTATGCGGCACGGATTATATTTTTTCCTTTAATTTGCCTACAATCACTGATAAAGTCCTCAAATGGCTGTTTTTGGTACCGCTGAGCGCTAGTTCAATTTCCATTTGGAACAACAGTGAGTAAATTTTTTCGCGGAAAAAACACTCTTTCTTAAATTGGCGGAGGCTTCATGATTTTTAATTGCGTCATATTTTGCTATCTTCCATAGTTTGTTTTATGCGCAGTCCAAAGTTTAGGTGTACTCAAATTGGACAAAATACGTTTTGTTCTTAGTTTGCAGTAATTATTTTTGGAAAAAAATACAAATTTTTTCAGTTTTTATAAGGTATCAGCATTAAAATTAAAGTGGCGAAAAATTGTAGATCGGATGTCGGCTTAATCACGAGTTCGTCAATTATTTGAAAAATACTTAGAAAAAAATCTTAATTTGCAAATTTATAGTTTTTTTTCAGTCAAAAATTAAAATTTTTAATGTTTTTGTAAGCAAAGCCGTTAATACAAATTTTTGAATGCAGCAAAAATAATAATCACCATATATGTTCCAGAGATATAATCCGCGTAGGGGTACGTCGATTTTTAGGATCTAAGAACCATTTGAATTTTTATTTTTTCTCTTAAGATTAAAAAACTGAACTAATGTAACCAAAATTAGCGGTCAACGGGGTAAAACTTTGAAAGTCAGACAATAGAAGAATTATTCTTAGAAAAATAGGAAATTTTTACATCGAATTTTTCTTTTTAATATTTTCGGAATGAAACCGATAACAAAAATTAAAGATGGATAAAATTAGACATTTTACTATGTCTGAGAGCCGAAATATACTTGCTGTGGTGCTGCTTATGGGCCCTAATCCATATGGTCATAATCCCTTTAACACCTTTTGATGATTTGAGAGATGTAGGCGAAAAGAAGAGAAAGCGGCCTCATGGTGGCTAGAAGGGGTCTCAGGAGTGTTAGGATGGCTCCCACCTACATCTCTCAAATCATCAAAAAAGGTGTTAAAGGGATATGGTCAAGTTTCAAAATATTTCAAGAAATTTCAAGGAAAAATAACTTAAAATTGTCATATAAATTATATTCAAAAAATCATATGATATAATTTTTTGAATAACGTTAATGTTTTCTTAGCAGTTTTTCAAATGATAATTATGATTTTTATCTTTCGAATTCAGAATTTAACTTACAAATTTATAAGGAAGAAAATTCTGAAATTTGAAACGTAAAAATTTTTTTCAAATTATAAGACATAATTTTCAAAGGATATTAAGTCAAAAATATTTTCATAGAAAAATACGGCGTATTCTATGATTTGTGAGATTTTTATTATACATGTATGTGAAATTCACATTGTGAATTAAGAACCCTCGGCCGACAGATCATGAATTACGACTGATCGCGATATCTTCATTAACCGTTTTTTGGTCGGTTTATAGAATGCACCCTCATCCAAACGTTGTTCTCGTATCCGTAAGATTTTTGGTCGTGAATCACGACTCGTGATGAAAACGCTTATAAGCCTTGACGCTTAAGCCTTGAGGGGGTGGTGTGAGTGATTTTTGACATTTTGGAGGCTTGGTACGGCTAAACTAATGACGGTAGAATATTTCTCATCAATAAATATAAAAGACCTATCTTTGATCTCGCGATTCCATTAGACAATTCAGTACCACTCTCAGCAACCATCTGGTTAACCGCGGTTAAACACGAGTCCCTCAACTTTTTTCAAAGAAACAAGGATCCTATAGCTTATATGATATAAGTTATATCGGAAGGTTTTGAGATTTGATGAGAATCCGAAAAATTGTCTGAATTTTAGTGAATGAGAGCTTTTTTTTCGATATGGTTGAATATGCCGAAAATGGTGTTTTTTCGACGTTTTGATACAAGGCTTTTTTTGTGGAAATGCCAGAAACGTCATTTTCGGAATATAACAAGCCCAAGAGTTGACGAACATCGAGTGAAAGGTATTTATTTTAATTTCGGCCTGATTGGCTGTAAATCGCCAAAAAAGTGCGCGAAATCGACAATTTTGAACATAAAAGTAAAAATTATAAAATCTAAATGCCACCAAAAGATTCCTTGTATTCGATTTGCTGAAATCGATATCAGCAACTATGGTCCCATTTTTAACACAAACAGTGCTTAAGAGCAAAACAAAATATAAATAGAAAAACCCAATTTTTTTCTAGAATTCGTTGTGTTGAACATGAGACCATAGTTGCTAATATTCCGTTCCAGACAATCGTATACAAGGAATCTTTTGGTGCACTTAGATTTTCTAATTCTCACTTTATGTCAAAAATTTTCGATTTTGCGCACTTTTTTGTCGATTTGTAGCCAATCAGGCCGAAATTCAAAATACCTTCCATTCGATGTTCACCAACCCTTGAGCTTGTTTCACCAATTTCAAAACTTTCCGATATAAGCTCTAGGATCCTTGTTTTTTTTCAAGCTGCGTGACTCGTGTTTAACCGCGGTTAACCAGATGTTAGTGGGAGTGGTACTGAACAGTCTAATGGAATCGTGAGATCAAGAATAGATTGCTTATGTATTGATGAGAAATTTTCTACCGTTATTCAGTTAAGCCGTACAAGCCTCCAAAATGTCAGAAATCACTCACACCACCCCCTTAACACCTATAACAGTGGGTGAGACCAATGGGCAACAGTGACAATGGCAACAGTGACCAATGGCAACAGTGACCAATGGCAGTGAGACCAATGGGCAACACTTTGAGCCAATTGATGCCAAAATTGGGCTAAATGATGCCAATGGGCAACACTTTTAGCCAAAAGCTCGTGTGTTGCCCATTGTCTTATCTACTGTATATTTAGACCGTATCCTTATAGGAACTTTTCAGTAAATACTCAAAATCAACTTTGTTTAATTTTTTTACTCTCAAAGCCTCCGAGTTAATTATTAAGATTTAAACTTTGTTATCTTTTACAGTCATTCGGAAGCAGAAGTTGTGTTAATGGCCCAATCACATGCGGTCAAAATTTCTTCAACATTTAACCAGAAAGAGATAAAAGAGGTTAATGCTTATAGACCGATTTTTTTTTTCTCTTGAGTCAAGAGTCATGACTAGGCCTCCCGAGAAAAAAAACAGGTACTCGATAAAAAGGTCGCTGATTTCTCAGGGCATGTTTTTGAACTGAAAAAAGTAGGGAGTACCGGTTTTATGAAAAAGAAGTTGTTTTTCAGCAAAAACAGCGCCACCAAGTGGTCGGAGTGCAAAATTTTTGCGCCATCGGTTTTCACCGCCAAAATCTCTGTCAGTGAGATTACAAAACGATTATACAAACATCGTTATCAAGTAATTTCATTTTTAGCACCACCATTTTGCTTTGCACCACCAAACCCTATGACTGATTATAAAATTTGAGATTTCTATTTTGAGCAGAATTGTTCGCGGATATTTTTTATCATATTGCAGGTAAAAAAGCCCGGAAGTTTGACCATATTTGAAAAACAACTGAAATTCGATTTTTGAACACTCGAAACAGCGCCACCAAGTGATGCATCAAAAAATTTTAGAGCCATTTTTTCCACCACCAAAAACTATCTACGCCCTGAAAGTTTCAGATTCATACGACCTTTTATCGAGTACCTGTTTTTTGCTCGGAGGCTATCGGCCTATGACTCATGACCGTAAACATCTGGCTGTCAATTCAAAGATTTATTCTTCATTTATTCACTAGTGTTTTTTTCAGATCTTATTTTAAACTTACTGGGAGTACTGTCGCATTTTAAGGCCAAAAACAGGGTTTTCAGCGTCGCCTCAATGAAGTACTAGAAAAGCACGACATATGTATTTCATTAGGATAATTGAACATTCATCTTGCTTCACAAAACAAATCGAAGGCTCTGATTGGCCGACCAATCAGGAACGACCTTTCAAAGTGGCACTATTTTCACTTCAAAAGCCTACTCTTCCCTGAGTTTTAAAGATAGAGAATAACTTTTATAGCTTTTATTGACCACAAAGAGAACGTAGGCAGAACCCCAAGTTCAGTTTTACTCAAAAAAATTTCATCCGGCGCTTAAAGGGTATGGTGGTTCCTACATTTTCTGCAGTTATTTGTCATAAAAATGCACCAAATCAATGGTTTATGTTTTCAAGCACAAAACAACCCAATAAGAACAAAAAAAATTTCGAAATTTTTGAGTTTTTCGATTTTTTTCTGAGTATTTGTTCAAATTAAGGTACAAAATAACTTATGTTCATTTGACCACTAAAACTTCAAAATTTCGGCTTGACGTAAGCAACTTTTCTTCAGTGGTTTCCCACTTTCTTTTGAGCCTACTTTCGCAAAAATCGAAGCACAATTTTTTTCCGGAATTTTTTCACGTGACCTTGAAAAATTCATTATTTTGAGTTTGGGGTCGGAATTGAAAAAAACCGGCTCCTCAGAAGATTTCTATTTGTTCGAGCTAACCGTTTGCAAAATGAGTGAATTTTGAAAATTTAACCTAGGAGGAGATAGATTTTCGATGAACGAAGTCGGAAAACGGTGGTTATCGCATATTCTTAGAAAAAATATAGCACTATCGACAAAAAGCGCTCCTCAGAAGTTTTAAATACTAATTTATACAGGTTATATACAAATTTAAGATTTATTTCAAAATAAAGCCTGAGAAGGAGATAGATTTTCCGTTTTGAATTAGGTTCCCTGTCTCGCTTATGATGTCTGGGATGTGTATGCATGCAAAAAAATTTGACACATGTTTTACGCAGATGAAGGCTAAGTTCTACAAACTGGCTAATCTGAATTATATCCTTGAAGCCCTGTTTGGCTAATATTTTATCGGAATATGTCAAATTAGGACCACCATACCCTTAAATGAGCAAAAAACTGTTTTTTGGCCTTATTTTGAGTGCCTCGGAGAAAATACTACTCCTCCCTGGATTTTGACGGCAGAAACCTAAAACTGGTATGTATACTGTCCTTGAGGATACGCGCAAGCCCTAGTTCGACAATTTGCATTTTGTATCTCGTCTTTTGGAACCGCGATTCAAATTCTCCAGAAATTTGAAAAATCACACTGAATATTGTTCAAATCGCGATGAAAATACTTTTTTTATGACAAATGAAAATAAAAAGACATCTGATCAGCTTATTTTTGTCCATATTTTCAGAAAAAACATTTTAAAACTAATTTGGAAAATTTCATGTCGAGTTTCTAAATGCACCAGTACTCCCTAAGGGGTGTGGGCACGATAATTGGGCTCTTTTTACACATTTCAAGTGAAGTTTCTGAGAAACCTGGCTTCAGAAATAATTAATTTTCTTCCAAATACGTAGTACAACTCGTAAGGAAGGTGCCAGTACTATTCAGAGCAGCTGATATCTCAACCTACGCTCAGAACATGGTTTTTAGTAGGCGTCCCTAAAAGCACTAAAAGCCTACTCCTCATTCATCTCTCATCACTTTTTATTGATATTTGCAATTTGAATGTAGATATAAATACTCATCACCAAATGGAAGCCTATTTTCAAAATTTTGCCTTTAGTGGTCAAAACAGCTGATTTGGAGCCTCGCGCAACGCCTACTTCTCCTTAAATATATATGGAAATTTTCAATTTGTACATCAAATTCACCGCAAAGGCTTGAATTAAGGTTCAAATGGAAGCCTTTTTTTCGATTTTTTTCTCCAAAGTCTCAGGAACGACTTGTGAATTTCTAGTTTTTGTTAAATTCTTAACTTTTTTGAATTAAAAAAAAATTAAAAATTGAAATTTAACGTTTTTTTGCAGTATTTCGAGTTAAGTGTCTACATTCGCAATTTTGAAAGGTGACAATAATTTCTAGATCGAAATTGGTACCTTTCACTTCAAATTTCTCAAAAATCTTCAAAATCTAAACTTACTTTTTTTTTGAAAAAAATAAAAATTCAGAAAAAATCCTACGCTTTAAAAACTGTGGAAAATTCTCTACAAAATGGGGCTATCAAAAAAGTTTTCTGAGAAGTCTCAATTATCGTGCCCAACATCCTTAAGAGAGCGTGATTTTGTAGAACTGTAGTTTCAATTAAAGCTGTATAAATTGGGATAATCATTAGAGTGGACGCGATTCAGCCAAGTCAAAAAATGAAAGTTCTCAGATCACGTTGAAAATGCCTAGAGGTTGGGTAATCGAATTCAGCAAAGAAAAATTTATTATAGACTTTTTTTCATTTTAACTCCTAGGTGTCCAAACGGCGTTTTTTGAGAATAATGACTTTGAATGGAAATTCTTGCGTTTTTGGAGGGATTTTGCAGGATTCTTATTGACAGAATAAACCTTTAACATTTTTACGTCTGAAAATGTCAAAATAATGAAGTTTCAACGCTGGAAGCGACAAAAATTTATTTTCTTAAATATTGAAATTGAACTTTTTAATCAAAAAATATAACTTTGGATCAAAGTTCTAGAATTATATAAAGCTGTTTTGCAAAATTTTTATTTTTTTGATAAATCTTAATCAATTTGAAGGTTGATGATTCTCGAAAATTAAACTTTAACCCTGCGGAAAAGCAAAGAAATAAAATTTCTAAATGATTGAAATTGATTCTTTATTAGAAAATATGCCTTTTGCTACAAATTTGAGACTTTAAGGAATAAATTTTTGCAGGATTTTCATCAATTGCCTAAACTTTTTACATTTTAAAAACCAATTAAGTCCAAAAATTAAATTTTGAGTGCGTAAGAAACCAAAGTTTTTAACTTTCAGGTGTCCATATGTCGAAAAACAATGATTTTGAATGTGAATTATTGCGTTTTTTGAAGTGCTTTGCAGGATTTTTACACAAAATGAACTGAAAACGTTCAGCCGTATGTGTTAAGACGTTAAAGTGAAGGGGCTAAAAATCGCAAATCATGCAATATGACAAAGGTTTCCACCATTAATATAGACTTATAGAAATAATGAGTGAATTTTTCTAAAACTTCTTGAAGTATAATAATAAATCGAAAAATGGAAGAAAAATATGAAAAAAAATTTGGTCGTCACGTGATCATAATAAAATGATTTTTCGTATTTTCAGGATTCAATTATTTCAAAAGAAATGCCGCTTTGGTAGTTTTTGTGTCAACGCCAATTATTAATGAAAATGACACACTTTTGATGAAAAAAATAAAAATTTGGAAAACTATGATTTTTTGTCTCCTAAACTTCGACTATTCAAGAAAAAACGTAAAGTAAAAAAAAGGATGCCCGTTTGATCGGACAAGAAATTATTTGATAATCAAATTAACCGCCTTGTTAAACTTAGTTATGTACAATTTTTTGGTACAAATATCTTAAATACATGGTGTCATATTACACTTTGGAAAAAAATGATTTTATGTTTTGAATTTGAATTTGTTTCAAAAAGATCCCCGAATCGGCCGAAGCCCGATAAAGGGAGATTTTATGATTAAAATTTGTTTTAAAAAATGATCCTCAAATCGGCCGAAGTCCGATTTACAGAGATTTTATGTTTTTATTTAAATACCCAATGTGTTTAAGCTTTTGGATTTAAAATATGATAAAAAATGATCTCCGAATCGGACAAAGGCCGATGAAGGGGGGGAATTATATTTTTAATTTAATTTTGTTGAAAAATGAGCCCTAAATCGGCGAAGCCGATAAAGGGGGAAATTATATTTTGAATTTATATTTTTGTGAAAAAATGAGCCCCAAATCGGCCGAAGACCGATAAAAGGAGATTTTGTATTTTTTTGATTTATTTTTTAACAAAATTAACAAATTTTAAAAAAATTTTATTATTTTATCAAAAATTTCGAAGTTTTGTTAAAAATTTGAGATTTTTTTAAATGGTTCTTTTTTATTTTCTTCAAAAGATTTTGTGTTTTTATTAATTTTTTCTCCAAAATTTAAAACTTTTGTTTGAATGTTGCATAAAAATTTTTATACTTTTTAAAAATCATATTTGGAAATTTTTTGAAGTGGAAAATTTTCTTCGAATTTGCATAATTTCCCAAAAAAAAAATTTCAATTGTCAAATTTTTTTTCAAAAATTTTACAATCAAATTCAAATTCCACAATTTATTTAAAGATTCGAAAATTTTTTCTAAAAATTAGTTGAATTTGAAATTAATTAGCAATTTTGAGAAATTTGTCAAGTTATCTAGAAAATTGTCAAACTTTTAGGATAATTCTCAAATTCATGAGAAAATATGAAAAATTTGTGAGAAAATTGTCAAATTTCAAACAAAGAAATCTTCATGGAAACTGAAAATAATAAGGAAGTTTATTTTTTAGCGAGAATATTCAAATTCGAGGAAAGTTTTCGAATTTGGAAATGAATTTGGAAATATGGTTTTTACACAAGGGTATAAAATTTTTGAAAAATTATCAAACTTTTGCAAAATTATCAAATTTTCTATAAAATTCGCCAATTTCTTTCAAAATAAAACTTAAATTTTGAACTTTTTATTTCAAATTCAGAAAAATTTAAAAATTTGAAAACTTTTCTGAAAATTTGGCAATTTTACCTGCTAATTTCTCGACAAAATTAAAAAATAAACATCAAATCCCATTTGTCCCAAATTTTCAAATTATTGATAAAATTGTCAAATTTTTATATATAAATTGTGAAATTTGTGAAATACAAAGTTTGACAATTAAAAATTTATTTAGTTGGCTCAAATTTTTATAAAATTTTGAGAAAATATTGACCAGTTTAGAAAAAACTCAAATTGTAAACAAAAGTTTCAATTTTAAGAGAAAAATTATTAAATTTTTAAGAAAATTAGCTTTCAAAAATGAATAAAAAACACAAATCCCCTTTTATCGGACTTCGGCCGATTTGGGGCTCATTTTTCAGCAAAATTAAATTGAAAATATAATATCCCCCTTCATCGGCTTTCGGCCGATTTGGGGATCGTTTTTTAGCAAATTTAAATTTTGAAAATAAAATACCCTTTTATCGGACTTCAGCCGATTTTGGGCTCATTTTTTAACAAAATTGAATTAAAAATATAATATCCCCCTTTATCGGCCTTCGGCCGATTTGGGGAACATTTTTCTACAATTTTTAATTTTTAAAATACGATTTTTCAAACTTAATTATCTTTTTTGTGAAATAATATTGATTTTTGAAATAAATGTTCATAACAAAAGACGCGCAATAAAAATTCACACAAACCAGTATATGTGGAAAATCAACCCTAAGTTGTCGATTTTTGCCGAAATTCGATTGGTGGAAACCCTAAATATGACCCAATATTGATGTCATATTACATTTTTTTCAAATAAATTATGACTCATGAAAGTATTTAAATTGTAACAAGTAATATTTATCATAGTGTTAAGATGATTCAAGTTTATTGGTTTAAAACGTATATAAGAACGTCAAAGTTCTAATAATGAAATATTCGATTTTCAATCTTCCAAAACAACCTACCAGCCTTGAATTTCTCAAAAAAAATTTCAGATGATAAAACTTGGAATTATAAAAAACACTTTCGAAGGAATCATGCAAAACATTCTGAAAATAAAATTAATCTCAAAAAAAAATGTGTTTTTGGTTCTTTTTATTATTTTAAAGGCTAAAAAACATGTTTTTAGTCAAATATTCGCAATTTCAAATTCTAACACGTGATCCGAAATTTTAAAAACTATAGAATTGGAAGGTCAAACGCGAATGATGAAGAGTATATTCGTTCAAACGTTAATAAAGTTCTAGTATTGAAATATTCGATTTTCAATCTTTAAAAAAACCACCCTCCCAGCCTTGAATTTCCTTAATTTTTTCCCCAATAACGAAGAACACCTCCGACGGAATCTTGCAAAGTACGCTTTAAATAAAACTATTCTCAAAAAAAACTGTATTTTTTGTGCTTTTTACGATTTTTAAGGGCAAAAAAACGTGTTTCTAGTCAAAATTTTGTAATTCTAGATTTTGAACCTTTATCGAAAATTTTATTGCGCATACGATCCATTTCTCAAAATGACTTAATTACAATTTTCATTTCAGCCAATCAGGAGGAAGGACAAAAAATTTCAAAAAAAATTTTGTCGGAAAAAAATACTACCCAGTTCCTCAAATTACCCCGAGAAATGCTTTAACACGGAAATCCTTCAATCGCGTCCACCCTAATATTCATTTTCAATTTTAAGTTTTGGCGGCAGCAACCACCGAATTAAACTTATTCAGATTATTTTTATTCAATTCCTAGGCCAAATCTGAAATTTCCAAAATATTCGAATTGACCAAAATGTTAGCAAATTGAATTGTGATCATTGAATTAAGTAAATAAATTAAATTCCATGGCAAATTAACATAAAATTTTTTTGTTTATTTTTTTGTTTAAAAGAGCTTCGATAAATTTTGAATAATTTTTTAACGCTCATATACAGTTTTTAACGCTCATATACGCTCATAAAAAGTGACCGCAGGGCCCCGTAATCGATATACAGTATGTACTTTTTTTAATTGCGAAGTGAAAATTGTTCTTTGGTAATTACGGCCAATAAAAAATAGTAACTCGGTGGATTTTATTTTTAAACATTTGACATCGGCTACAGCTTGGCGTTCAAAATAAAATCCACCTAGTTTTTAATTGGCCTAATTTTAAATTGGCCGTAATAAGCTATAGGACAATTTTCACTTCGCAAGTAAAAAAAGTACATACTGTATATCGATTACGGGGCCCTGCGGTCACTTTTTGCTATTTTTCTCTTCACAATTCAACCCACGTTTCTCTCGGATCCACGAAAGAGATCATTTTTAGATCTGGGGGCCCACTGTTCACTTTATGCCGATTTTTCAGTGTGACAGCCCACCGGTCACTTCATGCCGTTTTTTACTAATATTTCAGTGTTGCCTACGCAAATATTTGATTTGGGGGCCCACCGTTCAATTTATGCCGATTTTTCAGTTTGGGAGCCCATTGTTCACTTTATGCCAATTTTTCAGTTTGGAAGCCCACCGCGGTGCACCGGTCCCTTTATGCCCTTTTTTAAGATCTGAGTTGAAGGCGTCATTGAGCGCTACAAAATAAATCGCAGAATAAGATGTCACCTGGGAACATTTCAAAGCAAACTACAGTTATCACTTTTGTGAGTAAAAAAGGTACTTTCATGTAGTACTTAAAAAAGTAGTCCTTTCATATAAATAATCATTATTTATATATGCTACTCGTATAGGCCTTTCTAATTGAAATTTTTTTTATTTGGAAACTATTTTATTCCTGATTATTGTTATTAAGAATAAAACGCAGCGAATTACATTTTTGGAAGAAATAACTTTTGTTCAAACATTTATTTATTGATATCAGCAACGTTTCAATTTGTCAAGCTTAAGGGGGTGGCATCGACTCGGCAGACTGGAGTCAATTTAACGTACAAAATTAATTAGTTGGTGTATTTTTTTGTGCTTATTATCGTTAGCTGAACCAGAATAAATGTGCATCTAGTCATAAAAATCATTTTTATCTAGTTTAGGAAAGATTTGAGTTCGAACTTTCAATTTTGAATTCGTAAAACTTTCAAAAAAAATCAAAGCCTTATGAAAATTTTCGGCTTTTTTGATCCAAAATGTTTTTTGATTTTTTTTAAATCTGTGGATAAAAGCCAAAAAAAGTGCCAATTTAATTTTTTTTATGGATGTTCACATATTTTCTGACTGCTGTTTGAAAAGTGATATTATGCTTAATTGTCATTTTATGTTGACGTTTTTTAGAAAAACTGAAAATTTTCCGCAAATCAAGCAGAGCAACAGAAGGGCGGGTTGATATTTTTCACGGGGGTTTCAAACAAGGTCATCTTAAAACATTATCCAGGATTGCAGTACATTACTGTAATTTGGTTTATTAATTTCTCTAGAAAAACCATTTTCAAAATGTCATTTGCTGCGTTTAATTCGAAATAAAATAGTTTCAAATAGAAAAATTCCAATCTGAAGGCCTATACGAGTAGCAAATATAAATAATATCTTTTAATGAAAGGAGTCTTTCAAGGACTACCTTTTTTACTAACAAAATTATAACTGTAATTTGCTTTTAAATATTCCAGGTGAGATTTTATTCTGCGATTTATTTTGTAGAGCTCATGGTGCCTCCAACTAAAATCTTAAAAAGGGCAATAAGTGACGGTGGGCTCCTCAAACTGAAAAATCGGCATAAAGTGAACGGTGGGCCCCAGATCTAAAACGATCTCTTTCGTGGATCGAGAGAAACGTGGTTGAATTGTGAAGAGAAAAAATGGCAAATAGTGACCGCAGGGCCTGTCATCGATATGATTCAAAGAAAAAAATTGGAAATTTCTGATTTGAATTATCAAAATTATCAAGGTTTTTTTTAAATTACATGTATGATTTTTGCCTATGATTAACTTGGAAAATGATTAATTTTAACCCTGGCAAATTTGAGTTTACTGTATTAGGTATGCATCATTTAAGTTATATACACTATGGTATGAAGACTATGGTATTTGGTAATTTACTGTATATTATAAGCAAAATTACCAATGTGACATACTTTTAACTTACCTTAAAAGGGGGTTACATAAGTCAGCAGATTGGTACTTTTTTCAGAGCAATATTTTGAAAGAGAAAAAAATGTGGAAATTTATTTTTTTATTTTTCATCTTCAATGAAAGTGTTCATTCTTACAAACGTTTATATTTTTATTTTCTAAACATAACTAACTAAAGATAAAAATATAAAAAACCACTTTTCACTGTACATCCATTTCCAACTTAACCCGACTATAGAATTTGTTTTCAAGACGATATTTATAAATTTCATTTATTTGCGGGTGTACTCCGCTAATTAGTATCCTAATAACTCTGCACAGTCAAAAATCTCTATAATATCAAAGTTTTTTTTCCATGAAAAAGGGTTAAAATTGGCAAAAAGTAGAGAAAAACAGCTATTTCTGAGATAAACATTGACCTTAAGGGGGTTGAAGGTGCGGAATGTTTAAAATATGCAAGCAATTCAAAGTGGCTTTTATTCATCACATGACAAATTTTTCGAAATAATAAGCAAGTAGTACCAATGTACTAGACCAAAACATAATTTAATAATCTACTTCCTAAGGGAATATATTTGGTTCACCTACTCTTCACAGTTCGATTGACAACAAAACAGTTCTACAATTGTTGATGGTCAAAGAAATTAGGTGCTTGTTTATGAGTGCTCGATTTTTGTTCTCCACCAACGAAAATTATTAACATACTGCATACAAATGTGATGCAATTTTCATGGGGTTGTTGTCCAGTTGAATGGCAAAAATTTGGCTTTTTGAAATTTTTAATTTTCGGTCAAGCTCTCTCGAAAAATGATAAAAACAAGAATTCTCCATTGTTGTAAAAAAAATTACTGATTTTTCATCCAATTAAAATGAAAAACGAATAATCCGGAGACAACATTCAAATAGTTTGTGGTTTTTGCACAATTCTCTCAAATTTTGTTAAAATATGTTGAAAAATGAGAATTTTATTTCGAATTTGAGAGTTTCAACAAGCTTGAATTTAGATATTTTTAAAATTTCCTCTGGTCATGAAAATTATTACCAAAATTATTATTTTTTCTACCAATTATCCTCAGGGTTTGAATTTACATATGGCACCACAATGTACCGACTTCGGTAATATTTACAAAGATTTAGCGATTTTAATTTGCGTGCAATAAGCTAGATTTTACACCCACAACCCCCTTAAATTGCGTTTTGATATTAAAAATGTCCTGACTATCAAAAAAAATTACGCCCACTGCACCCAAAATTTTATTGGAAATTTTTCACAACCATAAAATTTTTAAAGATTCAGTCCTGAATGTCACTTATCGAGTGCACAGTCGAGTGTTAAAAATTTCATCAACAGTTTAAAAATGATAAACGCGCGACCTACCGATTAGTTGACATAAGGCGATTTAATAGATATCAAAACATTTAATATGTGATTCTGCCTGATTTTTTATGGTGAGTTCAAAAAACCACCGTTAAAAAATTTTGGACTTGATTTGGGAAAATTTTCATAATTTTTCTAAAAAAGTCAATAAAAATGAAAAATAAAAATTTTATGATTTTTCAAACAGCGGTCAGAAAATATGTAAGAATTCATGAAAAAAGTTAAAGTGGTTTTTTTTTGGTTTTTATCCACAGATTTCAATTATCAAAACAAAAAACATTTTGGACAAAAAATGCGGAAAATTTTCATAATGCTTTGTTTTTTTTTCAAATTTTTCCGATTTCAAAGATGAAAACTTGTGCTCAAATCTCTCCTAAAATAGATAAAAAATTATTTTAATGAGCTAGATTATATATTCTGGTTGAGCTAACGCTAATAAGCACAAAAAAATAAACTCACTTATTACTTTCGTGAGTCATATTGACTTCAATCTGCCGGGTTTATGCCACCCCCTTAATATTAATTTCAAGCTTGTTTCATTGATTATGTTTTTCAAATATCAAATTGCTCAAAAATATGTTTTAAGAAATTTTTATCGGATAAAAGTATACCACAGTGCTATTCGTATACTATATTTACCTTAAAATATTGATCGCCAAAGTTTGTGGTGAAATACGTTTATTGATGTGACTATGAAGCCGCCCCTTCCGAATGTTGTATCAAACAATAATACCACATTTTCGAGAACACGACGGTTGCACGCCACGTTAACAATGTTCACATGATGATGCTCATAATGTTTATTTATTTTCGAAGTAATTACGAGTCAAATAAAATTGACTCGACAAAAATATTTTTTTAATTCATTTTCGAAATGTACATCATGTAAAATTTCTGCTTGCGATCTCAATTTTTTTTTAGCTCACTTCCGCCACCCAAAACGCCTGAATTTACAAACACGTAGGTCTTTAACTGATTCAAACTCTCACTGACCAACAAACGGTGTCAATCAGTTCCAAGCAAAAATTAAGATAACAAGCGAAAGAAACTTACGCAATTTCACAATTTTCAGCTAAAATTCTTCAAGCGCCGGAAGAGCCAATATCGCTGAAATTGTGCGGGCGCTCGGAATTTTCATTATTAATTACTTGAAACGCATCATAAATGACTTCATATTACAAAATTTAATTTCTCAAATCTACTCTTTTAAATTGTTTTGACTGCGTTGAGCAGGGGTCGGCACATTCGAAAAAAAATTTGGATCGGATCGGTGGACCCGCCGAAAAAATTGGATTGGATCAGATCGGTGGACTCTCCAAAAAAGATGGATCGGATCGGTAGGGTCTCCAAAAAATTGGATCGGATCGGATCGGTGGCCTTCTCGAGAAAATAGGATCGGATCGGTGACCTTCTCGGAAAAATTGGATCGGATTCGATTTTTTCCCGATTTTCCGATCCAATTGTTCTGACCCCTGGCGTTGAGTACTTTATCCCACAAATTTTGGTATTTTACTTCATTTGAACCTTTTGTTAAACTTTCTATGAAATTAAAAGAACGGGCAAAATTATGAAGTCATTTATAACGCTCACGCATTCTTAATTATTTAATGGGAAACTTTATTTCTCTCAGCATATCGCCGAAAGTGCCTATATCCCTTTATCACTTTTTGGTTAGAATGCGTAGCCACTACTCTTTTTAACGTGTGATTTTAACGTTGTGGCTACGCATTCTAACCAAAAAGTGATAAAGGGATATCGGCGAGCTAGGCTACTTCCTCCATCAGACGTGATAGAACCAAATTTTAGCTGCAATTTCATTTTTGCTAACGGTTTGCTTACAAAATTATCTAAAACTTCAACTTCGACAAATTGTTTTTCGGATTCAGCAAAATTAATGAATTTCATTCAAATAATTAACTGTATCGCATGATCTAGACATTAGATCTGACTTTTATCATTTTCATTTCTATTTTGGAAGCATTAAGGGGTGGTCGAGGCAATCTGGACCTTTTTAAACTGCGTCTCAAGAATAAACGAAGTACAGTAGTAACTTCATTATACTTTGTATGCAAAAACAAGGTTTTGATGAATCTTTGAGATTAAAAGAAATATTTTCCATGTTTGGAATAGGCTGTCCAACCTCTAGAAAAGTGCCGAAAATTATCTTAAAATTTTTTGTCAGCCTTCGTCCATGACCCAATTTNGTTTAATGAAGTTACTACTGTTCTCCGTTTACTCTTGAGGCGCAGTTTAGAAAGGTCCAGATTGCCTCGACCACCCCCTTAATGGCTAAAAAATCACAAAATTCAAATTTTTACCAAAAAAACTTTTGGATTTTTTTAAAAAGCACATTTTCGACAAGTTTGAGGGTGTTCAAAAGACTAACTTGAGGAGATATCCTGAAATAGGCTCGTGTGTCTTCGCTATAAACACTTTCAAAATAGTTTTTTTTTTGGAAAAAATCTGATTTCCGTCAACTAGATGCATCGATATCAGCAACCATTTGCTGAAACGTCCATTTATTCGCAAACTTGTTGAACTGTTTAAAACAATGGATAAATGACTCTTTGGACAGGCACACCAACCGGTACGGTCATCATAAAAACTTGATTTGCCGCGGAATTTTGTCAGGAGTGAAGACAAATAGTTAAGTGACATTAGCTAATTATAAAACTTTGAAAGGACGAAAAATGTTACAAATAATTGAAATTTTGTTCTTATTTACTAAAATAAACATAGAATTAAGTCAATTTTAAGGCAACAGCAACGTCGACAAGGGTTTATTTAATTAATTAATGCCAAATGATAAGTTTTTAATGCCCTGATAAGACTTTCAAAATGTTATCTTCTGCGGCTTAATATCGGTGGCCGTATAGACTATAAGGTTCCGAAATCTAGCAATTTCAGTTATAAAAATAATTCCTTACGTGGCTAATCATAAGCTTTAGAACACTTGAAGTATTTGATTCGAGCCTTAAGGAGGTTCCCTTCGGAGTTTTTGACTTCGATTTATGTCAAATTTTAGATATCGCTTAAATTTAAAAATAATTGGCTATAAAGTAATTTGGACAAATTCGAGTTCAAAAATTGTATTTTCAAAGCTTTATCTGGTCGGGAACATAGTTTTTCGAGCGCCCAAAGATTTCGAGCGTAATGAAATTTGTATGTTTAGTTAGCTCAAACGAACTTGTCGCAAATCTGAAATTTCCGTTTTTCAATCGTGTTTTTGCGTAGGTTAAAATATTTTTGGCACCCCCACAGAAAAAAAATCAGCAGAGGAGATTTTGTTTTATCAGTCGTCAAAATATCAAGTCTGTAACAATATCCGTTTCCCCGTAGTAATCAGTTAAAAAACCTTAAAACGCCGACGGGAACCTCCTTAAGATTATAGGGTAAAATGAAGGCTGAAACACGAACAGAATCTTTCAAATTCCAGATTAATTTGAACTTTTTTGGAAATAACATGGTAACGAGTTATGAAGTTATACTGTCCTTGAGCTCCTTTTCCGTGAACCAAAAATATTCGCGCAAAGAATTTTACAAATGCCCTGCAAGTTGCAGGCTGCATTCTCAATGACGTTGGAGTTATTTCATAAATTGAATTTATACATTTAACCTTTGAATCAACAATTAAAGCCTTTCGCAATAAAATATCCCGCTTTCACACTATGTTACATAGACTATGTAACATAGTCTATGTATGAGATTTGGTCCGTGTCTAGTAAAGGTAGTGTGTTATTCAGATAGAGGGACCAAATCTCATACATAGTGTGAAAGGGGGATATATAAAAACGCTATAACAAAAAGATATTTTTCGAGTATAAAAAAATAAATAGTTTGATTTTTATATTGTTGGACTATCCCCAAAAATTGCGTCAGAATAAAGGCCAGAAATGTATATTTTACCTTGTTTGAATTTCGACTAATCAAAATCTCGATGTTGATCGATTTCGATTATTTAAGGGGGTTGTATAGGCTGGAAAGGCTTTTTCGAAGGCCTTAACTTTTATTCCTTCATGACATCTTATAGAATCTCACGAATAGTAGTTCGCAATCTCTGGAAGACATTTTACTTCTGACTTTTTCATAGCATGTTCGCCAACTGGTAAATTGAGTTAACCGCGAGCAAATTTTTTTTAAAGTCCTATTTTTTTTACGCCTTATTTCAAAACAACGTCAATTTCGGAATGTAACAAGCCCAAGGGTTGGTAGCAAGATGTGTGAGGAATTTCCGAAGTTGAGCTGTAAATCGACAAAAAAAGTGCGCAAATCGAAAAATTTTGAATATGAAAGTGAGAATAGAAAATTTTAAAGCCCCAAAAGATTCCTTGGGTACGGTTGCTGGAACGATATTAGCAACTATGGTCTGATATGAACAGAAGGATTCTAGAGACAAAAAATTTACTTGTATCGAAGAAGAGGGTTAATTTTTTTTCTAGAATCCGCTGTGTTCATAATCAGATCATAGTTGCTAATATCGTTTCCAGCAAAGCGTACCCAAGGAATCTTTTGGTGGCATTAAAATTTTCTAATTCTCACTTTCATATTCAAAATTTTCGATTTCGCGCACTTTTTTGTCGATTTACAGCTAACTTCGAAAATTCCTTACAACATCTTGCTAACAACCCCTTGGGCTTGTTACATTCCGAAAATGACGTTGTTTTGAAATAAGGCGAAAAAGAAANAGGACTTTTAAAAAAAAATTGCTCGCGGTTAACTCAATTTACCAGTTGGTCGAACATGCTATGATAAAAGTCAGAAGTAAAATGTCTTCCAGAGATTACGAAATACTATCCCTGAGATTTTTATAAGATTGTTATGTAGGAATAAAAAGTTATGAGCCTTCGAAAAAGTCTTGTCAGCCTATACAACCCCCTTAAGTCTTAAATAGTTGCAAATAAAATTTTCATTTCTTTTTAAAAGCTTTCATCAAATGAGGACCTGATAGAACTCAAGTTCGGAGGCCCTTGAGCGAATATAAGCGACATTATCTAATTTGAGTTTTTTAAACCATCATTTAAAACTAAAACATCTGTATGAATTCAATACTCATGCCTTTTTTCGGCTTCTGATTGGTCGAAAGACATTCGATATATTACTGATCCTCAAAGGACAGATCCTGAATATTTGAATGATAAAATTGAAATGCAATTATACTAGTGAAGAGTTACATTATCATCAAGATTATTGCTTTATTGCAATAACAAGATTTTTAATGAGCTCTCCAAATCTACAAGTACAAGGTCTGGAAATATCTGGTATGGTTGTCAACCATTGGTTGAATTTTCTTTCAATTCAATTTTCGCAAAACATCCATACCTCAGCTTAAACTTAAGCTTATTTTAAGTCCTGTACTATGTGATACGAGAAAGACCCATGCGTAACAATTTTTTTCATCCGAGTAAGTCATTTTGATACTAAAAATATGTGTTGATTTTGTGTAGTCACAACGTGTTTATTTTTCGACTGTAATTATTAATAACTGAGAAATAATCTGTTTGTGATCATTCAAATTGTGATCTTCGAGTCACACGAATTTCTTATCCTGGTTAGGCTGTTACAGGTTATTCTCGACCTTCTTGGATTTTTTATTTGAGTTGACAACGCGGTTATTTCAGGGATGGGGTCATTTTATTTTATAGCCGAATTCCAAAAATCATATTTCTGTACGAAATAGCGCATTTAAATCAGAAATTCTCATTCTCGCCTACGCAAAATCGATAAACTGCGAATTTATAAAAACCGTTCTGTGGAATTTTGAAATTGTATTTTTATTTTCCATAAATATCGTAGAATTCCAATGCTGAAAAACCTGTACCCCTAATCCTGGTTTAAAATATTTTCACATTTTTTTTTCATCGTTTTAAGCTACAGGTGGTTTGTAACTAATATTATGTAAGTAGTTATCAAGATAACTGTGCAACTGTGTTTATTCAATAAAGCCGACCGTTTTCCAAAAAGAAACCGAATATTTTTTTAATATTCGAAATTATTATTTTATTCGAATTATTAAATCGGTTATCTTACATGTGAGTAAATAGCCAAATTCTCCCGAATAAATTCTCAAAATTAACTGTTGGGTATGGTGCACAATGGTGGTTTCTACATTTTCTGCAGATATTATGTCATGAAAATGCACAGAATCGATCGTTTATGGTTTGAAAGTACAAAACGACCCAAATAACAATAAAAATATTCTTTGAAATTTTCGGGTTTTTTCGATTTTGTCTAAGTATGTCTTTTTTGCCCAATTTTTTAAAGGAACTGGAAATAATTCTTGAATAAACATGACTCTTAAATGCTGGAGAAAAATTTCTTAAATGGCCGTTTTGAAAAATAAACAAGAGAAACTATAAGCCCAAAAAATGACATCATCTTTCTTTTTTGTTTAGCGGGTAAAAAGCTTTCGAACAAATAATAAATTTTTGGAACCAATATTCTTTTCCCAACGGAACTCCATCTCAAAAACGTTTACTATCTCTATAGCGCGTGTTTGAATCCCACTTATATTGTCTAAGTGATTGTCTTAGTGATTGCTTGAGTGATTACACACCGATAAAATTTAGCGGTTCGATTAACAAGACCCTTGCCTATAATCATATTCAAGACCATCACTAAGACATCATTAGTGGGATTCGAACACGCACTATAGAGATAGTAAACATTTTTGAGATGGAGTTCCGTTGGGAAAAGGATATGAGAACAAATGTTGGTTAAAAAACAAAAGTTAGTCGCTTACTGAGTAAGCCTTACTCCTTAACTATTGTGGGGTATGCGACTCTGATTAAATAAAGGCCTTAGAGGCAGTAAACATGCAAATTGATACAGGGAGATAGTTAAGCGTAATACAAACCAAATCATGAAAAAATAAGAAATTTTCGCATTTTTTCGATTTTTTCTAAGTATTTCTTAAAAAATTAACTTAAAAAATAACGTTTGCTCAAATTTGACCACTCAGACTTCGAAATATCGTCTTGACGTTGGCCAACTTTCTCATCAGTGTTTCACTGGTTTTTTTTTGAGCCTACTTTCGAAAAAATCGAGGCACTTTTTTTTCGGAAATTTTTTCGAAAATGACCAAAAAAATATATTTCGAGTTTCAGCTAGAAATTGCAAAAAAACCCGTGAGAGTCTCTTACATTTGTTCTTAGGAATCCTTGATAAATATTTGCGCCATTTTGCAAATATATCCTAAGAGGAGATAGATTTTGAAGTCTTGAATTGTGAAAAATCGTCGGTTATTTGACGTTCTAGAATTGTTTCGTTGCCTGATCAAAAAAAGGTCCGTGAGAAAAGATTGACATACTACCGTTAGGTGATCTGTGAAAATTTGAGCTCAATTTGATACCGTCTGGGAGGAGATAGTTTTTGCAGTTTGGAAAAGTTCGTCTTGCTACGATACTGTACCTATTGGTGTTAAGGTCAAAAATATTTTGTGATGTATTTTTTTGCAAGATCAAGGATGGATCTACAAATCAGCATTTTCGGTTTTTCTCATGAGCTCTTAGTTTTCAGTATATTTCACCGAGAAAATGTCAAATCAAGTCGCATACCCCTCAAGCTGTCCCTAGTATATTATTTATACAAATAAAATCTGAATTACCACAAAGAAATTTAATAAGTGAAAAAAAGGCTCAAAAATAATCTTAAAATTTTTTATTATTTGATTCAAATTCAATATTCTGCGAAAAAATTATTTGTAGTTCACAGATCGAATCAAAATCCAGTTTGTGTTTTTTGTATCAAAATAACAGCCAATTGATTGATAATTTTTTGTTAGATTTTAATTATTTTTTGTTTTAGGCCAAAATCAGCAACATTTTCATTCTGCACAAAAAAAATATTTTTAAAAATGCGCCAGATTCTCAAGAAATATCAAATGTTTAAAACTGTGGTAGAGAGAAATTTTACTCAAGGTTATCGTCAAAATATTGCACCACTATTGAAATTACCAAATAGAACCGATTTTGCAAGAACTATCAAAGCAGCTGAAATGACAAAATTTGAATACAACTTGACTGAAATTTTATGGTTAGTTTTTAAGCCGTAAGGAAGTCAGAATGACCTGATCATCATTTGTGCTTAATAACCGACTCAAAATGAGCAAAAAAAGTATATTTTCTTTCTGGCAGTTTTAACTGCATAAACTGATAATTTTCTCATAATGTAAAATTGATATTGTGTATTAATTTGCTTTTTGTACATTATCGGTGTTTGAATCGGCAATGTCTTTAATATCAGCAATATTATGTTTAATGATTGCAAAAGTAAAATAATACTTAATGAACTTTATTGATTTTTGTGTACACTGGGTGCACCCTTATCCGTACGCCTCAGCTCGGCCAAAAATCGTACGGATAAGAGTACAACGTACGGATAAGGGTACACGTCTACATAGCCGTTTAGGCTTATAAGCGTTTTCATCTCGACCACAAATCGTACGGATAAGGGTGCGTACGGATAAGGGTGCACTGGTTTTTTGAACTCTCCATAAAAATCATGCAATCACATATTAAATTGTTTTGGCATCTATCAATCGCCGTCTTACTAATCGGTAGGTCGCGCGATTATCATTTTAAATGTTGATGAAAATTTTAACCTTGACTGTGCACTCGATAAGTGCCATTCGGCAATGATCTTTAAAAATTTTTATGGTGTGAAAAATTCTCATTAAAATGGTGGGTTAATAGGCCATTTTGTTTAATGGCGGACATTTTTTTAATAATTCAAACCCAATTTAAGGTTCAATTTTTATCTCAAAAAAGCGTTTTTCTCTACCTTTTTTGCCATTTCATACTCTTTTATTGAACAAAAACTTGATAATTAAAAAAATTTCGACTGCAGATTGATTAGGAAACCTAATTGTCTGAAGTTTATTTTGATATCGTTCTTAAAAAAAATTATAGTTGGGTTAGTTGAAATTGATGCACAGTGAAAAGTTTTTTTGTCTTTTAACCAGTTAGTTATTTAAAAAAAAAAATGTAAACGTTTGTAAGAATGAACACAGTGAAGATAAAATTACCAAAAAAATTTCCACATTTTTTTTGTTTCTGTATATTGCTCTGAAAATGTACAATCTGCTGGCTTATGCCACCCCCTTAAAATATTTCGTTCTTCTGGTTTCATTCTCGGATTGATTTTGGTTTAAAATTTTTCAAATTTTGTCATTGTTTGGCATCTTGATTGCTGAAGTGGCCAATAATTATTTGCTATATGTCTGCACAGGCAAAAGGCGATTGGTTTTTGCTTTCCTTGATTTGATTTTGACTTTTCAAGTTAAATATATTTCTTGAAATAAGACAAAATGACCCCGAAAACCTTAGTCATGTTTTTCAGAAACCGTTCATAATATTCAAACGTTTTCTTAACCCTTGGAAGCTCAAATTGTTTTATCGGGCAGAGGCTCATGCCCACTAAAGTGGGCGACTTTGAGCCTCATTACGAATTAACATCATTTTATAAAGCGTGAATGATTCTTAATTTTTGTAAAGGATGTCCAACTTAGCGAGTAATAATAAAGATTTTAAAAATTTTAATCTAAATCGGCACGGAAACTAGCTTGCAAAGATTGGGACTTTGATCACTTACTTTTCATTGAAACAGGAGGATATTTTCAAAAACATTTCTTTCAATATTCGCACTCATTTAAGACCTTGGCTTTCACCAATTTTTTTTTTTGATTTTCAATCTTTTTCCCGTTCTCATTAATAGACGATTAGCAGGGCGATGTGCTCCAAATAAAAGTTATAAAACACGTTGTTATATTTAACCGCTTAAGACTTCGAAATTTATCTCGACTGTAAGCCAACTTTCTGACAGTGTTGCCTAGTTTCATGTGAACCTATTTCGACAAATCGAAGCATATGTTTTTCCGATTTTCTCAAATTGAAAAATCATCACGAAAAAATAAAAAAGAGTTCCGATCGCTGGAAATTTTTTTTTTTTTTGAAAGATACTCAAAAGGGAACTTTCCTAAAAACTCAGTTCCTCAAATTTTATCTATCGTTTAAACTGTTTGATCAGCCACGCATTTTAGAGTTTTGAGAGAAATTCTCTAAAAAAAGTAGATAAAATAATTTTGAACGAGGAAGTCCTAGAAAATTTAAACTGCCATTTTTTGAATTTTCGTGGCAAATCTATGTTGGGTTAGATCAAAAAATTTTCCAGGGGCTTTTTCATCCGGATTTCGCGGATTAAAAATTTCAGCACCACTTAAGTGAGTGCTGAGCGTTCCAAACATTTTTTTTCGTCAATTTCTTATGATTATAGGCAAGGGTTCTTGATAATGGGACCGCTAAATTTTATCGGTGTGTAATCACTCAACTAATTACTAAGACAATACTCAGACAACAGCAGTTAGGAATTCGAACACGCGCTATAGAGATAGTAAACGTTTTTGAGATGAATTCCGTTGGAAAGGATATTATAAAAAGTATTAACACTTTCTTTATAATACTGAGAGCCACTCTTGTTGAGAACAAGATATACTTCGGAGATTAAAAACTAAGCTTGTCTTGACCGGAAAAAATGACGATTTAAATCAATTTTGCCGTTAATAAGAGAAAAATTTTGGTCGAAAAGTTTTTCCACAACAATAATTTGAATTTACATTATATTGAAACTTTGTTGCCTAATAACAATCTGCAAAATTTGAATACAGATCTTCACGTTTGTTCTGTTGTATGCTGTCTGAAGCTTCGATTAACACCTGCTCCTAGTAGATGTCCGAGCGTTCTAAAGTGAAAATGGCAAAGGTTGTCCCAAGAACATTCATTTAAATTAAAAATGGTCGTTGATGTCCCAAGAGCTGTTCCTAAAATTTTCAAAATAGCGTGGATGGTTCTCAAAAGTGTTCATAAAAATTCGGAATAGGGTAATCTTCAAGAGCGGTTCCCAAAAATTTTAAAATGACGGTATATGTCCCAGAGCGTTCCTTAAAGTTCCAAATTGACGTATATGTCCCAAGAGCGTGTCAAAATCAAAGCATACTTCATCAAAGATTAACGTTTTCTATATCGTGGCGTAGGATGTCCTCTAAGCGTTCGATAAGAGTTCCAATTTCACAATTTGTCTACACTTTAGACTTCCAGCTTCTATAATAGCCTGCGTGTTTCACGATACATCCCCCTTACCGTTTTCCCGTATTATAATTCGTTCTCCAATCGTGTACAACTTTCGGCTCCTCAGTAATATAATGCACAAAAAGCATTTTTCTATGTGAACATAAGAAAAAAAATGTTAAAAACTTGAAAAAGTATTATTTGGGTTTTTTGAAAAAATACTTTTTTTGATTTAAGTTCAGAAAAAAATAATTTTCTGTCCATAAATGCTGAAAAAGTTATTAAGTCGAAAATACTTTATGTATGATTAAGTATTGTTTTGAGTGAGTTAAAAAGATCATTAAGTACTAAAAAAAATAATGCTTCATGATGTTTAAGCAGAAAATTGATTAACCTCATTAAGTACTCCGAGTATATAATGAACAAATTATTTTTTTCTAAATAAATGGAAGAATTATTTTTTTCGACATTCATAAAAATTTTTGTTAATACTTAAATTTCGAAATTCTTTACTTTTATTTTATTGAATGATGCAGCATCATCCGATGCTTCTTCCCAAGCTTTTTAGACATGGCACTGGGCCGTTTTGGTTGATTAAGTAACAGAAAATGAGCACATAGTGAACAAATATTTATTTTGGGGAACGTATGCTTGTACCCAAATTGCGTCAATCATTGTTTTTGTCCTCAGTATATATTTCCTTGGTGTGTACAAGAAATGGTTTACATACTTATGCTACCCAAATTGGTCTGAACGAAAAATGTTTTTGAAAGTGCATCGTCAAGTGATTATGGCGTCATTAAGGGTTGTTAAGAATCTTTACGATTTGCACTGGATTCACAGTGGATATGCATAACGTTGCGCATAAGTAGGGTCTCAGTACGGGAGATAAACCTGCAAAACTAAACACGCAAAGTACAGATTATTTGAGTAAATGGGGTCAAACTTTCTCAAAAAGAATGATTCCGATCATGAAAAAAAAATTTAGCACCCAAGTGGTCACAAATGGTTGAGTATGGAAAACAATTTCTTCGGCTTGAAATGCGCTAATAAAAGGTTGATTATAATGATTTTTTTGTCGTTTTTATACCGATCGCTTTTACAAAAACGCAAATATCCGATTACTGAGTGGGTCAGTTTTGCAGATGAGTCTCGTATGCGTGACTGACCTAGCTTATGGCGATATTCATGGCGGCATAAGTTATGCGGTACAAGAGACCCCGACTCTTTATTTAACAAAACGGGCAATAGGGAAAGATACCCTATTTTGCACTGTTGTATCTATAGAAACGTTAGTGGCGATGCAATAAAAGAGTATATCCTTTGCAGTTTCAGCGTTTATAATGTTGCGTTGATTGATTGGCTGTACACTTTCAGGCAGTCACTAGTAACATAGCGCAAAAGCAAATGATATAACTGGGATCCTTATTCAACATTAAGTACCACTTGGAG
>SCLH01000304.1:635194-650603 GCA_004367855.1 Oikopleura vanhoeffeni | reverse complement strand
TCCTAAATTTTGTAACTTTATATGTCATTTGTAAAATGTATGGTTTTTCAGGAAACAAGGGTGAGTTGATAACCTCTCTTTTCTCTCGCAGTTATCTAGTTAACAAATGTCGGAATTAAAATGTTAACGTGTTTTCACTAATTTTATCTTTGATCTCAATCAGTGACAAAAGTAAAATTGATATCTTTCCCAGTTTTCCCGTGATAAGCGCTCAAAGTATTGTCTTTAGATAGGCTTTTAGGTGTGAGGCGAAGTTCTCGTTTCTGGGTGTGAGGAGGTTAATTGGGTCATTTAATATGACTCATATTACACCAAATATTTTTTTTAGTTTTATTTTTGGAATCGCAATGAAATTATCTTTCTCCTGGTATGTAACATGACCCCGTAGGACGTGACATTGCTATCTTTTCTACAGACACAAGAAAAAATTAGTTTTCAGACCTACCTAGGCATAATCTTAGATATGGACAAAACGACCCCCTTAAAAATGTATGACCCAAGTTAAAAAAAAATTTCAAGAAGCACATAATTCTAAAACTGCTAACTTAAATTTTTTATGAAAAATTTTAACGTCGATGGTTTCCATAATTACAGGTCTTTCTGATAAAATTTCTTCCGAAAAGTGCCGTTGGAGTTCACCGAGAGAAGTAATACAATTTAAAAGCCATAACTTATAACATAAGCATAACGGGCATTCTTCAAGACAAAATAAATGTTATACAAAAAATTGAATTTGAATGTGAAATTTTTGATTTAATGATTTTTCATTCATTTTTATTTATGGTGTTTAGAAATATATCACAGGGGGGAGGGGCAATATTGCCGAAAGTTTTGCCCAAAAATTTCGGACATATTGGCAAACAATATAACTTTTCTGACAAAATTTAATAGTAATTTACAATAAATTGTAAATAATAATAATTCGCCCTGGAAATTTATTCGGCCTGTTTCAAATTAGGGCTCCCTGATCACAGCCTTACCAGTTGGAGTTTAAAATAAATTTTAAATAATTTGTATTAATACTGTATTTGTAGGGTTTTAACTCGTGCCGTTTCACCACAGGCGAGTAGCTATCCGTCTGATTGTACAAATTCTATCCTGGGTCGCATTATTCTAATCACGGACGAAGTTTACCGGTATCGCCAGTGGGTGTTAAAATACTGGAAAAAGCGAGTGCCCAGGTTATTACCTCCAGTGATCGAACCCTCTATCGAAATCGTTGCTCAAAATTCTGAAGTCAATTCGATCGAATCAAATTCTGAGGATTCTATAGACGAAAATGAGGGTCAGCCTACTGACGTCCGTCTACCAGACGACTTGGAATTTGACCGGCGAGAAAAACGAGTCCATGTTACCGGTATAAAGCCAGAAGCAACCGGTTCGGGAAATGACCTGCAATCTTATTCAAATTCAGAAGACGAAAAAACTGGACTTTCCGAGACTGACGAAGATAGGTCCAGTTCGGATCACGACCTCGATTTGGTCGATGGAGACCGCGGTTATGATAGGATAGGGTGGAAAATTAATTCGAAAAATTTAGTCTTTACCAAATACTCTAGGCGTTTTTCCCACATTATTTAATATGGCCTTTTCAAAGATAGGGATTACCAAAATTTATCAAATCACATGATGAAACATGTGTTTCAACCATTGATAAACCAACAATGCACAATGTCTAGGGTGCGCACCGGGAGGCCTAAGGGCCAAACTAAAAGTTTTCATGGGGTTACTTTGACCTCAGGGTGGTTATCGTAACCAAATAAAATGATCCCAATTATAAAAAAAAATTTGGCCCCCTGGTGGTCAGAAAATCGCTCTAGAATTTTTTTTCTGTCTTCAAACTCGATAAAAAGGAGATAAATATTGTTTTTTTTTCAATTAAAAACGGCAAGAGCATGACCGCAACGAAATTTGGGTTTATACAGAATAAATAATTTTGAAGAAAAAACTTTGGGCATTAAATGGAAAAATTTAACCATCGAAGATGCGTAGACGGAACAATGTTTTTTATGGAAAAATTAATTTTAGAGTCGAAAAGAGGTTCAAAAGATACTTTTTTTCTGCAGTCGAAAATAGGCTTGTCTGGATTTAGTCATAAGAAAAAATTCCCTGAAATACCCAGATTATGAATTGACAACTTTTCTTTGCCCTTAGGCTGAATTTTCGAAACCACCGTTTTTTGAATCAGTGAAGAAAACTGATCTTTCAGTCACTGTTTCAAATTCATGGCCGTGAATATGCTCAAAGATTGTTTTGCCAATTGTGTAATGTACATATGATGTGTAATGTGTATATGACACAAAAAATCATGTAGGGTCATTTTAAAAATATATCTTGACTTCCTTATATTCTTATTTCCACCCCACTAAAGAAGGTCAAAATACCAAAATTATGACACTGATCCTTATATACACGGGGAATCATCGCGGGATCCCCGATATAACGATGACAAATCCCATGCCCGTCGATTCCCGCGAAAACCACGTGACGAACCAAATCATCGCCGAAGTGGCGAGAGGGTTAATGGTCCATATGGTCCTTCGGAGCGTAGAATCAAGGACGAGCGTGCAAATATTAACCCTCTGGATGCGGCTTCTGGCCCGGTTTTAACCCGCACGGCCCGATCTAGTCAATCTGATACTGCATCTATTGCTGACCAGTCTGATAATCATTCGGCCTCAAATCAAAAAAGTCCGGGAACAATTGGAATTTCACCAAATAAACGGGTTAATATTAACGGAGGACTCTTTTCAAAGGCTCTACTGGGTGCGGTGAATTCAGACAGAAAAAGTATCAATAGAAAATCAAAAGATGGAGCTCCAGGTAAATATAAAAAAAATATGTTTCGTAATTTTTTTTGTCAAAAATTGACGAATTTATCTAATAAAAATCAAAATTTTGAAAAAACAGAAAATTTAAAAAAAAATTAAAAACTGCTAAAAGCCGATTTCGCAAATTTTTTCTGTGCTTATCACAACGGAATTTTCATTATGCGTTTGATTTCACAAGATTAAAGTCAGGTCTACAAATAAGCATTTTTGGAATTATAGCTAAAACTTCAGATTTTCCTAAACTAGTTCTGCGAAATTGCAAATCAGACATGAACACTCCCTTAAAACTGATCAAGTTTTTTTGGAAATGTAAAAATTTCAATCTTTTTCAAATTGTTGATAAAATTGTTTAAGGTGGTCAATCAGATTCGCGAGGAAAATCAAATCGTGAGTCTGAGCAACTTTATCAACCCCGCGGTCCGGGAGGTCGATTTCCGCGTCGTTCTCGTGAGCGGAGGAAAGACGACCAAAATGAGCGTAATAAAAATCGTAACGAATTCCCAAAAGGCTTCGAGGACAGTTTTGACGACCGAGAATCAATCGCCTCTAGATCGAATCGTTCGCGCCGATCCTCTGACTCAAGGGGGTCACCGGCGCCAAGAGAAGAGTATTTCAACGGCAAAGAATCACCAGTTTCTGGGAATATTTCGGGAAGGGAAAGGAACAAAATGGGTGATGGAAAACATAGGTACAACCGTGAGGACCAGGCCAGTCCCGTGATGGGAGGAGGCTATGGAAATGGTTATAGGTAGGGTGCGCACAAGGATTTTTAAGGTAATTCAAAAACTTGTTGGGTTAAAGAGTTGTCGACGCAAAGGTTGTCGCGTTAAAGGTTTGCCTACGAAACAAAATTATAAAAAAGTTTTGGAAAATTGACAGGCACCCCCTCTGAAAACCAAACGTTGAGAGATACCGGGAAAAGGTTTTTGTATGAGCAATGGGGAAACTTTGCACGAGGAAACTATTGGCAATATTTGTTTTGACACCCGACAACATCTGGTGGAGTAAAGAGTACTTTTTATACCTCTAAAATATGTTAATTACCGGTTTTTCGCTGATTACCGGTCGAGGTCATAAATATAATAAAAAATTACTGACGTTTAAAATTCTATTGGCTATCGGATACAAAAACCGTTCCCCGATTTATCGGTTAACCGTTTGGTTTTCAGAGAGGGGTGTCCATTGAAAAAAAGTTACCTAATTTGTCTTCAAAAATTTCATATGTTTGATCAACAAAAATATTCCATATAATATAGGACAACTTTTTCAACCATTTAATTTAAGGAGGTAAGGTAGCTTTTTTTTTAATGGGGCCCACCCTACTCAGTCATTTTTCTCGGAGACCATTACCAGATATGAACAAACGGTTTTCTGGCTATGTGTAGCCAAGTAAAATTGATTGCGCTAAAATTTTTTTGTTTTTTTCATGGAGTCAACCGATTCCACCGGTTAATGATGTTCCAAAACCGGGTTAAAATATTTTTTTACCAGAAAATCAAGCAATTTTTTATATGAGAAGATACATTTCCGGGATAGGTTTTTCAAAAGCAAAATTTTGGCATTAATTATTTCTGACATGTGAAACCTTGAAAGGGTGTCAAAATTACACCTTTTTAGGTATTAGACTGACAACAGAAACATGTTTATTGTAGATATTACATTTCGGGGTCGTTTTTCAAGGAGAAAATTTTTGCATTAATTTATTTTGATATATGACACCTCAAAGGTGATCAATACACTTTTTAGGTATCGGCTGACAACAGAAAAATGTTTATAGTGAAGATATACTTTTTTGGGGTTAGTTTTCAAGAAGAGAAAATTGTTGGCCAGTTATTATTTTGAACATGTGACCCTTCGGGGGTGCAAATTTAACACCTATAAGGATCAGCTGATTACATAAGATGCTAATGTGATATATACATCACGGCGTTAGTTTTTTCAAGAGAAATTTTGGTATTATTATTTTTGACATGTTCCCTCAAGGGTGTCAAATAACACTTTTAGGGTATCGACTGAAAACATTCGATCTTTATTGAGTTTTCGGGGTTATTTTCAGGTTTTTTTTTGCAATAGTATTTAGACATATGAGACTTTGATCATTTTTGTATCACACGGAAATGAAAAAAAACGAGATAAATGTTTCGTAAATACATGCGCATATAAGTTGTTTGTGTGCTATTAAATTTACCTTTTATAACGTTTAGCTGGTGATGGTGCACCTATTTAATGTCCCTTTGAAATTTACCCATCTTCAATACTATACTCTAAAATTACAAAAAAAATTATTTTTTTACCTTTTTTTATTCATGAATTTTCAATTTAGAATATTTTCATAGAATAAAGTGATGTCAGTTTTCGCTGATATATAAAAAATAATCGAATGTCCATATAATTTATGCAACATTTTTCTTCTTTTGAAAAACTACCTGAATGAGCAAATTATCATATAAACCACATAATGTTTTTCAGCCGATTCTAAAAAGTGTAATTTGGAACACCCTTTGACACACATTGACAAAATGGTTGATGCCAAAAAAATGTTTTCTCTGAAAAACTACCGATATGTTTTATCCTACATTAACATTTTATGTATTTTAACCGATTGTAATAAATTGTAATTTGATTCCCTTTGAGGTGTCATATATCAAAATAATTAATGCCAAAAAAATTTTCTTCTGGAAAAACGACCCCGAAATGTATTATCTCACATAAAAATTCTGTTTTCAGTCATTACCTAAAAGTGTATATTGACACCCTTTCAGTCATGTCACATCGTCAAAATAATTAGTGCCAAAAATTTTCTTCTTGAAAAAACTACGCCGTAATGTTATTATCACCTTAGCATCTTATGTATTCCAGCTGATCCTAAGAGTGTTAATTTGACAACCCTCCGATGGGATTCACATGTCAAAATTAATAATCTGCAACAATTTTCTTTGAAAAATACCCCAAAATGTAATATCTTACATAAAACATTTTTCTGTTTCAGCCGCTTACCTAAAAAGTGTAATTTGACACCTTTTTGAGTGTCATATATCAAAATAAATAATGCCAAAAATTTTCTCTTGAAAAACGACCCGCGAATGTATTCATCACAAAACATTTTCTGTGTCAGTCTATCCTTAAAAAGTGTTATTTGACACCCTTTTTCAGGTGTCACATGTCAAAATAATTATGCCAAAATTTTCTTTGAAAACTACTGGGGAAACTGTATTTTCTCATATAAACATTGCTTTTTTTCTTGAAATAAATATTTACCGGTTTTGGACATCAATTACCGGTAACGGTTGACCCATGAAAAAAAACAAAAATTTTAGCGCACTAAAATTTACTTGAGCTACAACATAGCAGAAAACCGTTTGTTCATATCTGGTATGGTCTTTTCGAGAAAAATGACTGAGTAGGGTGGGCCCCATTAAAAAAAAAGCTACCTAAGGGGGTTGTCGTCGCAAAATGATTTTGTGAGACTTATACAGTAATTGACGGTCAATTATTGACCATTCATAAACCAACAATCTAATTTTCTGCGTCTAATTCAGGAAAGTTGGCGAATATTTTTTTGAGTGTTTATGAAAATTAAAGCCGAAATCTCAATTTCTATAGATTGACTGTTTCAAATTTCGCATAATTAATGTAAAAACATTCTTATTCGGGTTTTGTCATATTCGACCTATAGTTAGGGTTCGGACCGAGAGAACCAAGGACAAAAGTAAAACCAAACGCGGCTAGGATAAATCAGTGCTAAAAAATGTTCAACATAACAAAAAAATGGGCCACCTAGTGGTCAGAAAGTAGGTTTCAAAATGAGAGTTTTCAGCCCTTATTTCTATTTTTTGAAACAATTATTTTTAACTAGTGATATTAAAGTATACGGAGGCCATTTACAGTAGAATGCTACACATCAAAATAAATTTTTTGAAAAAAAGTTCTTCGAAAAATTATAAAAATGTGTTTTTAAAAGGTTAAAAAATTAAAATATTTTGCCCAACACGCTCAAAACTAAAATTTTTCCAACTTCTGGTCCGAAGTGAACTCATTTTTGAGATAAACATAATCTTAGTTTTGGGCGTAATGAAAAATTGGCAATTTAATTATCTTCACAAAATTCTCCCGAAATTTTTTTAGTTTTTATATTCTCCATTAGAATATTTATTCTGTTTTAAGTTAAATTAATGCGTTTGAAAGTTCAGATTTCCGCAAGTTATAATTTTTTTTAACAGTTTATGTGTTTTTACTTGCGACAAGAACTCTCGTTAACTTTTTAAAATCCCAATTCATGTTGGTGAAGACTAAATGAATTTTTTAAACCTTTTCTTTTTTATATTTTAAAATTATGAAACTTTTTGACAAAATGTACCGGTGCTCACTCAATGCTTAGACAAAGTGGTAGATATCAGCGAGCTCATGATCTAAACTCCGGGCAATATAACCGAAATAACCAATCTGGAAACAATAGCATGAGATCGGCAATGGACGATCCTCAAGGCTATCGAGGAGGATCGGCCAGAATGGACCAAGACCCAGCCGAGTTCCCGACCGATCGCAATCATCGTGACTTGCGAAATAATCTAGACCGCGGTTACAGAGGCTCCGATAGGAGACACAAAGGAACCTTTAAAATGGAAATTAACCAAAGAAAATTTGAAAAATACAGATTTTATTAGGTATAACTTTAACAGGACAACCCGATAAGACAGCTAACCGATCAAAAAATCTGGTCAACAGTTTCTACCTGTGTCGTTAAAGTGATATAACTGTATTTTTATATTTATAAAACAAACAATAATTTTTAATTGTTGGTAGAAAAAATTCCCAGCTCGTCATTTTTCTATCCACAAACTCGTTGTTTAGCTCGTGATTTTTCAAAGGGTGTCATATAATATATTTGTTTTGTATTTTTAACTTAATACTTAACCCTCTCACACCCCAAGCCATTTTGAAAAACACCTGGAAGTAAGAGACCAGAAATCGCAGGTTACTTCGAGTAAATTTTAATTCTTTCATAAGGGATTTCGATAAATTGCGTAGGTTAGGTTTTATTTTCGAAAACACTTGTAGATTAAAGACCGAAGATTGCAGGTTATTTCCGAGGAAGTCACTTTTTAGAAAATTTAATTCCTTATCTCTTCAATTATTAATTTTTGTTCTGACGTCTCTCATTTTCTCGCAAATGAATTGCGTAGGTGAAAGGTCATTTTTTTAATGTCACTATTCTACAGGGTTAATAAAGTAAAAATGTAAATTAAATAGTATAAAAGTTTAAGTCTGTCCTTAATCTCGGGGACTGAAGAACAGTAAAGTTGCAAGCACTTTTTGGCGTAATAAGCGCTCAAAGTCCTGCCTTCAGAAAGGCAATGGGTGTGAGGGGATTAAGGGTATGGTGGTTTCTACATTTTCTGCAGTAGTTTCGTCATAAAAATTCACCAAATCAATTGTTTATGTTTTGAACGCATAAAACAACCCAAATAACAACAAAAATTTTGCGTTTTTTCGATTTTTTTCAAAGTATTTTTTCTCAAAATTATGTTCAAAAATAACGTTTGTGTCAATTTCACCACTAAAACTTCAAAATATCGGGTTGACGAAACCAACTTTCTTTTCAGTGTTTTTTTTGCTTACTTTTCAGCCTACTTTCGAAGCACATTTTTTTTTGAAAATTTTTTCACGTGACCTTGAAAAACTCATATTTTGAGTTTGGGGTCGAAATTTAACATAAACGCTCCTATGAAGCTTCTGTTTGTTTAGAGCTAGCTTTTGCAAAAATTTGAGTAAATCAATTTTATGATTCGAGAAGATAAAAACACATTACGTGATCAAAAATTCAAATTCTTATTGACTGAACCGGATCCATTGTTATTATGCTGAGTACATTGTTGGCCTTGTGTGTCTGAGTAATTCGTTCTAGTCAAAAGCCTAAGACACTAAGGGCATTGTATAAGACCAAAATTTGACCAAAAACTGCTTAATTATGCAAAACAGGCTCGTCTACAGGGTGTAAGATTTTTACCTTCTTTTTTCCAAATTGGTAAAATTGCTATCCGCTAATGAGACTACTTTAAAAATATTTGGCGAAAAAACTACGTCTTTCTCAGAATTCAAACCAATTCAAACGGACGGAAATTAATTTATCCAATTTTGGGAAAAGAAGGGAAAAAACTTACAAACCCTGTATACGGATTAAACGGTAAATTTTTTCAAAAATCATTTTTATCTTTAAAAACCATAATTCTCGTGTGTATTAATTATCTGAATTTGTTTCTTCGTCATTAAGCGTTTTTAATTTTTTTTCCTGAAAATCTACATTTTTTGAAGTAGTTGACTGATTACAAAACCAAACATACCCCTTATAGAATAACTTGATAGTTCAAATTTCAGTTGAAAAATATATTATGAGTAGAAAAACGTCCTGGAGTGCCTCCAAGTGTTAATTTGAAAAATAAAAAATTAAAATTTTCACCTTCAAATATGTTTTCTGAAATAAGTTCTTGGTTTTTAATTTTCAAAATTTAATCCTCAGAAGATCGAAAGAAACGCGATGACATGGAAATGTATAACCCCGTCCACCAGCGGCGTTCTTCAGAGTTCCCACGTGATTCCTACGATGATTCGTCTCGTAGACCGGAACGCATGGATCTGGGGAGATCGCGACTCTCCAACGAAACACTTCCACGAAACCGTCGACCAGAATACTCACCCTAGAAATGTATTTATTTAATCACTGGTAAAAACGTACCAGTACCTATTTTTTTCAGAAAGTATAGAAAAAAAATCTAGAAAAAAACATACTGTCTTGTGTGTATATAAGGACCGCTTTTATAAAAACAAATGTGATTTTTTAGGTCGTACGATTTTTGATGTGATTTTTTCGAAAACCGTGATGAATACTCCAATTTTTTATTGCATTTGGATCTGTAAATGCTTGAAAATGGACACCCCAGCCTGATTATTTGATTTCAAATTATTTTTCGGATTTTAAAGGGATTTCCAAAATTGAACAAAAATCCCTTTATGAAGATCCTCAAAATAATTAAAAGTTGAAAAATCAGGCTAGGAGTGTCCATTTTCAAGCATTATCAGATCCGAATACAAAAATAAAACATTGGGGGTGTTAATCAAGATTTTGGCAAAAATTCCATCTAAAATCGTACGACCTCAAAAAATTTGTCAAATAAAGAAGTGCCTGGCATTTTTCAATTTTTTCAAAGAATTTTCAAAAATGTGTTCTTGAGACAAAACGAAAAAGTTGACGCTGTCCTTATAAACATACATTTCAATAAAAAAAATAATAAAACTTGCTTTTGAAAATAGCCCTTGAAAGATAGCATTTTTCAAAGGAGCTTTTAAAAGTAATTTGATTTTTAAAATATTTTTTTCAATCTCAATTATTTTTGACAAAATAAAAAATAAGAAAAAAAATTAAAAAATCTCATCAATCGATCTGAAAAAATTACAACAAAAATTTTAAAATAAAAATTACCTGGCTCAACTCCCTAGCCTTTACTCCCGACGTTAGCAATATTTCGAAAATCGACATTATTCGCGTTTGGTTTAAAAGATTTTTTCTTGAATCTAGAAAAAAGTGCTGCGGAGGAGGCAGAATAAAAAAATTATAAAATTAATAAAAAAGCTAGAATGAGTCTAAATGCCTTTGAGGCTGACAGTGACCTTATTTGAGTCATTTTGTATTTTAAGTTCTCATTTCCCTGATTTTCGTAAATTTGGCTATAGCTCATTTCAAGCCATAAATGAGTGCACTTAAAAAACTAAGAATTCATTTCGAAATACAGTTTTACTCTTCTTAAAAAACGATACTAAACACAATAAATCATCACGAATTTTCAGTGATATTACAAGTTGTAATTAACAACTCGCTTCGCCGCATATTTTCATAAATCTTGCTCGAATATATCCTGTTTTATTAAGATTAATTTTTTCCACTTTTCACGTAAACTTGGGTTAATTTAGTTTATACAATTTTGAAGAAGGGTGAAACTGGTAATTTGGTTTCACACAGTTATAGCCAGATTTATTGACAAAATCATAAAAAAAATTTGCGTGATAATCATGCAATTTATTTATTGTATTTTCTATTTTTCCGTATTTTTAAATGTTACACATTATTGATTGTTTATTTGAAACATCGTACATATTATCACCAATTTCCATTACACTATGTTTACCATATGCATTTAGATTTGAGCAGATGATTTGGGCGATTTTTTTTACTATTTTTGACTATTAATGAAATAAAATATATTTCATGCTTTAAAACATTTTTTGAATAAAAGTGGACAAAGCGGTTTATTTTTGAGATGAGCCGGAGTTATTTTAGATCACTCAAAACCCGAATGAGGTTGAAAAACCATGAAAAATAAAATGCGCAAAGCAAAATGTATCTATATTGGGAGTACTAAAATTTATAAATATTGCTGACTCTATGAACCAAACAAAATACAATTTGTTTTGTAACGTTAATGTACAGTGAAGTCCGTTTAACAGGACGCATTCCTTTCATACTTAATAGTACTGTCAGCCGAAAAGTATTTATTTGAGCAAAACAAGGGCCATAGTAAGAATACGTATAATCGTAACATATGAATATGTAACATTATGTAATGGATATCAATATAACAAGGCATATTTTTTGGTACAGTCTAGTACTTTTCGCTGGACAGTACTTTTAATATTGATAGGATGCGTCCTGTCAAACGGCCTTCACTGTAACGTTAAACTGTTAAAGTGATATAATTAATATCAATATGATAATTTTATATTGATATTCATAATATCAGTTTAACAGTGGTTACTACATTAACATTGCATGACAAATCGTATTTTGTAACGTTGATAAAGTACGCACTGTTTATAAACATTTGTTTTACCAATATAGATACACATTGCCTTGCACAGTTTATCTTTCTTGGTTTTCCAAACTCATTTCATTTTTGAGTTATTTAAAATAACTCCGGCTCATCTCAAAAATGTATCGGTTTGTCTACTTTGAATAATAATATATTTTTCGCGAGCTTCGATGAATGCTGAACCGTTTTGACCTTTATGAAAAAAAAATGATGCATTAACAAAAAATATTCCTCGGATTAACAAGGTAAAAAAACTACTAGATTATAATAATTTTTTTTAATCTTCATGCCAGGTAGCTGTTACTTTTTTTACTGTCGCCCAAGTTATCCTCAAAGATTTAGAATTTAAAAAAGTTCAATTCTTCATTTATACGTAATACGACCGAAATAAGGCTCAATTTTTTTATCAGAAATATGAATCAATGAAATATTTTTTTGGTGTCAAATTTCTTTTAAGAAAGAATTTTGTCTACTCTGACTTCATGATTAACGTGAATTCATTGTTGAAAAGTATATTGAGCTTTCATGCGGGTCATCATCTTTTCTTTAATTTTTTGTATAATATTCGTTATAGTGCACATTTTTTCATGTTATAACAAAGGTCCGTTTGGATGGTAAGAAACGGAGCTTGAGATAAGGTGGAATCGGAACATATATTTTGGGTCTTAGTATCACTTTTCACTGGCTATGGCTAGTTCCGGTATTTTATCGATTTTGATAAAAAAAATTACCGGAATTCCCGTATACTGATGTAACGTTTAAAAGTCCGGTAAAATACCAGAAATCGAAAAATAGCTGTTTAGTGCAATAGCCGGTGAAAAGTTTTAATATGACGCGAAATATCGCATGTGCCGTTTTCTATCTCAAACTTTGTCAGTATCCAAAAAACGGACCAAAACACAGATACAAATGATAAACAATTTCGTACCTGTCGTTTGATGTAGCGATAAAAAATGCTGTTCTTAATATTTCATATGATAATTTACTAGTAGGGGGAAAATTAAACGGGAATTTCAAAAAGCGGTTTCGCCCAGTTTATTATGAAATCGCCATTGAAACATTTATTGAGCTTCATTCTTGTTTTTGTTTGACTTTTACTTTTGTCAATTTGATGTTTTATCAAAAACTAACACAAATTTGATCCAAATTTCACGGGCATATGGTAGGGTAGGGCTAAATGGGCATATAATAATATTTCAAGGTTGCAATAGACCATTTCTCGCGTATTGATAACAAATATTTCAATTTTTGGCCGAAAATTTTTTAACGTTCAAGTTTTTAAATAGGGGATTTCTTTAGAATTTCCCTTCTATTTGAACGTTCCAATATAGGTTTTAATCCTTTGAGATAACTGCTCTATGGATGTTTCAAGGTCACAAATGTTTATATGATATTTATTACAGTTGTATAGTCATCGTTGTGTACGTTTTATTTTCGCTTAAATTGTATGTGAACTTTACCTTTAATGCTAAAATCAACAACAAAAAATTGCGGAAAAAGTCTCAAATTTACAGCATGTCACATTTTTGCTCCCAGTCTTAGTTTTTGACCAAGCTGACCTCCGCCAATCAAAACGTTATAATTTACAGACACGTAGGTGTTTGCCAAATTTAAACGTTTTGTTTGGCGGAGGTTAGCTTGAGCAAAAACTAAGACTGGGAGCAAAAATGTGACATGCTGTATGTCCCGCGAAAACTATTCAAAAGTATCAAATTGTTTTTGAGTTGGGAAAAATGACTTTCTGATTGGCCAAAACCCACAGTAACATTTTTTTAATAATTATTACACATTGAAAGTCGATAAGCTTACAATTTATGAGAATCCTTTTCAATTTTTTCTCAAATTCTTTATTCTGACTTGAAAACTTCCTAATAAATCGAAAGCTTAACAACTCGTAGTTTGTAATAATTTAAAAATTCTATTTAACAAATGTTTTTCATCAGGACGCATAGACGAAATCGGTGCGGCCTGACAAAATACCTTTTTTTTCAAGTTTCCCAACAAACATTTTTTAGATATGTTAATATGTTTCGTTCTTTACACGTTTTTATGAATTACATAAACACCGTTACTTTTGTGCCATAGTCTGCAGTTTCAGTGAGTATGAATTGCCTAATATGACTGTAAAAATAAAAATTTATATTTTTATGATATTGAAAATTTATGCAATAATTTTGAGAATCAGAATTAAGTTTTGAATCTTCTATTGAAAATTGACGTTTTTAAACTGTATTAAAAAAATGGTTGGTTTGAAAAGTATTTCAAAAAGTATCAAATTTAGGGTCATTTTACAAAACCTCTTGTAACATTTGGATTTCAAATTAAAAGTGCATTTCTATACTGCCATATTTTCTATTCTAGTGTGGGTGTTTAATTCGCACTTTAATGTCTCATTTCCGGTTACGAAATCTTGATGAAAAATGCTAGGAGGGTGCTGATTTCTCCGCTAATCTCACCCGTTTTTTCTATTTTAGTAACGCTTTCGCAGCGGGAAATAAAACATACTGTTTATGTCAAAATTGCCCGTAGTTCGAAGAACTCGTACTGTTTTTTAATTTTAACAAGTCTGCCCTTCTTCTGCCTTTCCAGGGTATTTTTCAAATTGAGATTTCGAAAGAGCCACTGAAAATTTTATGAATTTATGTACTAGTTACCAAAATTTAGATCTTCAAAATTAGAGCATTTAAATCTCATTTTAAATGATATTTTGGTCTCACTCTACGCACCTTATTTCTCGCTACGCATTTCTTATGTATTGACAACAAAAAATTTACTGATAAACTCAAAAATTAACAAAAAAAATCAAAAAAACTTTCAAAAAATATAAAAACACTCTAAATATAGAGTATTCTAAATTAAGTTGATTTCTTGCAGGTTTAGATAAATTTTTGAGAATGAGTGTGGTCTTATACTTACACTCCCTGAAGTTTGCGCACCTAGTGGCGCTAAAGTGCAATTTTCATAATCGATTTGGGTGCTTACCTGTACACCAAATTTTCATCTGTGACGTAAAAATGAAGTGAATATTTTATGGAACTGGCCTAATTTTCTTTTTTCATTTGCTACAGTAGATAACCTAACATAACTTCACGGTCAACGGTTGCCCCGAAAATAGCATCCAAAGAAACCTCTTAAGAGAACCTAAAGGTAACTGTTTTTAAAACTATGGACTTGAAAGTATACCTCCCTGGGTCAAATAACAGTTTTTCATTTTTTTCAATCAATTTTAAGAGGTGTCAAATTTCAACAAAAAAATTGCCATAAAATTTCTGACAATAAGTTGTACTAGTTGCCAAATAATTGGCTTCGAATGATGTACTTTTTTCCCAGAATCAAACAATTTTGGCCTTAAAGTTTTTAGTTGGCCGTTGGATGCAAAAACCCGTTTGCGAATATATAGTAAAATGGCGGCGACAAAACTGGGTGGAGAGTTTTAAAAAAAAGTTACCTTAGTCATTTTTAATCAAATACTACATGTAGAAACCATGGACAAATTAATTACAGAAACGGTTAATAATTGACCTATGCTTTTGAATCTTTTGATCACAAAAACGAGGCGATCCGAGTTGACCTCGAAATTATTTGGATGTTATCTACTGTAAGAGATAAAATATGAAAATTCTTGTCATCCCAATTGAAGATTAACTTCATTTCTAGTTCACAGATAAAAATTGAGTGAATTAGATGTGCAGGTAAGACCTAAGATAACTTTTTTTT
>SCLH01000304.1:613587-633456 GCA_004367855.1 Oikopleura vanhoeffeni | reverse complement strand
CGGAACCGGTTCATCGGTAACCTGTAGATCTATATAAGCATTTCAGTCATAATAGTTTGAGAAAAAAATCGATATTCTTTTTCTCTCAGAATTACATCAAATATAGTTCACAGTAATGTGTATATAATCGTAATAAACGAAATAAACAAGAATTCATCTTTCCGGCTGAATTTTAAGATAAAAAATTTCACACGAGTGCTTAAGCCTAACCATAAATAACCATAATTACTTTCGCGTTATATCGGTGAACGTGATGTCAAATCAACTTAATAATTTGTCACTCTTAGCTTTTTTGTTAGGCATTAATTGCAAAAACCGTTTCCGTGACTAGGGTGGGGTCACCTAAAAAAAACTACCTAAGCAAAACACGGGGGGAGATCTATAAAGAATATACCTCAAAAAAATCTATAAAGAGTAATTTTATTTAACCATTTTTTCATTTCTTTTCAGATGCATTTAATTTTGCCATTATTATTGGGAGTCCGAGCTCAAGATTTAATTTTCCCATCGAGCTCGGTGGGTAACGAAAAAGTTTATTTTTATTCTGAACTCGGCTCGTCCAATTTGGGTGGTTGCCTGCCACATAGTGCTCAGACTCAAGATGTTTCAGAAGCAAAAGTTCTCTATCTGAACTATCTTGATTCGGCATTAAATACAGTGGTGTACGACCAGTTTACTCTCAAAATAATAGATACATCTGCATTTTCAAAAGTTGAGATTGTTTCTTCAAATTTTACAAACGGTTATGTAACATGCTGGGATTTAAGTAACGATATAAAATCTCAATTTCAAGTATCGCTTATAGCCGAAGATTCAGTTCTGGTCAACAAATTCTGAAAATTCAGGGGGTCCCGTCAAAAATTTCGTAATATGAAACAAATACGAGGTTAAAAAATAGAGTTGTTTTTTATGCATTTTGAAAATCGTAAAAGTCTTCAAAATCACATGGATTATAAATTATAATTTATAATGCCCGTCAATAAAAAAATACTCCTTTTTAAATGTTTTTGCTTTTAGCGCGATAAATTGTAAATTTCAATTAATTATTTCAGTCGTCTAGATTACATTCTAAAAACAAATTATACAATACACATTTTTTTGATGCAAAAAGTGGTGCGCAAGTTTTCCCGCAAAATCTTTTATCCAATTAATTTGCCTTTATAAGCACGTGATTAATGAGACGGAGAAATAATTTTCGACGCTCGATCTTGAAAGTATAAAGTTGATTATCAAGAAACGAATTTCAAATTCTAGATAATACTCTGATGACATGATAAAAATTAATGAAACAGAAATGACTCATTTTTTTCAAACCGTATATTTTTTGTGTGAACGTCGAAAATAAAAATAAAATTTCACGGTTAGTAAATTTATAGTCTTTGATATACATATTGTAAGTAGTCAGATAAAAAACGGATGCTATTAATTGTTCTAAAGAACAAAAAGTGATTTTTTTCAAGTTTATATCTAACAAAAAATAATATTTTAAAATTCGAAATAAATATTTGTTGCTTTGAAAGATTTGTCTATAATTTATGATTTCGAGCACTCGTTAACTTTGCTTACCTTAAAAGACTTTTTTTTTATTTTCGAATTTAAGAAAAAAATATTTGATTTCAAAAAATTGACTCATTCATATTTTGGGTAATTTTTATGAAAATTCCGGGAAAAAACTTTGTAGCTTGATTTTGAGTGGTAGTAATAAAGTACTCCAGCTGAACCCTTTTTGCTGGACAGGGTGGGTTAACCTAAAATAAGCTACCTAAGAAGTTTTCAATTTTCGGTCAAACTCTCTCGAAAAATGATAAAAACCGAAATTCTTCATTGTCGAAAAAATACATTTTCTAATTTTTAGCCGATAAAAATCAAAAACAAATAATCAGAAAACGACATACAAATAGGTCGTGGTTTTTGCACAATCTTAAAAAATTGTATTGAAATATCTTGAAAATGCGAATTTTCTGAAGCATTCGAGAGTTAAAACAAGCTGAAATGTAGCATATTTCAAAATTGATCTCTGGTCATGAAAATTACGATATAAAAAGTAAAACCTCATGGTTTCAATTTATGCATATGCATATTCAAATGTATTCCCTCGTGCAATATTAAACAACAATATTAACAAAGTAATAGCTATTACAAATTGTTTGCAGTGAGCTAGATTTTGCACCCGAACCCCCTTCTGATATTTTGAGGAACCTGTATCTCAAGATTTTTAGGTATTGTTGACCTATCAAAAAGTTATTTCGCGGGTTGGTAATAATACTGAAAAATGTTTTTGTGATGTTATTATTGGTGGTTGCGAATGTGACTGTGACGCTGATTGTACTGATGCTGAAATTCTGAATTTTTTACCCGAAAGCTCAAACGTTCCTACAATAGAACTTTCACCATTTGTCGACCGAGATAATAGTTTAGGGTTAAAATATTATAAGGTAATTTTTTAAGGTGCGACAGATTTGACTGTGTCACTACAGACGAACCGTATGAGATTTCACGAAACATTTTTTTGCATTCAACTGGAAATTAAAAAGGCTTAGTTCAAAATTTTTTGATATTTTTGCTCCGACAGTTTACCAGTAATTCACGGTTTGAACCGGTTATTTTCGGTGTTCATAAATGAAACAGTGTATTATATAACAAATACCTGAAAAATGTTATATCGGTTAAATTTTATGGAGAATATTTTTGGCATCGGTTTTAGGGAAATTATGACTCATCATCGAAGACTTAAATTTTGTCGTTATGAAAAATCTCAAGAGAACTTTATTTTTTGAATTTTATTTTTCAGCCATAATTCTAAAAATTTCTTCTACAGTAGTATGACTTTTTTTCTTCCAGTTTCATTTCATACCCATATTGAGTCATTTGAAAATCTCGAATATTCAAAAATTTTGAAAAAAATCTCGAATTTTTTTTGACCCAATATTTTTTTGTTTCCAGTTGTATGCAAGAAACCGCTTCTTGTTATCTCTTACGGTTCGTCCCTAGTAGCAAAGTTAAATCTGTTGCAGCTAAAAACAAAATCTAAGATGGCTTCAGGTACATCCTAAAGTTTTTTTGGAAACGTCTTAAATTTTTGTGCCAAAATCGCATTTTCTACCCTATAATAGTTTTTACCTTGGCGAATTTTATCCGGAACCCACTGGAGTTATTCCACCTATTTCACCGCCAACTATCAGTCAGCAGACCTGTGGCGATTTTTATTGTCTAGGAGACTTTATTCTCACTAAGAAAGCTTCAGTTATTGGCCAATTAGAATTCTACCAAAATTATTATGGGAAATGTCAATCGTCGCCAATTCCACTTGGAAAATCGGTAAATATAAATAATATTTTTTGAAAGTGATCACAAAAATTCTGAAAATCGTACAAGTATGTACTGTAGTAAAATGCTTTTAGTGGGATGGCAACGTGGGGTGGCAACGTGGGGTGGCAACGTGGGGTGGCAAAAATGTCTAAATTTTAGCCACGATGTTTTTGCTGGGACGGCAAATTTTCTAAAAGAAAATCCAAGTGCTATTTGTGGGACTGCAACGGAAAATTTTCCCGTCTCGAAATTTTTATATACTAAAAGTAAAAATTGAAGAAAAGGCACTAAAAAGTTTTCTAGAAGCGTTTTATGTATAATTCATTTAGAAAATTAGAAGTAAATTTGGCATCGGATCAATAACGAGAGATTTCCGTTTTCCTACTAAAATATCATGAAAAATTGAGCATTTTCAAACAGCCTTTCAGGATGGTTTTTATCACAAAATAATCAGAAAAATAAGTAGAGAATCTAGCATCGGATCGGTACAGAGAGATGCTCGTTTTCTTTTTTGTAATTACAAACCCTTTTTGGTGAATTAGCCTTATTTGTCAAAAACCTTTTTTTACTAGGACGGGAAAATTTTCGATATTTTTGCCAGTGATTTAGCAAGACGGATTTGCAAAAAGTTAATGTCCCATGAAAAGCATTCTACTGTAGTTTAAACCGGTTATTTGGAAAAATAGAAATGATTTTAGATTTCTTGTATCTTAAACTGTAATCGAAAAATTGTGGGCTTCTGGCATTCTAGAAATACAAAAGCTATTTTTCATCCAGAAAAAAAGTTGGGTTCAAATTTCTGATATTGGGTTTTAAAGATCTCTGCTTCTTTCAGGGCCGGAATGCTTCTTGAATCATAAATTTGACTAAATTAAGCCTCCCCTCACGAAAACCCTTAAAGCCTCCACCCTCAGGCTCTAGGAGAGAAAGTCATTCACACTGAGGGCATTGTATTTGCAAATTATTATGGTATTTTTAAGAATGCGTGAAAACACTATTTTTTGACCTCAGCTTTGACGATGTGTGTTTAGGCCTCTATAAGTTGTTCTGGTGCTGTTGACTACTCTACAGTAATAACGGCTTTTGTCTCAAACGGAAATTTCATTTGTTCCTCAAAAAGTTGCTCCGATGCTGGTTTGCTTCCTGTCACCCTCAAAAATCAACTTGCGAATGGGGATTTACAAAATGTGAACATTAACGATCCTGCATTCGACCTGAGCCAGTTAACTTTTGTCAGGATCGGACTAGGTTTTGCGACCGAGCCGGATCAGGGATTAAAAATAACAGCCGTTGAAATTGTTGTTACTCTGGATAGTTCTAAAAATGTCGTGCAAATTGAATTGCAGCCAAATTTGCTCACGCTGCCAAAAAGCTTAAATGTTTCTGGATATATTTATCAATCGGAAATCAAGTTCATTGGGGAAAGTATTGATTTTGCAAATTGTGCAATACAGAATTATGTATTTAAACTGGGAGAAAGTATTCGACAATCTTGTGGAGTTACGCTCTCTATTCCACCTAGTCCTACATGTCAACAAATAGATGATTTACTTTTAGCAGTAAGTTTCCTTTAGCAGCAAAAATCTTTAGACAAATGGTTTCTGTGACCACTGTCATCGTCTATAAAAAACGCCTATTAAAAATACGTTCGTCTATAAGAACAAAACCGTAAAGTTTTTGAATATTATTTTTAATTTCACATACCATAATAATGTAGCAGATATTAATAATATTCTATTTTTGGAGCTTTTGATGTTCAATGGACCGGAAAGTAAAAATGGACCAAATTTCAGACAAAAATATACGGTTTCAAAAAATGAGTCTTTTCTACTCTGGGTTATTCAAAATAACTTATTTTCTATTACGTCATCGGAGTATTATCTAGAATTTGAAATTATTTTTTTGAATTATTTTTTAGATCTCTAGTCTACTAGTTCTCAGATTTGAAAGAGTTTTTCTGATCATATTGTCATTAAAATCAGAGAAATGTACAATCTTGTTTATTGCCAGGCATCATTATTTATGATTCTTGCTTAAGCCTAAAGGGTTATGCCACTGGCCCAGTGGCGCTGGGGACAAAGTATCTTCATTTTTTTCGAAAATTTCACTCTAGGGTTAAACGACCTCAGAGAAAACCAAAATGACAATAAAATGATTTGGCGCCACCTGGTGGTGGAAATTGACATTGCTCTTAATAATGGTTGAAATTTGCTCAAAATTATTTTTAGCCACATATAATTCATATTCTTCTTAGTCAGGGTTGATGACGTATTAGTACTGTGGTTTCTGTCTATAAGAACAATTTGGGGAAAATATGGCCAAGACCTACGCTTTTGGATTTTGGTCCGTCCCTCTATAAGGACAATTTGGGAGAAAAATCCAAAGGGTGTATTTAAGAATTTTTTTATAAAACACCTCTTTTTCGCAAAAAAAACCGGTCTTCATATTTTTTTAAAAAATTATGGTTTGGATAAATTAAATGTATTGATATATCGAACTTGAAAATCGAAAAATCCCTAGGGGGACTAGAGTGGCCTAACCCTATTCATGCATAAAACTTATATGATTATATTTCAAGGAATTGAAATTGAATTTTCTACAAAATCTCACGATTTCGAGTGGAATTCTGGATCAAGGAGAAATAAACTCATTTCTTATCAACTCCGATATCGATGGAGCGTGCTTGCAAATCAGTGGAATAGTTTATACGTTCATATACGAAGAAACGGAAAATTTCATTTTCAAGATCAAAGGCTTCGCAATTGAGCTACAAAGATCAAGAGTTACAGGTAATTTATAAACAGTCATTTCAGTCTTTAACAGGCTATAATATTGCAGTGCTGCTCAGCTAACCCTTCGAAGAATATTGCAGTCGAAAAATTGAGAAAATATTCATATTTTTATTCTTTATTTTACAATTTCCAAATACCATAGTACTTTTTTAGACAAAATTTTATATAAACTTAACATTTATAATTTTCATTGAAAAAGTATTATACAGGGGGGGCAATATCGCCGAAAGTTTTTTGGCAAAAAAATTCGGCGATATTGGCACATTCGGAGATAATTGGGCACTTTCAACGATAATGTGAACAAAAAAAAAAATTTTCGTTCAAAAATTGAAAAACGGAAGACGTCATTATGTCAAACAAATTTTTCAATTTATAAAGAGTTTCAGGATAGGTTTGAACATGAGGTGAATCACCAAAATGCGTAGAATTTAATACTCCATCAAACGCAATCAAATAAAAGTTGATTAGAGTAGATTTAGGAAATTCAATCCTGGAAGTGACGTTATTCATGACGCACACAAAGTAATTTGAGTAATAAATCTCAAAAAAATTCGTCGATATTGGGCACTTTCGGCGATATGGGAACATGAATTATTTTAGCTAAAAATCGTGATATTGCGTAGGTTAAATTCGGCGATTTCAGCACATTCGGCGATATTGGCTCCCCCCCTGTAAATAATATCATAAACTTTTTTGAGCCTGCTATTAAAGCAAGAAGAAGGAAAAATTCTCGAAACAAATTTTATTTTTTAAGACTTTTACTTCATTATTAACAAACATATTAAATCAGATCTTTGTCATTTTTAAACAATCCCATTTATGAAAATTATCAGAAAAAACTTAAATACAATTTCAGTACAAAATTCGTACTCTATCGATATCCAATCTGATTTTTCGAAATTTGCTTCTCGAAAACCTTCATCGACATGGCGAAATCCATTTTCATGCGTAGATAACGAAGTGTGCTGGACTATCTACCCTCCAAATACTCAACAATCTGCAGTTTCGCCTCTTTATACTCTTGGCATTGTTTATATTGTACTCGGACTTTGGTTTTATTCTGTAAGGGATAGCGCCGGTCATAGAAAAGTGAAATTAGCGTGATTTTTAGATCGGCATAAAAATATGCTTAGGGGCGCGCCTGTGTTCTGAAACACAGAGATCAAGTATATATTATGGGAAAATTTTAGTTGTGCCATCAAAATAGAACTCAGAAACTTCCACTTACTGTTTTGAATTTTAAGCATAATCTCTAGATCACGATCCCAAAATCGAATTTTTTTATAAAATAGGAAAACAAAATTTGAACTCGGGGATTTATTACTAAATTATTATTATTAATAATTATTAATATTTTTTTTTGAAGGCAATTTCGTCATCATATTCTCAAATTGGTCAATAATTTGGAGAAAAAGATAATATTTGTCTTTCAAGATTTGTGTTTCAAAACTATGAGGGTCATTTTTTTTTTATATTATTCTGAACATTCCGTAACTCCGTGATTTGAAATGATCAAATTAATCGTTGGCGCATAATAGGCAAATTTGTCCAAAAACAAACTTTGATATAAATTTGTTTAGTGATGTTAATGAGTATCAAATCATACCATTCCATTTGTTTGTAAAGAAAAACAAAATTATAGCTTAGGTGGTTTTTTTTAGGAGCTAAAATCATCGATAAAATCTGATATCAGATTAGTCTACAGACCGAATTTTGGCCTGATTGAAACAACTTTGAAAATTGGACCGACCGGAAATCCGCCATTACCGGTCAACCGGTCAGAATTCAAAAAAAAATCCAGGACCGCGAGAACGCGGAAATTAAAATTCTCGATCTGCCAATATATAGTCTTATGGGGTTTCAAAATACCAGAAAGCCGTCATTTGGGCGTAGCTCCTAAAAAAAACCACCTTATTATTGATTGATTTTGTTTTTAATGAGCGGATTTATAATGTAAAACGAGTCAAAAATAGGGTTTCGTTAGAAATATGGCCTAGTGTGGCCCGCTTATTTTATACTGTAAATAGCCGTTATTATTTTTTTTATTTTCCAAAACTTATTTTTCTACTTGCTGCGAATAAAAAACATAAAACTACGATTTTGTTATCGAAGATCGATTCAAAAATCGAAATCGAATTTTTAACCAGTGCTTTATAATTGTTTTCGTATATTCATATTTAACCTGCTCTTTCATTTCCTCCAATTTCCTTTTAAAAAGAGAAATAATTTAATATACAGTACTTATTGTGAGGAGTGTTTCACAGGGCGGCGTAGGTTTAAGTTATTTAATACAAAAAATGAAATTTCTCGGAGCGCGCGGAACACTCCCCACGATTATTAATGTAGCCAAAGATGAACGTGACACGTTGCTTCAAAATCCATTCTATGATCAGTTCGCAACAAAAATTTGACTACCTAAATCGACAATTGAGAATTTTTTTGAATTTTTTCTCGACTTCTGATTGGTTAAGGGGGTACCCCTCATGAAATAAGGCTAAACCAACAAATTTTACCGATTTTATTTTGAATATTTTTTTCTAAAAATATGGACAGTTTGAAGATGACTGGTTGTATTTTTATCTCCATACTTAGCCAGGAACCTACTTTTTCATCATTTGAAAATATCTTGTCTTAATTTTAAGCATTTTAATCAAATTATGGATTTTTAGGAATAGAGTACTTGTTTTGGAAAAGAAAAAATCATCGAAATTAAAGTTTCGATAGTAACAGCCTCCGCGAGGTCATCAGCTGTTCATTAATATATGTTTTAATATTGTGACTAAAAAAATCCAGGAAGAAATAGGCTTTTCCGCGAGACTCTTAAAATCAGCTCAAAAAATCGTTTTTGCGTTTTCTTGAGCGAATTTATTTCGAATTTTTCAAAACGATAGTAACAGACCTGCGTGTGATTCTTGTGGTTTCATAAATCGAAAAATAATTTTTTACCCTCAAAACTCACGAAGAAATAGGCTTTTTGCTACAAAATATGACTCTACTTTGACGCTCGTTCCTGATTGGTCGAGCAAATCAGTGATCCTCAATTATGTTTTGGGATGTGAGATTTAGGTTCAATTTCTACAGGCTAACAATTAGTATCACAATGTATAACTTTTCCAGATATTTGCCTTCAAAAAACCAAGAAAACGGCATTTCTCACGAGGGTACCCCCTTAACCCACATACTCAGAAGTTATGAAACAGTGGACGTACTCAGCGGTGGCCCAAATCTGGCCACCTGACCCTTTAAAAAATCATATTTTATCCCAAGTTAACGTTAACGAAAATATAAACTATTTATTCAATAGCTTCAAACATTATTATGATAGAAAAAAATTAAAATTATATTTTTTTCGGTTTTTTACGAATAATTTATCTTTTTGAGCATATCTAAATAGAATAATAATTGAATAATAACTTCAATTTGAGAAAAACGGTAAGAATAAACGTTTGTCATATAAATATAAAAATAACCGCGCACATAATTTGCCACCGTAACCAGAACCTGTCCGCGATATTTTTTGGCTTCAATAACAACGTCATAAAGTACTTATTATCAGTTTGTGCGACAAAAAATAACAAAGAATTTAGTTTCGCGCCGCGCATGAGTTGTCCGATTTTACCAGGTGTTCAAAAGTAAACATTATAAGTTTTCAATATATTGGTAGAGGACACATGAGTTGTTGTTTGCACAAAAATAAACTTATAATCATATATATTTTTACAAGAAATTACCTTTTCCGAGAGAAAATCGAAAATAATTTGATGTGTGTAAATCAAAAGAAAGATAAAATTTTTTATGAATTTTTTATTTCATTTTTTGACACATAAAATAAATCCTAAAATCACGGTGGGATTCATTTTGACATTTTTCAAAGGGCCCGATTCCGGTCGCAACATTGCGTATCTCAAGAAATTACAAAAAGATAAATAGGCCAAAAGATAGAGAATTCACAAACACGGATTCATTTTAAATATAAAATGTTTCGAAAAGTTGACTTATTAAAAAATAGAGATCGCAAGTCACTTTGGCCAGATATGGCCAGCGGCTGAGTATGTGGTTAGAGGGGGTATGGTGCTGGTTTTTAATAGGCCTTAGGAGCATATAATGCTCAAAATGACCCCGGGGTGATAACCAAGTGCACAACCGACCAAATCATAAAAAAAAAATTCGAAAATTTTCTTTTTTTTCCCAATTTTTTTTCTAGGTCGTTTTTTTTAGGTACGAACCACCATGATTTCGACCTGGAGATCTAGACAAGGTAGCGACAATAGTTTTTCTGCACGTGAAACTTTGGAAAAATATGCTTGGCTTCTAGGTTGATCACGTGACCGGAAAATCAGTTCATCGAAATTGCTCAAAATGGACCGAAAAAACGTTTTTTTTGCAAATTACGCGGTGAACCGGTATCTCGGAAAAAAATATAAAAAAAATTCCTGCCGTTCCAAATTGATTAAGATTCTATTGCAAAAAAACCGTTTGTCGCTATCTAGTCTGGTTCTCTAGAACAGATACCCCCTTAAGGGTCGTACCTAAAAACTAACCTAAGTATTTTTCAAAATGAAGTTCAAAAAAATAACTTTGCTTTAATTTGACCACTAATCTTCAAAAATCACCTTGACGTAAGCCACTTTCTGATCTCAGTGTTCAATCAGTGCTTCTTTTGACCTACTTACAAAAATCGAAGCACTTTTTTTTCGGAACAAATTTTCTTCGTGGGTCTTAAATAAATCGTAATTCGAATTCAAGGTCGAAATCGCAAAAGTGCTCGATTTATTGTCTATTTGTATAAGCCTAAGTAGAAAAAAATGAATGAATTTTTAATTTTTCCTAGGAGGAGATAGTTTTTTCCGACAATAATTTGTCAAAAAACGGTGGTGTTTCTCACATTCCTAGAAAAACAAGAGTGAAATTAGAAAAACTGGTCGAGTTTATTTTGGTCTACCACTTTTTACAGTTATGTCAAATTTAGCAATTGGCACATAAAACCTAGGGGAGATAAAGTTTTAACCATTTGGCTTGGGTCCTCTCTTGTGTCGCTTTATGTGTGGGGGTGTATGCATACAAAAAAGTTTTGGCACATCTTGCACGCAAGCTAAAGGCTCGTTCTACAAAACTGGCTAATCTCCAAATAATCACCGACGCCTGGTTGGCTAATATTTTATCGAAGAAAATAATTCCAGCGACCAGTACGTCCCCCTTAAAGATGAAATCGCACATTTGTTTTGTAAAAATTGGCGACTCACAGAGATTAAAAGAGATGTTTTCAATCTTGACCTGCATTAACTATAAATATACAAGTATATCATACAAGATAAATCATACAAAAAAATAGTATTCAGGTATATATTGAAAAATTAATTTCATGTTTTAATTTATGTGATATTGTTGTCCTGATTAAGTGCCTACAAAATTGAGATGTGGCTATTGTAGCACTAAAAGCACTTGTAGATTATCGAATAAGAAGCGAAAAACAAATTTAGTGAGACCGATTTCACACCCAAAAAAGATCGATAATTCCTCCATAATCCAAAATGTTGGATAGAAATTTTGTTCTCAATTGTCAACTAAGGTGATAGTCATCTTTTGTGGACAGCTTTCAGCAAAAAAATAAGAAAGCTTAAAAGGTCTAACATTTTGAAGAATCGTTCATCTGAATAACCTTTAAAAAAAAATACTGTTGACTCTCAATTGATGGTTCTAATAAATTTAATTTTAAGGGATTTAGATTGTCAGAATAAATGGCCCTGAACGAGGCGCAAAATTTGGAATATTTCAAAGAATTTTTGGATGGTCTAGACCCGAAAGTCATTGAAGAAAATGCGAAAGATTTTAACTTATCGAGAATGGTTAGAAATTTTTATGATCTGAAAAAAATATAGATTTTTCATTGGTCGTGCCAAAATTAGCGCTTCTTTTTAAATTAGATAATACAGATTATAAGGTACAATCCCCGATCTGTAAATTCCGAATCCTCATCGTGAGGTGCGAGTTTGGTCTGGCCAATCGGATTCTCATTTCGATTTTGAAAACACGTCTTGCGTAATATTTTTCATTCGAGAACGTTATTTTTAATTCGAATCGTTCTAAGCTTGGTCGCTATTGGCCAAATTAAATTCTCGCGTAGGTGGAATTAAGATTGTTTATTTCGGGGTTTGTGAAATTTGTTTCTCTCGCGAGAAATTTGCGTTGAATTTAACAGAACTCTGAACGATATAAAGCTGTCCGTTTAATGTCACTCTACTGCAGTGATACGGCAATACAAAATTTAGTACAGTACTACAGTAACAGTAGAGAGCTTTTAAAATGACGCGAACTGGCTCCAACTTTTAGTCACAATTTCTTCAAAAAAATGGTATAAAAAATAAAATTTTTATCGTTCTTCTTTGTATAAAAGATGCATTTTATACGAAAAAACAGTAAAATGCTGATTTTCTATAACTTATTTGAACAAAAATAGTTAAACGTTTGAGCCCGTTCGCGTTCTATTTAAAGCTCTATCCTGTAATAATAAACTAGTAGCGATCAAACTATTGACAATAGAACGAAAAGTTGAAAAAATTTGTTTTGATATTCAATAATTTTAACTATTTTCTAACCAAAATAAAGAGCACACTCGAATCTGCGACCTTTTACCTCGACTGTGAAAAACAGCGAGGTTTAGCCCTCGAAGTTTTGGTAATTTTATCGAGAATAAAGTCTATTTGGAACACTGACGTTGAAAAATGCGACGTTGTCATCGAAAAATTGATGAATTTATTCTTCGAGAATAAAATTAACCAAGGAATGGGGTCAAAATTGTTTATAAACGATAAAATTTTGTGATAAAGCACTTATTGGGTGGAAAATATATTATATTCCTGAATTTTAATTCGATGTGTAATTGGCTCCATATAAATTTTGATATCCGTTAATAATTATTAACATTTGTTATCCGGAAAATTCGTTTTTGAGCTTTTTTCCTTTGAGCGGGATTAAATTGTAAATATGTGTTTAATGAAGGTTTGCTACCTAGGAAGCCAAAAAAAATTTCTACCGCATATTTTTTTCCAAGGTTTTACGTGCAGAAAACCATTTGTCGCTATCTTGTCTAGTTCTCCCAGTCGAAATCACAAGTGGGCTACCGAAAAAAAACGACCTTAGCAAAAACTTTTCCGAATGTGAGAATCTAGTCTTCTAGATTATATTCTAAAAAAATCTTTTCGAAAAAACTTATTTAAATTCGAGATATTACTCCAAGGAAATAATAATGAAAATAGCCAAAAGGAAAATGACTCATTTGTTTGAAACCGGATATTGAAAGTGAATTTCGAAATTGAATTTTCGAAAACATAGTTAGGACGTTTTTTATTCGGTTGCACCATTGTGATTTCGACTGGGAGAACTAGACAAGATAGCGACAAATGGTTTTTCTGCACGTGAAACCTTGGAGAAAAATATGCAATAGAAAAAATTTTTGGCTTCCTAGGTTGATCACGTGACCGGAAATCAGTCATCAAAATTGCTCAAAATGACCGAAAAACCCGTTTTTTTGCGAATATCCGGTGAACCGGTAATCATCGGAGAAAAAGAAAAAAATTTCCTGCGCTCCAAATTCGGTTAAGATTCAGATGCAGAAACCGTTTGTCGCTATCTAGTCTGGTTCTCTCAGAACAGATACCCCTAGGGGGGCCCCTTAAGTGGGTTGACCGATAAAAAAAGCGACCTTAAAGAGTCACAGAAATCAATCATCAGGGGCGAAATGAGAGTTATTACATGTATCACTATTTCTGTTGTTCTTTGATTTCATAATGATCATCTGAAAAATGAATGTTTTCCTATTAAGGGCATCATAATCCATATGACCATATTAACCATAGTCTATGACCATAGACTATGGTCCATTAGTCCATCATTAGCAAAAAAATTTAAAATTGACTCTTTAATAAGCCGACAAAATATGCTGTCTCCGCTGTTTGGCGAATATTCCTCTTCAAAATCAAGCAAGATCTAGTTCTCACTTTGCCTCACATTCAGCTGATTTTGTAAAATGTTTAAATAATCTTCAATTCGATGTCAATTTCGAACAATTTATCTTCTTCAGAATCTTAGTTCTCGGTAAATTTTCAAACAATTCTTATATTTTTTTAATACTCAAAATTTGGCGAACATATTTTTTTCGTAAAGCCTCTGGACACATGTTAATCTGTTCTGAGGATATTTCAACAAACATGCAAGCGAAAATATTTAAAATTATTTGTTAGGTACAATTGTCAGTAAAAATTTTAAAGATGAAATCAGCGCACATGTACAAATTATATTCGACTGCGCTGAAAAAGCATTCAAAGTTCAAAAACTTTCCTTCAAAAATGAAATTATCTTCGAGCTTTCAAAGGTAATTTCTTGTTTAAAAAATTATAAACATATAACAGTGGGAGGCACAATATCGCCGAAAGTTTTTTTTTCAAAAACATTCGGCGATATGGGGAATGTGATAATTTTTTTGTTTAAAACTAAACAATGCGTCGGCGTTCGGGATGACGTCATAATTTTAAAAGTTTTTCAGTTTTATAAGGAGTTTCACAATTGGGTCAAATGAAGTAAAACACCAGAATGTGTAGAATTACGTATTTCCACCGAACGCAATAAAATGCAAATTCAAAAAAGTAGATTTGGGAAATTTAATTCTGAAATATGACGTCATTCATGACGCACTCAAAGTAATTTGTGATGATAACCTCAAACACCTACGCAATTTCGGTGATATGCCCCATGTATATATATCAAAAATCCTGCCTATGCGTCGAATTTTATGAGGCGTCATAACTTTGAGACAGTGTTCAATCACATCACACGATTGTCGAGAATCCAGTGTATTTATTGGTCACTGTCTCAAAGCTATGATGCTAGATAAAATTCGACGCATAGGCAAGATTTTCGATATATACAGTGCCCGATCTGTAAAATCAATATTTCCGATTTTTTAAAAATAATATTTCAATTCAGCTTATTTATGCCTGTTTCTGTGTTGAATCGGTTAATTCTGATGAAAAACAAATCGAAAATATGAAAATTTTGATTCAATCCCTCTTTGTTTTTATTGAAGAGTCTGAGCGAAAAAGGGAATTGATAGACAAAGTTATTCAACTATCTGAAAGACTGCCTGGATCAGTGCTCAAGTCGGCCTTTGATTTACCTATGAAAAAATCAGTAGAAATGGTTAACCGATATCCAAAATTAGGAAAGGATTTTCAATGTTTTAAATCAGAAAATTGGGTGAGTAGAGTGGGCGCGATTATAAAAGCTCTCGTAACCGAAAACATGAAACAATACGGTTCCTTTTGAAATAATCATGTTATATGAATCATGTACAGGATAGTGCGTTTAAAAGGACGACCTAGTAGGACGGGTTTAGGCCAAAAAGTTCTGCCAGCGTACAATTAAACTGGCACTTTGGCAATTCAAATTGTCCGCTTAAACGCACTGTGCTGTACAAAACTGCTTCCGACCACCTCGCTGATTTTTTTTTATATATCCCCTATTCACACTTTTGGAAATATCCCGGCCCCTACTACTGTAAAAACACACTCCGTTTCCTAAGGCAGGGCCGGGATATTTACACAAGTGTGAATAAGGGATATACTGTAGTTGGTCACGCGCCTCATTTTGATACAATCTACAGCAGTGTCATTCACCTGTCCCGTACAAAAAACGTTTCTAAACAAATTCCAAAAAACTCGGGGCAAACGAAAATGGGAAAAATTTGTTAGCCCCCAGTTCTTTCAATTTATCGATTTTTTCTAGAAGCTCGGGACATTTGTATTTTTGTTTTTATTTGAAATTTAATTATTTTTTAACGCAATAACTTATTGCTAATAAGGCATTTTTAATAATTTATTTTGTTTATCAAATTCATTTTTAGTAATTAGTTATAAGTTGTCAAAAAGGGAAATTTAAAATGACCTTAAAAACTTTCAAAAATCACATCGATATGAATTTTCAAGCAAAACTTGTGCTCTGTGTAGTACAAAGTGTGTTTACTCTACAAAACGATGCAAAACTGTTTGACAGGAAAAAAATTAGGATTGGGGTGAGAACAGTTAGGTTCCTCAGGAGTTTCCTTGAGTGAACGCAATTATCTTTTTAGGAATTAGGGTCAGGTAAACTCGTGCCCAGTGTACACGGTACAAAACCATGCAAAACTGTCTGTTTCAAACAGTTTTTTTTTAACTGGTTGCGTTTTAAAATTAAATATTATTCATAAATTTATGCATCTAGAAATATTTGCCCCCGAGTTTTGCAGTAATTTGATATTTTAACAAAAACTCGGGCAAAATCGACGAATTTCAAATACCCCCGAGTTTTTATTAAAAATTTGTTGTTTTTCGCCCCCGAATTGACCCCTTACCGCCCAATTGGCTCGATTAATACATTTTTAGGCGAAAACCTACGTCTTTTTTTGTTGATTTTCAGACAATTAATCTTTAACTTTTCTTTACAAATTGTTTTTGAGTATAAAATAATTTCAAAAACCGTAATAATTTAGGTCTTTAATTTTGAGTTTAAACCACCGTATATTGTAAAAATCTTTGTTGAGAACTTATTTTGGATGAATTTTCTCGTCAAATGTTGATGAGTTCTACTTTCGATATGCTTGCAACTTATTTGAAAGTAATTTGCCAATTAATGGTGGTGAGTAGACATGCACGAAAAGTAATGAAGAAACGATTGAGGCTACCAGACAGAGATTATTTTCAACTGCCAAATGACGGAGATACTTTGTCCTCCAAAATTATTTCCTTATTTACTAATCCAGATATTATTGTAAAGACCTTATCAGGAAATTTGGTATGAAATTAATTTGAATAATTGAAACCTTTCTCGAAATGAGGTCATTTAGAATTTAGGTTATACGATTTTAGTCGTTCGGTTTTGACGAAACCGTGGTCAAAACCCCATTTTTTTATTTTTTCAATCGGATCCGACACCGCTCGCATATCTGGTAACGTTCTCTTATTTTTCAATTTAAAATTATTTTAATACCAATAATAATGATAATAGCAGGATTTTGAAAAACTGAGGGAGTTTGATACTTGGGGTACATTTATCATTTAGAGTCCTTCTCATGAAATCGAATTTTATAATCTTATGCTGGAATTCCAGGGATATTTTGGAAAATCCCTTAAAAATACGCAAAATAATTTGAAATTGAAAAATCAGCGAATGTCACCGGATATGCGAGCGTTGTCGGATTTAAATGCTAAAATGAAAAAATGGGGTTTTTATAAGTATTTCGCCAAAATCGAACAGATAAAATTATATGACCTAAATTATAAATGACCTTATTTTTTAACTTTTTTTAGAGATTGAAAGATTTTTAACCAACATAAAGCTCAACTTTTCTTTATAGTTGCAAAGCAAAATGTTCAGCGATTTATCGACATCACCGGTAAGAATCTTAGAAAATTATTTACTTTAGTAAAAACAACCTTATACTTTAAAGTATAAGGTGATCATAAATATTTATCTCGAAAAGCGAATATGTTGTTAATTTGAAATAATTTTTATGAAATCAACCCTACGCATTTCTATTATCTTCGAATATGTTATTTAGGGCATTATCCTCCGAATTCTCTTGACCCCTTTTATATTTTTATTTTTCACACGTCAATTTTATTAATAAAACTATGGACCGCCTGATTTTAAGCAAAAATGGTCTTCATATTTGTAATTATTTATATCAACTTATTTAGCTGCAATAGTTCACTACAGTAAATATACCTACATTTAAAGGGTTTCGTCAAAAATTTGCCCCAAATTCGCCACATCGTTAAATCAATCTGTCATTTTAAGAATATGCTCCTTTTATAAAAAATAGCAAATTTCTTTAGTTCCGAACTTTTTTTCAAAAGATTCCAATTTTTTTTAAACAAACACCATAAATAACTGTTTTTTCAAATATTTAAAGTATCTTGATTTTCTGACTCGGCGAACAAAAATAAATAATTGAATAAAATAAATTGAAAATTTGCCAGCGCTACTACTGTTGGGTTTTTCGTTATTTTTACCGGTTTTTATTTGAAATGCTGATTCAATAAACAGTATAACGCGAAACTACAGTAACTTTGTATATACTGCTACCTACGCAAAAGGTTATCTATGAAAAAAATTGGCGATGTGATGAAACTGTAATTACTTCGATAAATGACATCCATTTTAGGATATGGTAATGCTGCCGGTTTATTATACCAAAATGGATTTTTGACAAAGGGATTTCAAGCTGATGAAAGTGAAGCCGACGATTTTAACTCATCAGATGATGACGACCAAGAACGAGAAAAGCGGGTAGTTGAACAAGCTCAGCAAATGAAGAAGGAAAAGTGAGTTATCTCAAATTTGAATTATTTTTTCAAACATATTTTCAAAAATTAGTTTTACAAAAATGTTTATGATAAATATTTATCGAACACAAAGTTTTCAAAAATGTTGTTTTCTATTATTTTTATAGAAAAGTTTCAGTGACTTTTAAGGTCGTTTTTTAAGAGTGTCCAATTTAAGGGGTATCTGTTCTGAGAAAACCAGATAGCGACAAACGGTTTTTTGCATCTAAATCTTGACCGAATTTGTAGTGGTGAAAATTTTTTTCCGGTGATAACCGGTTCACCGGTGATTCACAAAAAATCGTTTTTTCGGTAATTTTGAGCAATTTCGATGACTGATTTCTGGTCACCTGATCAACCTAGGAAGCCAGTCGAAATAACATTTGAACAGTCTTAAAAACGCTCGAAATAGACTACTCATACAGTGCCTTCAGAGTAAGATGTTTGTCAGGAGTGTTGAGGTAAAAACGTGAGCTCGATGGTAATTAAAAAACAATTGCTTGAAACAGAGTTTATTAAAAAGGTATCCTATAGTTGGGCCTACATATCTAAAAGTGAAAGTTTAAGCTGGTTTGCGCAGAATATAAGGGGTTAAAGCCCTAGTATTTTTTCATATCGGTATTTGCCGAAACAAGGAGCGATTAGGTCGAGCGACTAATTCGCTCCATAAGCGAGAAATCAGTCTAGAAATGTCGGGCAATGTAGTGTAGTGGCTTGTCTATTAACTCTTTTCAGTCATTACGATCCCGACATGTTTTCCCTCGCTTTCAAAAACGTGTTTTATATAATATAAATTATATTTCATCAAAAATGCTCTTATGGGCTACAATTTAAATTTGAGGCGTGAGCAGCCAAAAATAAATTAATTAAAAAAATTAAACTCAAATTATAGAAATGAAATACTGCATAAATGTTTGCCAGTTTACATGTGTCACATTATGTTATATTACTAATTGTACAACTTTAATTTAAGTTTGTTCGTTTTAAACATATTTTTTCAACTGAAAATTATGGTGCCTCAAATTTAAAACCAAAAATAAATTCAGTCTAAGCTTACAAAATGTAAATTTTCATTGACCATAATAATGTAGCGAACAAAATGGGATTTCAAGACTTGTCCAGTTGTACATTTATGTTATGTAACATAACCCAAATTAGACAAAATTTACAACTTTAAATACGCTTATAAAGAAAAGATGGCATGTTCTTATAAGTTTTATTTTCCCAAAAAAATAAATAAATGTACAACCTGCGTTTTTTAAATTGTCACTTTTTTCTTCTCCAGGTGGCTAGACCGCCAAAATTTGAGCCAAAAGATAGTAAATTCTCACTGCCTAGCCGCTCAGAGAAAACAATGTGACATGTCATGACAATAGAAAAAACCTGAAGGTATATAAAAATGCGAAATAAAA
>SCLH01000304.1:588258-613575 GCA_004367855.1 Oikopleura vanhoeffeni | reverse complement strand
GTTATGAATCCGATAACTGGTCGACTAGAAGAAGCGGCAATTCAAAATAAATTTGCAAACCTGACGCCTGAGCAAAAAGAATACGAGGCGCATAAACTGGCCGAAATATTTTCGAAAATGAGCTCTGGGGCACTTCGGCCAATGGCAATCGACAAAAATGGCAAATTAACCCCTGTTGACCAAATGGCACATGAGACCGTTTTGGACAAAGAAGGCGAAGAAGAAACAGACGAGGATTAACAATGTTAATTTAACATACAATTTTCACATTTACTCGTTCTTCTTCAAATAATCAAGAGATATTTTTAAAATAACTGTTGTCTACTAGACTCTACTCAGATTATCTTTTTCTTCAAAAAGTAAATTAAAAAAAAATAAATTAGAGACAAACATTTGAGTTTGAAAAAACGTAGGTTTAGTCCAAAAATAATATATTATTGTCTCTATTTGATATATAGTGAGTGAGGGCAAAATAATTGCCCATTGCTCTCACTATTGACTATTGGCATCATTTTAACTCAATTTTAGCATCATTTTTTTTTGCTTTATTTTTGATGTGTATGATATATCGAAAATTATACATTGGTAAGTTTAGGAGCCCCCTACTAGTAAAAAGATAGGACGGGGGCTCCTACACCTACCAAGGTATAATTTTCGATATATCCAGTATATGAATATGTTGGATGTAATATTCTGGCGTATTTGTCTAAACGGACGTGTACTGTCTTTTTTGTGCCAAAAACGTACGCCTTTTTTCTATTCAAACATTTTTGAACCTTTATTTCGCGTATTTTTTGACTTAAAAGTTCGAAATCCATAATAATTCAGGGCTTATTTTTAAATTTTTTAGGCGGACGTCTTTCTAATTGTGCAATTCAACAATATAAGTTGCATATTTGTGGGTTTAGGCTGCTCTATTTGCAATAAACAAGTGGTTCAGAAGGTGAAAAAATGAATCCTTGATTTTTTTAACCCCAATTTTGTTTTATCTTGTCCAAATTCAAGCAGTAGATGCTGAAATATGCCAGTATCATTTTCTAATTTTGGTCAAAACCTACGTCTTTTCAAACTCAAAATGTTAGTCTCAAGTGGACATTTAGAAATTTTTGCCTCGTCCGCATAGAAAATTTTGAGAGTATATTATTATCAATCAATGTAAAAAACACGTCTTGTAAATAATTGTTCTCTTGCTTCAAATCCGCTTTTTATATTTCCGCTCAAAAATTTGTTTTTATAACCAGTATATCGATTACGGGTGCTTCTGGCACATATTAGCCACTTTTTCAGCCGTAATTTTTATATAAATCGGCTTTTGAAAACAACCCATTTGATTAAGTCCTTAGATAGCTCAAACTGAGCACAACTATTCAGAGAAAAATAAATTTAAAGTAAATTGTCCGAATCAAACCATTGTTTCCGATTCGGAACTTTTTTTTATTATTCACTAAATATTTCTGCTCGGTTTCAGCTATGTAAGAGCTTAATCAGATGAGTCGGTTTCAACAGCCGAATTATATACAAAAAGTAGCTAATATGTGCCAGGAGCACCCGTAATCGATATAAAAATATAACATTTTGTCTCAAAAGCAAATAAAAAACAAGACTTTTTCAATAAAGAGCAAAAAAAATTAATAATACTGTAATTTCCTCACTGTTGTATTCTAGCTGTAAAACTGTAAATTTGTTTTCTCAGACTTGAAACTTTGTGAAATATTTCATTTTTAGGAAATAAAAATCTGACCTCTTGAAAATATTTTTTTTGACGGCAAAAAACCTACAAAATATTTTCTCTGATTAACCATGAACCTTTTTCAGTGTGTTTGATATGCGTTAAATTTAATTCAAAAATGGCAAAAACAAAAAGCGTAAAAACAAATGATCAAAAGCTAGCAGAAGATTTACAGGCTTTCAAGGGAGTCACCACAAGTCTTAACAAACTCAACGAAAACAGCGATGATGCCCACGTCGGAAAAACATTAACTAGGAACAGGTCAAAAAATTCAATTATTTTTAAAAATTTTTGTTAGCAGTAAAAGACCATTAATTTTGAAATTTCAGAAAAAATATTAAATAATCTTGTTTTTATTTTTTTATCAAATTTCACGTTCCTATTAATTTTGCAAAATTTGTATTTAATTTCAGGGCAAAATCGGGCACACCAATTCATTTTCAAATTTGGGTTGCAGTTAACCCTTGGAATCACAGAGCCGATATATCGGCTCAAGCCTACCTAGAACCTTCTAAAATGGCCAAAATAAATGTCACAAAATTGTTTCTTCCTTTTGCGGTGATTCCAAAAAAAATACTCATTTTTTTTTGGATTTTTGGTTCGAATATTACGGGAGAGTATGATTGAGATTTTCGCCTAGTTTTACTTCCGGAAAAATATTACGAAAACTAGACATCAACTACAAATGTGAGATAAGCCAGTTTTTAGGAAAGTGTTTTGTGCATGCAAAACACTTAACATTCAAATTCATTCGTATCTTGGGACAGATATTTTTTTTTGGAAGTTGTCACTTGATTACTATATCAACTCAAAAATAATAATAAAGAGGGTATTAATCTGCTTTTATTAGAAAAAATACCCATTTTCCATAGAAATTCGTGATTTTTTCATCATTTTATTTTACTTTTTTAAAAATAACTTTTGATTGAGGTTATATAGATATAATCGGATTAAAGTGTGACGTAAGGCAGATACTTGTGCGTTGGTACACCCATAAAATTAAAATTTGTGAAGACTACGATGGGCACGTATCACGTGATATGCTACACCTTGGTTTTCCAACTATATTTTCGAGAACTAAAAATCAAAATTCTAGAATTTGAATTGATTGATGCAAAAATATAACTTTTCAACTTCCTATCGCAAAAGTAATTGGAGCTTCACCTACCTTGAGTTTTCTGTAAACCACGTCCAAAGTAGAGCCGATATATCGGCTCTGGTGCCTTGACGGAATTTTTTTTCTGTGATTCCAGGGGTTAAAGACCAAAATTATCATTTTTATCTGAAAATATAATAAATCCGATTTTCTATTTCCACCAAATTTCACAAACGTATTTATAAGAAAAATTTCAATTTATTTTCAGGGTCCTATTTTTTGTTTTTTATCCTTTATAAGACTGCTGCATTTTCTACGAAGAGTTGAACAAGATGATTTTGAAAGACGAGACGGGCTTTACGCAGCCATCCTTTTTCTTGGGTCAAAATGGATCAGAGATATGAACAATAATGTCAAGGAAATTATTTTTTAAATATTAAAATGTATAAAAAGTGTTTTAGATTTTTTTTTGTAATCTTATTAGCCTGTCACCTGTGAACACAAAAACCGAAACTAGGTATTAAATTGACAAAATACACCCCTATTGATAAATTAGGCTAAAATATGATCACAGACAAAAAATCATCTTCTTTTAAAATAATTAAGTCGGTCGGCTTCAGCTCGAACGTTTCAAATTTTCAAAATTACGCCAATTTAATCAGTTTTTAGCCCGTAAAACGAGAATTAACTGTTTAAAGAAAACTGTAAGTGAGCACAATCTGACATAATTTATCAGAAAGTTCGTATCGGCCGACTCCGTTTGTTGCCATCTAGGAAGACGGACTTGTGCTTACAAAACATACAGAATGTGTTTTAGCTTGTGGGGTTTTCCCCGGGGAGATTGAAACGCCCCTTAAATAAATTAACCAAGTCGCGCTCTGATTGGTTAGGCCTGAATCTCTTCGGGAAAAACCCCAAAAGCTAAAACACATTCGGTATACGATCGATTTGATGCATTTTTTGTATTTTCCGTAAAAAATTATAATTTGTACTTCGTCAAAAAAAAAAATTATAATTTGTATTTCGTCAAAAAAAATATTTTTTTCAATTCAAAACTTTTTTGTTTTTAAAAATGATTGCCAGATAACTGCCGCATGTTGCATTGTTCAATCGTTTAGGCTCTTCGTTCCAGATTTCCCGCCTTTCTGCGAAGAAGCCGACGGGACAAATTCAAATCCAAAAATTTTCGAAATTTTGACATTTTTACTGGACCAAATTCCATCAGTAAATGATAGCGAAATCAAAGACAAGGCCTGGTATATGGTAGAGTACATCGCAGAGTTAAAATTATTCAACTGCGTTTTTGACATGGAGGATGATCAAGATGACGAGGACGAAGAGGCAAATAATTCGTCAGTGATTATTGAAAAACTTTTTAAAGCGACAATCGAATCAGCTTCAAATGCGCACTCGAACACACAAGAAAAACATTTGATGAACATTATAGGAAAAATTACAAATTATCATGCACATTCTAAATAAAGAGAAAAACTCAACACAAAAATTTAATATTTTTTTTTGAGATTTTATATTCAGTACAGAGCTTTTAAACGGGGTGTGGGACTCTTATTTTTAAATGCCTCAGGGACATTTCCAATGCTCTAAATTGATCAGGGATGGTTAAAAAAGGTACTGATGACCAAATCAGCGAAAAATTTTTCTTTTTTTTCCTTTTTTTTGTAAGTATTTTTTTCAAATTGAAGTTAAAAAATAACCTTTGCTTAAATTTAATCACTCAAACTTCAAAATATCATATTTACGTAAGCCAACTTTCTAATCAGTGTTTCACTAACTTTCTTTTGAGCCCACTTTCGAAAAAATCGAAAAGTAAAAAAAATACAATTTTATATTGAAATTTTATAATAAGGTAGCTTTTTTTTAACTCAACCCACCCTACTCAGTCATTTTTCTCGAAGACCGTACTAGATATCAACAAACTGTTTTCTGCTAGGTGTAGCCAAGTAAATTTGTGGCACCCATAATTTTTTGTTTGTTTCCTGGTCAACCGGTAAATGACGTTATAAACCGGAAGTTCATAGGTTCGAATATCAGTTAGCTCTTTTTTTTTTGTTTATTTCAATCGAAATGTATGTATTCTTGATAGTAATCGGTTGATAGGTGGTACTTTATTAACTTTAACGTGCAAGGAACAACATTTTGAAAAAATTTATTTATGACAAAAAAAATCTAAAATTTTCGTTAAATAAATTTGCTTCAGAAAAAACGGTGATTTCAAAAATTGAATACCGGCCAACCGGTTGAAGGAGAAAAAAACAAAAAGTTTTGGGTGCCACAAATTTACTTGGCTACACAAAGCAGAAAACTGTTTGTTCATATCTGGTATGGTCTTCGAGAAAAATGACCCTCAGTAGGGTGGATGGAGTTAAAAAAAGCTACCTAACCAATGTCTCAACACAAACGAAATTTTTTTGTTTAATTTGTAAATTTCAAAAAGGCGGAATTTTGATAGATGGTGAAATTGAAGATTTTCTACTTCTCGACCATTTATTTCATTATCTTATCAAATCAAATGCAAAAATATCACCCTCTGCCGCAAAAATTGTTCGAGGTGCTCTTTCCAAAGTGGCTCCTGCTGAATTTAGTCAAATTATCACCAGTTTTTTAAACACTTTATTCCTCGAACAAAATCGCATTGAATGTCGAGTCGCCAACACTTGGACAGACGTTATTATTGACATTTTCGAAATTAATCAAAAATTAATTTCTCCCTCATTTCCAGTATTGGAAGAACGAATGGAGAAAACCGTGAAACCAACAGAAAGAATGAAAACAGTTTGTCTTTTGGCTGAATTCATTATAAAAGGTACAGTGATATCGCTTTAAACGGACAATGCGGACGGACAGGGTCGAGCCCAAAATTTTTGCCATCCGACTTTAACCGGACATCCTCGCAAGGGAAAATTTCTTCAAATGAAGTTACTGTCGTATTTGTCTAAGAGGACAAAACGACAAGAATTTGGCGATTTTTGGCCATTTTCGAAAAGTACGTACGTCTAAGAGGACACAACGGGGCGTTAAGATTGTAGTAAGAAACAAAAAATTGTAGTGAAAAAAAAATTAATACCCATAATAATGTAGCGAAATTTGATTTTTCGATTCTTTTTTCGGTTTTCTCAAATGGACAGAACGACACGGAGGAGAAAATTTTGCGAAGACTTTCAACAGACAGGGTGACGGTTCCTACCTGTTCGTTTAAAGTCATATCAGTGATGATATCAAGTGATATCAGTTGTTATTTTAAAGGGGTGGCGGTCGCAGTTCTGAACTTTTTAACAATGAATAAACTGAAACAACAAAATCATAATTTTTTTTGTCATAAACTCTAAAAATATATTTTTTATCGATGTCCAATATATTTTTTGATAATCTCATGTGTATCATTCTAGAAAATCTAATTTTCGTCAGATCAGAAGTAAATTTGAAAATACTTCGAAACAGACATGCTTTAAAACATTTTTTTTTAGTTTTCTAGCTTTTGTAAAATCTATCTTATAAAAAGGTCAAAAAATCTGGGATAAAACAACCAATGGAATTTACTAACTTTGAAGATTTTTATCAAATTCAAACCTAATCTTTGTTCAAATTCAGGTGACGAAGAAATTCTCAAAGATCGCCCGGAGCTCTGGCAAACTCTCGAAAAGGCCGCTGATGATGAAGACGCTAGGGTTCGAGAGGCCATAATAAGATTCTGTGGACAAATCGCCATAAAAAAATCAAAGTAATTAAATAAGGTCTTTCTTAGTAAGGAACGTTAATCTGCTTTATTAATAATCCGCCTAATTTTTATTTTTAAAGAGTCTGTTTTTGACTAGATTCTTATATTTTTCTGACGTTGATAAAGAAAATAAATATATTTTCTTTCGAATTATTTAAAAAAATTATCGCCCAGAGCAATAAACCTTATAAATTTGTAATACCAATTTTCGAAAATTAGGCGGAATATTTTTGCTCCAGAAGGCTAATTTTTCTTGCAAATTATATACACTTTCCTAAAAACTGGCTTATTTGAAATTTCAATTCGAAATTTGGATCAAAAAGAATTTATTCGGAAGTAAAACTTAAGCGAAAAATCGCCTTTCAATCAATTTGTCATAAAATTTGAACCTAGTATCGAAAAAAATTTTAGAAATATTTTAGATTCACATTGTTGAATTTTAAAATGTATCATAACCCCCACCTGCATGAGATGTCCAACCCCCACCTGCACGAGAGTGTTTCAGAACACAATAGTATTTGCTGATATTACTGACCGCAAAATAGCTTTTTAGATTTTGAAATTAATATTTATGGTTTCTAAATTGCAAGATTTAAGTGTTTTCAAATGAAAAATATTACGCAACAGGTGTTGTGAAGACTATTTTCACTACCAGGTGGTGCAGTGTGTAAAAATAAATGATGCAAAAAATTTTTGCTCGAAAAAATACCCCTATAAGTATATTTATACATTCATATTTGGTTCCAGTCACGAGATTGACGAAATAGCTCTTTTAAATAATAATAATGCCAAAGTTTTCTCATACAAAAGTTACGCTAGTATGTATATTTGTAGATCATTATCTTGTTCCAGTACTGTTTTAACTGCATTAAACATAAAATTGCATCCAAATAATTCTAGAACTCACCAAATTCCTGAAATTAAAAATTAGCGGGAACTATCTGGGGTCTGTTCCGAGCCGGCCAAAATGACACTTCCCCAAAATATTTTAGGTCTCTGTGTTCTGAAACACGCTCGTGCAGGTGGGGGATAAGGAGAAGTTTCTGCGATCATTTTTTCCGTCATTTTTGGCTGATTTAAAGTGGCTTTAGTCGTTTAAAAGGCTAAATGCCTCGGAGGGTTAAGTAGATAAGTTTTAGGCGGGTTAAAATTCCCTCTTTTTTACGACCTTGAAATTAAAAATATATTCGAAATTTGTATAAACGATATTTTGGAAAATTTAGGACATTATATGGATTACGGGGCCCTCTGGTCGTTTTTTGCCACTTTTTCGGCCAAAATTTTTATATGATTCGGCTTTTGAAAACAGCTTATCCGATTAAGTTTTTCGATCGCTCAAACTGAGGACAACTATCTAGTGAATAATAAATTGGACAGAATCGGACAATTTTTTTTCTGAGATAACTGAAATTTTTTGATTATCAGTTTTTGTTAAAAAAAATTGGAAACAATGGCCTGACTCGGACCATTTTTTTCAATTTATTTTTCTTTAAATATTTTTGCTCAGTTTGAGCTATCTAAGAACTCAGTCGGATGAGTCGTTTTCAAAAGCCGGATCATATAAAAGTTTTGGCTGAAAAAGTGGCAAAAGACGACCAGAGGGCCCGTAATTTATATAGTTTTCAAAGTTTTTGATATCCGTTTTCACAGGTAATTACTGATGTTTTTTTTGAAAAACCGGTAGTTTCTGGTAAAAACGGAAATCGAAAAAACGGCCCTGGATCAGTAATCAGCTAGGAAATTTATATCATGGGCCAACTTATCCTGCTTCGAACTATGTCACCTGTGAATTTGAGGGCTTTAAAAAACATATGTATACCAAAATTTTAAAAAAATTAAATGGAGTCAAAAATCATCTTTTTTTTTTAGTTACAGTCCTCAAGTCAATCAAATATTTCTACGACTGATGCTCGACAAACGAGATTCTGTCCGAGAAAGACTCTCAGAAGTTATATCCGAAATTGCCCAGCATGACATCAAATTGTTATCAGATGAAATTTGGCAGAGAATAGCTCTCATGGCCCTTGATCGAAAAGAAAAAGTGCGTTCTGCAGCGATCAGCACTATCATAGATACTTACGTGAAATATGACGATGATTCAGAAGACAATAAAAGTATCGTTTTGGAATTAAGGAAAAATCTTTTTCAAATATATTTAAAAATCAACTCGTTAGCACAAGATCTCAAAGATGTACAAGGTAAAACAACATTTTTACAAAAAGTTCTAAACAAAAAACTTCTTTTAATAGGCACACAAAAGTTCTCGTAATTATCATTTTAAGCATTATTTTGGAAATTTTCAATTCCAAAATTTTTGTAGATTCGAATTATCTTTCTCAATATTACAGGGGGGCGATATCGCCGAAAAAACCTACGCAATTTCACGATTTTTATCAAAAATACTTCCAGTGCTTATATCGCCGAATGTGCCAATATCGCAGTATATAATATACTGTATATTAGAAATTACTTTATGAATGACGTCATTTATAGGATTTAATTTCCCAAATCTACTCTTTTCAACTTTTATTTGAAATTATTTTGACAAAAGTTTGATAAAGTTTTAAGCACCATAAACTAATTTAAAAAGTCAAAAGTATATAATGGCCGCAAAAATTTGATTTTATATTAGACACAGTCATGAAAATTTATTTTCGGTATATGTGGTTCGTTTTTCGAGATACATTGCCCATTATGTCTTTGGCTCGCAAGTAACTAGACCAACCACTAGTACGTGGCTTAAAACTACGACAAAAAGTCCATATAAAAACCAAAGACACGTATCAAGACACATACATAGGTAGGGAGCGAACCGGAAAACTTTCTGACTAAACCATAACAGTTCACCAAAATTATTTGAGCTTACAAGTGTACAGAATTTATATATGAAAATTTATTTGACCGCTTACTGATATCAACGGTGATTCCTACGAAAATAAATATAATTCATAATAAATGTTCCGAAATATTTTATCGAAAGTGTTTACAGGTTTTGATCCCTAGCGCGCCACCTGGTGGTTTCTGGACCGCGAGGCCATGTCCTTGTCATTTTTTTTGCTTAATTAACTAGGGTAGGGAGCGCACCGGTAAAATTAACGAGAGAACTACAGTAGTTGTTATACAAATTCTTGACCTCACGGGGGTTGTTTGACCCAGAAAAAAACATCGGCACAAAAAAAAGTTTTGGCCATCTAGTGGTCAGAAATGACTTTTTAAACGCCCATTTAGAGCACTAACTTCGATTTTGAGCATACAAAAGTCCATAACTTGATTTTCAGAAGTAGGGCCGGGTCACAATAAAATTTCTACTTTGAAATTAAAAAAATTTTGAAAAAAATTTTGAAAATTGTGTAAAATTTTTTTTTCGTCATTCGAATAAAGAGACTGACTTCTAAATTTTTTCTAAATTTTTTCCCAGGACGTCTCCGGATCAGTTTCGGTCACTATAGATGTCAAATTTCCAGGAGTACACGAAAAAACTATTGGCTAACTTTACACCGAAGATTACCGAAAGCTGAAACCGGTAAATTTAAACCAATAACGGTATTATCACGGAGCGCTCCTAACTATGGTCAAATTTTCAGATATTTAACTTCGCGAGGGGGACTCCTTTAAGGCTGTAAACAGGGTAAATATCAGCGCAAGGGAAACTGTTCTGGGCATTAAAAAATCTTTTTGAGCACTCTAGTTTATAGCTGCGTGCCCGAGCGGACCTCAGCACTATATATATGAAACCGGCAATTTAAATCGGTATTTTCACCGGCAAAAAAATTTTCATTTTTTTCTGTTCAATTTTTTAAAATTTATTTTATGTCTCCGTTTAAAACTCTATTTCTAGCTCACATCGAATTGGCCTTTCAAAAACAAATAATTGGTGGCCGTAAAAAAGAGGTTAAAAAGCGAGCTGAAATTTTAACCGAAATCTGGTGCAGTGACGCAAAGGGCCAAATTGTTGTCGATTCCATTTTCCGGGTCGGTTTTTCAATCCGCAAATATATGAATGAAATTATCGAAACCATAAAAATGTCTGAAAATCCCACAGACAGAGAAAGAGAAATTATCCGAAATTTGGGAAACAATCTGAAACCTTACATGAAAAAGAGCGAAAAAATCACGGTCGATGAAACATTGGATATTTTGATCAAAAGTCTTTCGGAAAATGAAAGTATTCGAGATGCGTGCGCCGAATCTACGTATCTTGAAACCCCCTTAAAACGCAGACATCGAAAATATCGAGAAATGACAAAATTAATCGAAGAACTGCCTGAAAGCATAAATCCACCGACTGCGGGCTGGAAAAATACAGCCCAGTTTTTATTTGATAGATTTTATGATCATTCTGTGGAGCCAGAACTTATTATAGAATTACTCAAGCTTTTGGACTCGGAGGAAAATCATGATAAAATTGTTGGCCTTCTTGTTGTACTAGGTATGTCAAATTAACGGGCTACATAATTAAGAACGATTCGGAATCGTCGATTCCCGAGGCAATTTTGAGAAAATGTCCCACGAAATAATGGGACAGAATCTCTCTGAACTTTTTCCGAAGCATGTAGCAAACTTTTTTTAGCTCAAAATTTATTTTTTTTATAATTAATTAAAAGCTTTTTAAAAAAACATTTTTTTTAAATAAGTTGAAGGAAATTATTTTTTTTAAAACTGTTTTTTTTTGTTAAAATAAGTTGCAAAAAGTTTTTTCGTTGAATAAGTTCGCTCAAATAAGTTAAAAAAATGATTTATCGTTGAAAATAAGTTTAAAAACGAGGTTTTTTAATGTTTTCTCGTTCAAAATAAGTTGAAAAAATGTCCGTTTTCAGAAAATGTCTTTTGGTTAAAATAAATCGAAATCCTGTTTTAGATATGTTTCCGTTAAAATACAGTCACATTTTTTCTCTCACTCTTCGTTTTTTGCAGAAACCTGATTGAAACCGATGATTGGTCTACGAGCTTTCAACTTTGTTAATCACCTACGTATTTTGAATTAAAACGTTTTGATTGGCGCAGGTTAGTTTCAGCAAAACACCAAGATCGGAAGCATAAATGTGACATGCTGTAATTAAATTAAGGTATCTTTTGTTCAAAGGGAACATCGGACATTCGGCATCATAGCGCGGAAGCCATATGATGTATCAACAAACGTTTTTTTTGCACCGTGTAGCCAACTGAATTTTTGACATTGGAAACTTTTCTCCAGAAATCGACCTTTGAATTACTGTGGTTTCTGTCTAAGGATTTTTTGAGGCAAAACATATGTTCATATAGGAATTTTCGAAAAATATTTTTTTCAAGTAAATCACTAGAAAACTGTTTCATAAATGGATACTTCGATAAAAATAGACAAAAAAAATGGACCTACTGAGATTCGAACCCCTGAACTTTCGGTTTAAAACATGAATTACCGGTGAACCGGTTGACTTCGAAAACAAAAAAAAAGTTTCCAATGTCACAAATTTGGTTGGCTACACGTTGCAAGACACCGTTTGTTGGTACATCATTTTGTTTCCTCGCTATGATGCGAATGTCCGATGTTCGTTTAAAAAAAAGATACATAACAAATTCATAAAATTTTGTAAAAAATAATTTTTAGCTCAAACCCATGAATATGCTTTCGCGTCATTCGAAGTGTTCAATCAACTAATCCAAAGCCTTGCATCTCCCAATTTATCTCCCGAAATCATTTTTTCTGTATTAAAAATCGTCTCAAGTATTGGCCATTTGCTAGATGAAGTGATCGTATTGTCATTATCGACGGATAAGCAAGATCAAGCGAGAACAATAGCTAAAACATTGTGTAATTTGCTCAAACAAAATTGTGAAGGAGAGCATATAAAAATTGCGATTCAAGGAAAGGATACAAAAATAACTAACATACAATTATTTTCTAAAATATGATTAGATCTAAGATTATGTTTGTTTACAAATACCATAATAATGTAGCGGGTATTAATATTTTGAAATTCTCTCTTGATGAAAAACTTTTCAGAAGATTTTTTGAATGAAATGTATAGCCTCTGAACTCGTTTTTTATAAAGTAGAATCCGTTTAACAGGACGCATTTGACTCAAAAACTTTGCCACTACCGATATAACAGGACGCACTTTCTTATCTAAAACTTTGCCAAGCCTCTGAAATAACAGGACGCAGATTTTGATAATTTTTACCATTTAATTCAGACTTTCCCGACACATGATTATCGTCTAGATCAAGCAGAGGTAGAAACTCTCAATACCTTGCGTCAGTAATTGCGAAGGATTTTTGAGGTACATGTGAAAAAAAATAACAAAAAATGTCATAAATTGCGTCAAGTTATTACAAGAGATTGAGATTCTTGAAACACAAAAATTGAACAATGTCATGACTTGCGTCAGGTCATTGCATAGGATTTTTTGACCGCAAATTTAAATACCGTGACTCAGGTTATTGCAAATGATTTGCCTGACCTCTTGAACACGAAAAATTTCATACCTCCGGAAGGGTTATTGTGAAGGATTTAAAGAGCCTTTCTCACAAAATAAAACAAAGAATATGATGCCTTGCGCCAGGCTATTTTCAAGGATTTTGAGAGCCTTACGCACACAAGAGCCCTTTTAGCTTTTCTTCAATAAATACAACAATTGTAGTAATAATTCGTTTTTTTGTCCGTTGGACGCACTTTTTTCCGCAAAGTTTGCCAGGTCCGTTTAACAGGACGCACGTTTTTTGCAAAGTTTGCCAGTACCATTTCACAGGACGCAACTTCGAAATTGCGACGTCCTGTTAAACGGACTCTACTGTAGCTTCTAATTCCAGATGACTACTTTCACTTTTTAAGAATGTTTTTGTAAAAGCACCCTAACACAACAATATAGAGACCGTCTGTTAAACTTTACCGGTAGTTAAGTTTAATTTAAATTTGTTAAAAATTGGACAAAGTCACACGAAAAAAATAATTATCTCTAATAGAGCTTTATACGATTTTTACCCTAAAAATTTGGTACTGGGATGTGCGTCTATAAAGACACCTTCTATAAGGACAATTTGGGGGAAAATATGGCCAAAATCTACGCTTTTTGATTTTGGTCCGTCCCTCTATAAGGACAATTTGGGAAAAATAATCAAAGGGTATAATTTCAAAAAATTCTATAAAACACCTCTTTTTCGTAAAATTTTTGAGTGAAGAGCAAAAAAAAAAGGTCTTTACTTTTTTTTGGAAAAAAATTATCGATTTGTAAGAAATATGGCCAAAATATCTTAGGACAGATTGCTAAGGACAATTTGGGAAAATCTCACCTGTCTTTATAGGCGCACATCACAATAACATATTTAAAAATAAATTGAAAATGCTCTCCGGTTCAGTGAGATTTTTTCAAATTGATTCAGTTTTGGAGATTTAAACGGTTTGCTGACACCGTGTTTTTGATACAATGAATATTAATTCGGGGAAAAAAAATTAAAAGTTGGCATTCTGAATGTTTGCAATTGTTGTTTTAAAAATTACCTTTAAAATTTTGGACTTGAAATGTAAAAAAATTTCAATATTCCGAAATCGTAAAAATGAACGAAATTATTTTTTCGTCACTAAAATTTATGTGTTCAAAGTTATCTCCAGTAATTTTCTAGAGCCGTGTTTTTAATAACATTTTTTTAAATTAAAAATTGAGAAGCTTTCGATTTATCAGAATCATTTTCAAATCCGAATAAATAAATTGAGAAAATTTTCAAAGATTAACACAAAAGTAACTTCGCGCTGTTAACCTGTGAAAAATTGCTCAATTTATTCATTCTGATTTGAAAATTATTCTAATAAATTGAAAGCTTATCAACTTTTGATTCGTTTTAATAAAAAATGTTACATAACTCGAAAAACCAGTACAACTTTTTTTAATAGTTAACTTTTTGATATCCAAATTTCCAGCTTTACAGGCAGTTGGAAAAGGCGAAAAGCATTGCCGAAATTTTGCTCACCCAATTGTTGGCCAAATCACAAATACTGCATCACGTGTGATTAAACAGGGCCTAAAAAGCGCCGTATATGAAACCAAATTCGATGATGCAATTCGAATGATTGGAATCTGCTGTGCAAATGTTTCAGAATTTTCGGGTTTATTTATCAGGATTTTTGAAGGTAGGTTTTAAACATTGCATTTGAAATATTTATGTGACACCTCTATGAGTCAAATTACACATAATTTTGAGTGTAGAAGATCATATTACAGTAGGCTAAATACTGTGGGTCTTGACCAAGCGGACAAAAGTCTAAGCGGAAAAAACCTACGCATTTTTTCTGAAAATCTTCAAAAAAGTTAGTCGAAGAGGACAAAACGGGAATTTTAACCATAAATTCAATGACCATAAAAATGTAGCGGACAAAGCGGGGTTTACAATTGTGTCCGCTTGGCCAATACCCACAGTACAATGACCTTTGTGTGATTGGCTTTAAAATCGAACAAATTTCATAAACCTATAATTCCCGAACTGTTCTCTGCATAATACAAATGTATCTGGTTCGGAGAATCAGAATTTGAAAATTTCTGTGACGCCTGATTATGTAACGTGTTTAGAGCTTCTCGAATCATAAGTTTGACAACTTCGCTTCCACCTCACGCCTACTTAACCAATCAGGGCCAAAACATCAAACTCGCTAACAGGGTAAAAAGGCGTGTGAAAACCAAACACTCAAAGGGCATTGTGGTTCAAAAAGATTCGTAAACCCACAAAAACTCAAAACATTTTTTTTTCTAAAATTACACTTGTGATGTGTTTCCTTTTTAAAGATCAAACAGACTTATCCAGCAAAAATATATATTTTTATCTACTGAAAATTTATTTATACTGTGGTTTGCGTCTATAAGGACACCTTCTATAAGGACAATATGGCAGAAATATGGTCAAAACCTACGCTTTTTGATTTTGGTCCGTTTCTCAATAAGGACAATATGGTCAAAACCTACGCTTTTTGATTTTGATCCGTTTCTCAATAAGGACAATATGGCAAAATCTCAGCTGTCCTTATAGACGCAAACCACAGTAGAGTTTTATGAAGTTTCCGTGAACAATTTTGCCGGTAAAGTCCGTTTGATCTAAGAAAAAACCAGCAATTATGTCTGTCTAAGCAGACAAAATAGGCAAAACCTACGCATGTTTCTGAAAACCCGGAATAAAGTCTGTCTTTATCGAAAAAATGGGGAATTTTAAACCACCATATAATTTATATGATATTTATATAATTTATATGATATATATCATTTATAAATGTAGCGGACAAAATGGGATTTTCGACGTTTTTGATAGCCTGAATTTTTTCCGACAGAAAACAAATTTAATCAAAATTTTCCAAATACAATGTAATCTTAATTTGGCCAGTGAAACAAAAATTTCATTACTTTTTTTCGCCTAAAAATATTTTTTGAGATTTTTTTCAGATTACATTTTCAACTCGCGCCTGAAGATGCCTGCGCGTTCATATTGTTCAATAATTAAATGCTGCGAGCGATATCTGTGTGCCCAAACCTCAGTTAATCAGCCATTAGCCACAAATTCAAAGCTGGTAGAATATATTTGCAGCAAAGTGGAATTCGAGAATAAGGAAGTTAAATCAACCGCCGCCAAAGCGATTTTACGTATTTCTGTTCATAAAGTATACAGATCGCTTATTCAGAAAACGCATATGAAAATCGCTTCCTTTGAAATGGTCAATATGCCAGCAAAAATTGTAAAATATCTCAAACAGGTAAATATGAACAACCATCCAAATGCCCAAAAATTAGTTTGTCGATATTGGGGTCATATTACATAATACTGTCAATGTTGTCTAATCGAACGTTTTAGTGTCTATTTGGCAAAAACCTGCGGCTTTTTAAGCGAGTTCAAAATTTTCGTGCATCTAAACGGACGTTTTTTCAAATTAATTTTGCAATTTGTTTTTTGACGTAAAAATTATTTAAAAACCATAGGTAAAACGGTTTTTTGCATTGAACTGGAAACTAAAAAAGCTCAGGTGAAATTTTGTTTTGAAAATTTTTTCAAAGTTTCTTTTAAATTTGAGATTTTCAAATGACCCAATATGGGTATGAAATGAAACAAGAAGAAATTCGAAATTCTAAGACTAATGGCTGAAAAATAAAAACCAAAAAATAAGTTTTATTGAGATTTTTCATAATGACAATTTAATTCTTCGATGATGAGTTATTATTTCTCCTCTAACCCGGAAGTTGTTGTATGCCAATATCAAATTTTTAATTCTAAAGAATTCTCCATAAAATTTGAACGATATAACATGTTTTGCAGGTACTTGTGGTAATAATAACTGTATTATTAAGGAGAAATTGCAAATATCCGGTTTAAACCGAGAATTACCGGTTAACCGGTAGAGCTAAACAATATAAAAAAATTGGGTTCAGCTTTTCTAGTATCCAGTTGAAAGCGAAAAACCGTTGTGTGATATCTCATTTCTTCTGTAGTGGCACATTCAAATTTGTCGCATCTAAAGAAAAATTACCGTAAAAATTTAGGGAGTATTTATTTTGAGTTTTTTTCGAGAAATCGGTATCACCGCGAATTTCATATAAGTATCATATGATTATAAAATAAGTATAAATAAACTAAAAGGCTTCCTTAGAACATAATTTAAATCATCTGCATAAAGATTCAATTGATATCAAAATTATTATATAATTTATTTATATAATAATTTATATAACAATAATATATACATATTTATTTCGAAAACGTTCGCAATTAAAAATGAAAAATGTATTTATTTATGTTCATGCCACGTATAGTTTTTATGCATAGATAATTTGAAAATTATTATATAATTTATTTATATAATAATTATATGATAAATTTATTTCGAAATGTTTGCAACTGGAAATGAAAAATAAAATAAATTAATTATTTTCATGCTACATAAAGATTTCACATCTGTAAAAGTACAGTTTAGAAATTCGTTGATCCGAAATTTTTTAAGCATAAATTATGTATGGAGCTATTTTACAAAATTTGACCTCAAGAATTATTCTGCATAAAAATGCTCAAATTTTGCTATCTAGCCGCACCTGTGGTCATTTTCGAAAATTATAAAGGTTATTTTCCTTTTCCCTGATACGGATTTACCCTAGAAATTAATGAAAATGTTTTATTTAAAATAAACGCTAAAACTTTGCTCTTTAGCGGTACATGTGTGTCAAATTTTGGATATCTGATTAATATTCAAAAAAATTACGAAAAATAACTTATTATTTATGAATAAAAAAATAACTATTTTTAGGTAAAACTTCCAGTTCAGTGGATTTCTGTTCTCTTACTTATCCCTACTAATGAAGATAAATCATTTGTTGCTGAAATCGAACTGATCTGTCGGCAATACCGGTATCATGCCAAGAAAGCTATAGAGTCAGACTTGAGTCCTGGGCTAAATCAAAATGAACCAGAATGTTCCCTGCCTTATGTTATATACCTTTTAGCTCAAACTTTCACAAATGATGGTAAGTTTTTTTCACTTTGTTTGAAAAAAGTATAAGAATATAATAATGAAAAAAGTTTCACTAAAATTAAAAATAGAAAAAAAAAATACCATAAATGGACTCAAATTAAATCATCCAATAATAATATAAAATGAACAGTATTTTTCAATTACTCGTGCGGATGTTTTATGCAATTTCAAAAAATTGAAAAATTTTAGATAATTTGCCAAAAAACAAATATTTTTTCCTTTTTTCGAATTGCCTAAAACTTTCGCACAAAACAATTTCAAAAGGCCGGCTGTACACTTACCACCTATGTTCGAAACTTGATGTTTTCAAATTTTGAAAAATACTAATTTTGGGCCGAAATCGGGTCAAATTACAAAATTAACTTTGAAAAACGAAACGGGGTCAAATTACAATATATTAATAGAACTCAATTCTTCAACTGCCTTGCAGAAACTGATCGAAATCCGAGATCGTCTGAGTTTAATTGTGGCGTGTTTTACTAGTTTACAATCATATGGGCTCCGTACCGTTGATAGAGAACAGATGACAAAAGCTGTTGGAAAATCATTTGGTCTAATTTTGGGTATTTCCGAAATTTGCCGAAAGTTTTTATTTGATGCTACAGGTATTTACATTTAAACCGATTTTTCCTATATTTTGCTATAAAATTGTGGTTATTGACCCAGAATAATATATTTTCGCATATTATAATATATATATATATCTAGTGGTCAGAATAAGTTTTTAAAACCTTCATTCTGAGCACTTACTTCGATTTTTAGCATATAAAAATGTTTTTGGGGTATCTGGAATACCTTATTTCATACATTTTGTTTTTCATAAATTTGTTTTTCAAAAATTAGGTTTTTCATAAATTTGGTTTTTCATAAATTTTCGAGTGTCCTCTCAGTGACCAAAATTAAAACAAATTCTTAGTTTTTCCCTGAAGTGTAAAAAAAGTTCAAAATTTTGGTCACTGATAGCGCGCGCTCACAGTGACCAAAATCTTAAAACCATAATGTCTTTCCTAGAGTATTAAAAAAGTTCAAAATTTTGGTCACTTAGACCAAAATCAGAAAGTCTTAAAATATTGATCCTCTAGAGTTTGAAATAGTTCAAATTTGATTGCTAAGCTTATAGCCTCCGATCAAAATCCCTAAAAGTCTGAGCATTTTAATTCCGGTCTCTTAAATTCAATTTCAAAATAATTCTGGGGTCGGCACAATTGGATCGGATCGGTTTTCCGATCTGATCTCGATCCAATCAATTTTTTGGTTCATCCGATCCCGACCCGATCCAATTTTTTCACAAGGGGATGATCCCATCCCCATCCATTCCTATCCCTTTTACAGCCCTGATTCAAGGTGAACAATTTAATTCCAAATAACAGTGGGTTTTAATCAAAAGCGAAATTCTGCATTATGCAAAATAGCGCCTTTCGGGATTTTGATCGGAGACTATCAGTTTAGCAATCAAATTTGAACTTTTTCGAACTCTAGAGAATTACTTACGAGTAATATTTTAAGAATTTCTCCGATTTTGGTCATACTGACCAAAATTTTGACCTTTTTTAATACTCTAGTAGAAACATTAGGTTTTTTAGATTTTGGGCACTGTGAGCGCGCACTCACAGTGACCAAAGTTTTGAACTTTTTTACACTCCAGCAAAAATCTAAGAATTTTTTTTCATTTTGCACTCACAGTGACCAAAATAAAATTTCCCCTATCAAAAGGGCTTGGAAAAAAATGACAGGTGTGAAATGGGGTCAAGCACGGCGAACAAATTTTGGTCACTGAGAGTACCCCCAAATTTTCACAAAATAATTTGCTTCATTTTAAATAAAAAATTTCTGAAGAATTTTCTGAAAATGTGTTTTTGCTAACCTTAACCAGTTTATGCTTCTCTGCAACCGGTAATTTAAATCAATAACCAGTGAAAATACAAATGTATTTTATTACTTTTTGGCCTATGAATTATGTCTTTAGACTTTCCATTGATATAGATTGATGGCATTCTTAATATACAGTATATAATTGTTTTCCATAAAAGTAAAGCAAATTATTTATAATCAGAAAAATCTCAAATAATTTTTCATGACCTTTTTATTAGATCTGACATTATCTCGAAAACTTTGGGTTGTTGCTGAAATGATAAAACAAGAAGTAATTGCTCAATCTGCTCGTTCTGGCATGTGTGTAGATCCTTATAACTTTAAAACTATAATCACCCTCTTTCCCAAAAATATTTATCGACTTCTAAAAATTAACGGGCAACTGAGAGCCACCGAACAAAAAGAACTCTTGCCCAATGAATTAAAGTACATTCCAACTACACCATCAAAAGTAAATTTACAAGTAATTATTCATTCTCTTACAAAATATAATTTAGCCGAAACAAAAACTGTCACCGAAGAAACGAACACCCAAAAAACTTGACATGGGCGATCCATCAAGTTCAGAAGATGAGGAGCCCAAAAAGGTAAGCCATTTCATAATTTATTTTTTATGCCAATTTATGAAAATGACCCTGGCGACCATAAAATTATTTTTTGAAAAATTTCAAAGTGACCATAGGGGCCACGGCATGCCGCTAGAGACCAAAATTTTAAAAATATGAGCATTTTTTTTTATAAATAAACTAATACAACAATAATTCGTTTTTGGGTTAATTCATAGCAGAAAACCGATAATGACCATGAAAATGTTCAAAAATGACCACAGGTGCCGCTAGAAATGACATATATCGCTTTAGCAAACTATTTTAAGCTTAAAAGTACCTGAACTATAAAAATGATTCGCTCGCAGTGTCATATTTTATTTTTAGGATTTAAACTGAAAACATTCTTGAGCAATGCCTCAGTTTGGATAGTAAAGTTGCTTAAAATGACTTTTTTTCGGGCTCTAGTTGTGTCAAATTTAATTTTGGTTTCTAATTTTGAAATATAAACAGAAATGGGTATTATATCAATAAAACTTTTAAAAAAGAAAATTGAGAGAAAATCGTCCTAATTCTCTGAGTTTTCTGATACCGTGTCGCATAGACTATGCGGCATAGTTATAGAAAAAAAAAGCTGTTTTGACGTTTTTTTTATTTTTTAGCTTGATTCCGATAGTGGCGATTCAGCGGACGAAAAGGAAGCATTGGATCAGACTACTCGATCTGGTCGAAATGTCAAAAAGCGTGTTATTGATGGAACAAAACTTTGTGAAAAACTGAAAGAATCAAATCTTAAAAACGGCGATAGTGAGACACAATCCAACTCAGATGGAGAGAAAGAAAATGATCGAAATGTTACTGTAAGGTAAAAATGTTTCAAAAGTACCAAGACAATGTGACATTAGCGTGATTTTTTCTTAGCGCAATGACTGAGAGCGTGTGAGTTGCGACTCATCCGATTGACCTAATTCCAAAAATGACCGAGGCTCAAAGGGTTGATACATTGTAAATTGTGGAATGTGTTCTGCGTGATGCGAGAAAGTTATTTTTTGTATTAAATCACTAGCGCCGCGGCCGATGAGTCATCAATCTGGCGCACTCCCCACAATTAGCATTGTACATGGATAAAAGTTTGTTTTTTAGAAACCGGACTTCCGGTTAATCGGTAATAACCGGCGTTTTGACTTAAACAGGGATTTCTCAAGTACAGCCTATAGTCAGGGGTTGATTGCATTTTTGGCCATTCTTATTCGAAAGTTACCTAATCTATAAAAGTAGAATTTTTTCTTGATTTCCAGTGATGACTGGTTATCAGTCAAAAAAAACCTTCACTCCCAAAATCTTTATTTTTTGTAAGTAAATGATAAAATTCGGGTGAAGTTAGGTAAAAAAGTTCACAATTAAATTGTATACAAATATTGATTTTGGGGAGCGTAACCCAAAACAACAAAAATAATTAAATTAGGTAGCTTTTTTCAAACTGGGCCCACCCTACTCAGTCATTTTTCTCGAAGACCATACCAGATATCAACAAACGGTTTTCTGCTATAGCACACATATGTGTAGCCAATTAAATTTGTGGGGACCAAACATTTTTGTTTTTCCTGGTCAACCAGTTTCGCCGGTAAATGATGTTCTAAACCGGAATTCCATAAGTTCGAATCTCAGTCAGCTCTTTTTGTTTATTTAATCAAAAGTATGTATTCTTGATAATAATGCGTTGATATGTGGTAATTGATTAAAATAAACGTTCAAAGAACAACATTTCAAATTAATTAATTTATGGAAATTTTTTTTTTTGAAATTTTTCCTAATTTGCTTCAGAAAAACCGGTAATTTCAACAGTTGATCACGGCCAACCGGTTGAAACGAGAGAAAAACAAAAAAGTTTGGTCGCCACAAATTTACTAGCAGAAAACCGTTTGTTAATATCTGGTATGGGCTTCGAGAAAAATGACTGAGTAGGGTGGGCCCAATTAAAAAAAAGCTACCTTAATATATTTGTTACCGGTCTATACGTTGATAACTACACGTAGAACTATAAACTTATGTTCTCAATTGAGCATGTTTTGTGTCTTGGGAGGGCGTTGAGTATAATCACGTGCATAATTATTGATCTATTTAATGATTAATATTGGCTTAATCCCTTTATTAAGTGAAATATTTTATTCACTTTATAATTAAGTAGGAACGGCAAAAATCGACCATCTCATATTTTGTTTATTTTCGGAGCACTTTTAGTTTCTGTGCTGGAATTAACTCAAAATTAAAAAAAAAATATGTCCCATTTTCAAAAATCAGCATTTTTATTTTTACAAAACGTTTTGCCGATTATTTGACTTGAAATTATACTTGATTTTATTTCGAAAATTCCGATCCAAATGATAGGCAATTTCAGAAACAGTTTTGCGTTTTTGAACACTTTCTTGGTTAAATTTTGAAAATTTCGCATAGATCATTTTAATTTATGATTTCCTAGAATATATAAAGAAACCACCTACCGTAGGCAATAGAAAGTTTTGTCGGGCCTACCTTACTTTATAAGAAAGAAAAAAAATGTGGTAATATGGATAAAAAACATAACAAATTCTTAATTTATACATAATTACTTTCTTGTTATTTTAGAAGAAAACGAGTTCGAAAAGTTGAGTCGCCCAGTTCTTCGGTTCAATCACCACGGAAAATCTCCCGCAAAGAAGTGCAAACCAAACGGCTTATTGTCCAAAGTCCCAAAATTAAATCCCAAAAAGAAGGTAGCCCCAAAAAAGTGGATTCTAGAACATCCTCACCATCAGTCAAAAAATCAAAAGTACCGATTAAACAAAAGCGAAAGTCTAGCCCAGCCAGCTCAACGTCGTCTAGCAGACCTTCGACACCGTCCCAGGGCCGCCAGACCAAAACGGCCCAAAGAGCCGCCGAAACAAGAACGCGATCTGGCAGAAGATCCGGTCATAAATAATTGAAACAATTGACGAAACGTTTTTCAGCGCGAACCCAACGCATTTTCTCAGAATTTTCCGGAGTCATTTTCTCAGGGAAAACCAAAAACCTAATTTACGATCGGAAAAAATTGGCTTTTAAAAACAGATAGGACGTCTAGTACCAATAAATGATTCCGATCGCGCTGAAAAATTTTTCGCTTTTTTTGAAACATGTTTCGATTTTTCCTTTTTTTACATAAAAGGTTATGGTGCCCATTTTTAAGTTCTTTACATTCCGTCTTTTGCATACTCGCCATTTACATTTTTAGTTAAAATTTGTTTCTATGTCTACTAGACATTGTCTGGTAAAGTCTGGTTGGAAAATTCATATTTTGAGATTTTCAGTAAACTATCTTCAAGATTGTAGTCATATTTCAAGTCCATAGAAAAACTGCAATCAAAGTTCGTCTACCCGCCAATATTAAAAAGCGCTAGAAAAATATTTAGCTGTATTTTTTGAAAATCTTGAATTTTGAGCCAATGTGTAGTAAAATTGACTTCGTCCTGTTAACGATTTTAAATTTTAAGATGCTGATTGAATGACGATATCAGTCAAAATGTACCCCCATCATTAAATATACAGCCCAGCGACTTTGAACGGACAGGCAAGCGTGGCCATAATATTTTAAAGGAACGCTTTCTTGCAAAAAAAAATCTTTGTAATTTTCGAAACTGAACCTGTCCGTTGAAGGGGTCTGTGTCGAGTGTTCAATTTCAAACTATATTAACCCCCACCTGCACGAGAGTGTTTCAGAGCACACACATAGTTAGGGTGTCCATCATTAATATCGACTAATAGAAATAATGGGTGGGTTGTTCCTAAATTTCATATTTCGGTTAATAATATATGGAAAAATGGAAAAAAAATTACGAAAGAACATTTTGATCGTCACGTGATCAAAATATAGCGATTTCTCAAATATAGCGAAATAGCTCTGTTCACCACCAAGTGGCGCCGAGTGTCAAGTCAACCCTAGTAAGTATATTTGTAGATCATTATCTTGTTCCAGTACTGTTTTAACTGCATTAAACAAAAAATTGCATCCAAATAATGCATTTCCGGTCTGATGAGAAATTTCTAGAACTCACCAAAAATCTTGAAATTAAAAATAAGGGGAACTATCGGGGGTCTGTTCCGATATTCCGCCGGCCAAAATGACACTTCCCCAAAATATTTTTGGTNAGCTCTAAACAAACAGAAACTTTGTAGGAGCGTTTTTGTCAAATTTCGACCCAAAACAAAAAATATGAATTTTTCAAGGTCACTTGAAAAAATTTCCGAAAAAAAATGTGCTTCGATTTTTCCGAAAGTAGGCTCAAAAGAAAGCTGAGGAAACACTGAAGAGAAAGTTGGCTTACGTCAACCCGATATTTTGAAGTTTTAGTGGTCAAATTGACACAAACGTTATTTTTGAACATAATTTTGAGAAAAATACTTAGAAAAAAATCGAAAAAACGCAAAATTTTCGAAAAATTTTTTGTTGTCATTTGGGTTGTTTTGTGCTTTTAAAACATCAACGACTGATTTGGTGCATTTTTATGACATAATAACTGTATAAAATGTAGGAACCACCATACCCTTCAACTCAATCTCGCGCGCCGCGGCGCGCCGTCTCAAATTAGACATTTTTTGTTCAAAATGATTTAAATTCCATTTTTTTATCAAAAATAATGAAGATATTCTCAATTTGTTAAGGGGGTGGCTGATGCAATTAAGACTTTTCAAAGAGTCTCCAAAGAAATTTTCAAAAAAATTTTGAAAAAAAGGTTCAAATTTTATGACGAGTTGATTGGCCGTCAAAATATCTTTTGACTCCAATCTTGAGTTGAAATTTAAAATTAGCCGGGATTTAAAAAAGTGTTTTGAGTACGATTTGCGAAAAAA
>SCLH01000304.1:574683-586111 GCA_004367855.1 Oikopleura vanhoeffeni | reverse complement strand
GCTTCAAATCAACGAAAAAAACTCTTCAATATGGCTACTTTAACTTTTCGCGGATGTGACCACATATTTTTTATATGCTATTTGAAAAATCACATGACACTTTTTTGAGATTTTAAGTCGAAACTTTTTGGAAATATTTTGAAAATTTGTCTCATTTCTAGTTCAAAAATTTTCAAACTAATTTAGCTGGAATCCTTCGCTGAAAATATTAGGGATACTCACTTTCACTATATTTAAACATGTCCACGTTTTGTTTCTTCGCTCTTGTTTATACTCTGAATCATACATTTTTAATGAAAATACGGTTTTCGTGAAATATAGTTAAGTCCTCTTTAATCAAGAATTAAAAAACATTTATTTCACCGAGACTTGCTCATTTGATAAGCCGACCTGTCGACCATTTCAAATTTAATAAATTAGACTCATGAAAAAAATATATATCTATAATATTTCTTTCGATGTGCTAAAATTTCGATTTTTCGTCTTTTTTAAGAAATTTAAACTTTCGATTTTGACTTAAAAATCGTAAAAATTCAAAATAAATTAATTTTCGATAGTCGACAGGACCGTATTTTTGAGTTCCTAATTAATAAAATAAGAAATAAATTGTACTGTAATTTAGACACCTTAAGGGGGTGGGTGTCGGTTTTTTTGAGCCCTTTATAGGNAAATAAATAAATTTTCGATGGTCGACAGGACCGTATTTTCGGGTTCCTAATTAATAAAAAAAAGAAATAAATTTTACTGTAATTTAGACACCTAAAGTAGCAAACGCGCGTTTTTTGAGTGTTGTTTCAAGAGACGATTTATAAAGTAAAAATAATCAATCTGAAGAAATTCAGATTATACAAAATAAGCTCAAAAGTGGCAACTTGTATCCGAAAAAGTTTTTATACGAAAATGTTGAAGTGGCAAAAAGTTTCCCATCAAGACTAGAAAAATTGAAAAAATGCAAATCTGTCAAAATGCACCGAGGCCCTTAATCTATTAGTTGTCAGAGCGTCATGATTTGTTACTAGGGTTGCGCACGGGGTGTTAACTAAAAGCCAAAACCAACAATGTTCACATAGAAATAGAAAAATTCGATATCACATTCCCTGAACATAACGTCCCGTAATTGTTGTTCGCTCAAAAGAGGTATCATTACGCTTTTGAATCCGCGCCTGTTATTGGCTGCTCTTAAATAAAAGAATATGGTGCGTAGGTTCGTGAACCTGCCACCTCGAGCGTTTATCATTTAGGGTACGTTACAAGTTTTTTTGAGAAATTTTTGACAACTATTCCCAATAGTTTTGGTATTAAATTTCAATTAAATTGCATATTTTTGTGTTAACAACGTCATAAATTATTTGAAGATTGAAATTTGACACCGATATTAATGATCATCTGAAAAAAATAAATTTTTGCCTAAAAAAATTAACTGATAGATTTTTTTGCTGTTAAGATTTTTTGTTAATTTGAAAGTCATCGTAATTGCCAATTATTAACAAAATTTATTTATGATTGAATAGATAAACAAAGAAGTTTGCAATATATATTGCGCAATTTTCTCGAATAATTAAACTGTGCGAATTGAATTTGAAAAACTCACTGTTCTTGTATCCTAATAGTTTTAAAAAAAATTGGTTGGAATGAAATGCGTAAAATTTCTACTTATTCGCGATTTTCTTTGTATATAAATTTTATACCATAAAAGTCTCATAATAGAGGCCGTTTTTATTCTTCTTTATTAATTGCGCAAGAAACAAAAACGTGGGCGGGTCGACTTTGTTCAATATTGATATTTAAATCCCTAGGCTAAAAAAGTTAGCTTTGTGATACAACGTCTTATGTAATTTTTGAGATCGAGAACATGGATTTTATATAACTGGAAAAACGATTGTGTAATAATTGGCGAAATTAAAGGTACTATCGCGACAATTTTTAATCTGATGGGAATTTTTTTCAGAGGAATAGAAAGTGTGATTTAGTTGTTAGAGTTTTCTCAGAGCTGGCTTGACTGATCCTCAAAATTTCGAAATATATCTACAGGAAAGGTTTCGAAACGAACCGCGAAGATTTTTTGACCCGGTATACCGGATTTCACCGGTAAAAACTTGAATTGTCGGTTTTCGCTAACTTCAGGTGATATGCGACTTATTAAAATCCGGTAAACCGGTCATCCGCCGGTTCATAAAATCTATCTCTGAGAAAAACTCGCAACTAAATCACGCTATTCCTCTAACAAAATAAATTCTGCCTCTCCGATTTTGATCTAAATCACTCGAAAACGACAAATCGTAATATTAATCGTAAATATCAGTTTCATGCAAAATTCTAGCTAAAAAGCAAAATATTCTCCGATAACTTTTGTGATTATGAGCTGGAGCAAAACTGCTGCAATAAGTTTACTCCCTAGGGAGATTTTATGATAAATTTAAAAGCCATTCGATACTGGAAAAAATTTAGTTTGGTCATTAAAGGGGGTTGTCCATGCTGGAAAGGCTTTTTCGAAGCTTGGGTACGCGTTTGCTGAAAGATATTAGCAACTATGTCTGATTATGATCACAGCGGATTCTAGAAAAAAAATTTTTTAAGACCTTTCTTCAAAATCAGACCATAGTTGCTAATATCGTTTTCAGCAAATCGTACCCAAGGAATCTTTTGGTGGGCATTGAATTTCTATTCTCCTTTTCATATTCAAAATTTTCGATTTCGTGCACTTTTTTGTCGATTTACAGCCACATTCGGAAATTCCTTACAACATCTTGCTCACTACCCTTGGGCTTGTTACATTCCGAAAATGACGTTGTTTGAAATAAGGCGAAAAAGAAATAGGACTTTCAAAAAAAAATTGCTCGCGTTAACTCAATTTACCGGTTGGTCGAACATGCTATGAAAAAATCAGAAGTTAAATGTCTTCCACAGATTACGAACTACTATTCCTAAGATTTTTATAAGATTGTTATGAAGGAATAAAAAGTTATGAGCCTTCGAAAAAGCCTTTCCAGCCTATACAACCCCCTTAGATTGGATTTGAAAAAAATTTCAAACTTTGAAAAAAAAAATTTAAATTTGATAGAATTGAAAATTTGAAAAAAAAATGAAATTTAAGTCAAAATTTGAAAATGTATTAAATCTATTTTAGTATGAAAAATGTTCCATGGCATGATCAAGTTCTAGAATTTGCATAGAATTGGCCGGCTTACTCCCAATTATGATATTGCTTGTGAACATGAACATTCAATTGTGTTTCTCATTACACATCATAGTTCAAAACAGAAAATGGTGGCTGGAAAACGTGGATTGATTATCCAAATAAGTGTTTTTTAAATAAAAAAACAATTTTAATAAATTAGTTATGATTTTTATACAAACCGACAAAAAGACCGATCCTCTGAATAATTCAGCATTATACCAGGCCTCATATACCGGTATGTCACATTTTCTTGCCATGTTGGTTTTTTGCTCACCTCCGCAATCAAAACGTTTGAATTTACAAAAACGGATGTGTCAATCAGATTCGAGCAAAAAAGCCACATGGCAAGCAAAATGTGACGATACTGTAGAGGTTGGATTTAATGTTTATTATTATATATGGTTACAATTAGGATGTGCCGTGGGAATCGTACAAACAAAAAAACGGTATAGTCTGATATATATAGTATAGTTTTCATATATTTCCTTCTTTGATGTTAAATGAGTACAGTGTAAGGAGGAACACTTATCCTCCAAAAGGAGGATTTTGCCCAGGGGGGGGGGGGGAAAAGGATAACCAAGATCTTTTCTATATGCAAAAGTGTATATTTAATTTCATGTATCGCACCACGAGCGGAAAATTATTCATTACCAGANTGTTCAAAATCAGACCATAGTTGCTAATATCGTTTTCAGCAAACCTTACCCAAGGAATCTTTTGGTGGCATTTAAATTGTCTAATTCTCACTTTCATATTCAAAATTTTGATTTAGCGCACTTTTTTGTCGATTTACAGCCAAATTCGAAAAATGCTTGCAACATCTTGGTCACCACCCCTTGGGCTTGTTACATTCCGAAAATGACGTTGTTGTGAAATAAGGCGAAAAATAAATATGAGTTTCAAAAAAAAGTTTTGCTCGCGGTTAACTCAATTTACCGGTTGGTTGAACATGCTATGAAAAAAGCCAGAAGTAAAATGTGTTCCAGAGATTACGAACTACTATTCCTGAGATTTTTATAAGATTGTTATGAAGGAATATAAAGTTATGAGCCTTCGAAAAAGCCTTTCCAGCATGGACAACCCCCTCTTAAGCGATAAGCGGTTCGCGAATAATCGATTCGCTTAAGGGGGTTCTGAATGTAAATTTGCTTGCACAAGTCAACTTTCTCTATTTGATAAATTGAACAAACAAAATATCGAACATAGGTAAATCGGGGCTTAGGAATCGATTGCAACTAATTAAAATGCTCTATTTCGCCCCCGTTATCTATTTTTAGATCTTCTATCCGAAATATGACTATTTTGAAAAAAATTTAAAANAATCAGACCATAGTTGCTAATATCGTTTCCAGCAAACCGTACCCAAGGAATCTTTTGGTGGCATTTGAATTGTCTAATTCTCCCTTTCATATTCAAAATTTTCGATTTCGCGCACTTTTTTGTCGATTTACAGCCACATTCGGAAATTCCTTACAACATCTTGCTCACTACCCCTTGGGCTTGTTACATTCCGAAAATGACGTTGTTGTGAAATAAGGCGAAAAAGAAATTGTACTTTCGAAAAAAAAATTTTGCTCGCGGTTAACTCAATTTACCGGTTGGTCGAACATGCTATGAAAAAAGTCAGAAGTAAAATGTCTTCCACAGATTACGAACTACTATTCCTAAGATTTTATAAGATTGTTATGAAGGAATAAAAAGTTATGAGCCTTCGAAAAAACCTTTCCAGCCTAAACAACCCCTTTAATTTCAAAGCTCAATTTTTAATTTCAATTTTGTTTTAAAATTTAATTTCAATTTTTTTTCAAAATTTATTTTTTTTCAAAATCTAATTTCAATTTTTAAAACAATTTTCAAATTTTGTCAATTTTAAAATCTCACCTCAATTCTGCATTATTTGATGTTCCACAGTAAGTGACTCCTTTTACTTCGATAAAATCCGGATTTCCAATTGCGACTAAATCTGCATAATTTTCAACATCAGTTAAATTGAATCCGGCAACCAGGGTTAATCGATAAACTGTTCGACCACAAATATCCTGAATTTTGTTTTATTGAAATTGAATGCTTTTTTCAGCAGCGACTGCTTTGTTAATAAAACTTAAAGATACATATATAGTGGAATTTAACACCCCTAGTGGCGTCAAATTTCAAAAATTTTAGATGCGTGCTGATATGTTGATAAGTTAAAGAGACACATAATAGTGTAATTTGACACCCCTAGCGGTGTCAAATTTCAAAGTTTTCCCAGCGTGCTGAAATAACTGAAGGAGATAAATAAAAAGTGTACTTTGACACCGCTCGACTTTTTCCCATATTGTCTTTGTAGACGAAAGCCACAGTATTATTTGTTTATATTTTTTATTGATTTTAATTTTTCAAATTTTTTTGTTATAAATTAACATTTCTTCATAACTTTTATTCATTATTTTAATTTGTTTCAAAGATAACACCAATTTCATCACTTTCCCATTAATAAAATGTATTTATGGAAAAACTTACATTCATATACTGTAGTGATTTTTGGAATCGTTCCCAGAAGTCTCTGTGTAATGGCCGATCAATAGCTTTGAGTTCGGCTTGAGTTGCAGCATCAATAGACGTGTAAAATTGAGTCACTGGAGGTAAAGTTTTTATAGCATCAGGAAACTTAAAAAATATAAGATTTCAGTTCGAACAATAATAGCAAGAATAAAATATTATTAAAAAAATACTTGAACTAAAGACACGTTGCATTACGTGAGCAGGTTGTGTTACGCACAAAACTTCATTGGATATATTTTCTTGGAAATTACACTCTGGTAGCTTTTTTTTAGGTCAACCACCCCTGTCCAGCAAAAACCTTAGTAGGTATGAAGGAACGTTTTTTTGCATTGGATAGACGACAAATTTTTAACTGCTGAAATTTTTTTTCGATTTTCGAGCCTTACGGGTGATCAGCATAAAACGCCGGTAATTGGCGGTTTGGAGAGAACTAATTATAATCTCAACACAAAAATATACATATGTTGGTAACTTTCGAAAAAAAAATGGGGCATTTTTTGTTTCGACGCCGGACACCTAGTGATGTAAAAAGCAATTTTTGAATATCGACACTAGAATATCAAAGGGGCCTAAAATCATACTTATTGAGGGTAACTTTTCAAGAGAAAATTTTTGGCATTGGGTGATTGGCCTTAAAAAATCTACCTCTGAAAAAACCTACGCATTTTTTATTTTCCTAAAAACATCTCCGCTATTTTTAAATTTAACATTCAATGTCCTTTATTAATATTGACTGATACATTATCGGTGATTATAAATAAAGAACTTTGATGGTTAGATTCAAAAATAGCTGTTTCCAGGAAAAAAATTCATGAACAAATACGATTTAATTGTTAAAATGGCGGGTTTTGAATTTTTGTCACGGACTCATTTTACTTGTGGAAATTTATTCGGTAAAAACCCTACCCATTTTCAATTTTCTTAACACATCTACGCTATTTTTAAAACCAAAACTCAAAGTTCCTTATTTATATTGACTGATCAATTATTGATTGTGATATTCAAAAATATCATAGATGTTTTCAGGAAAGATGAAAATGCGTAGGTTTTTTACAGAATAAAATTTTGATAAGGAAAACGAGTCCGTGACAAAAATTCAAACCATCAAATCGTATTTTTTTATCGTTTTTGCCCAAAATACCACTGTTTTTAGCCCAAACGCTTCGAAAACTTGTTTGAGGCTTAACTTAGCGCAGTTGATATTGATTGACAAAAATAGACCTAAAATTATCCAAAAATATAGCCGAAAAATTATTTTAAGATTATTATTATAAGATAAATAAATTTTGATAAATTGGAAAAAAGTTTTAGAAATTCCAAAGTTGTCCAAAATTTTAAAATGGTCCAAGGATTTTTTGACCTTTAGGTAAGTTAACTTACTTGGGCATTTGTGACCAAATAACTTGAAATTCCATGCCCATGAAGATATTCAAGAAATTCATTAATTCTTGGATACATAATCGGCTCTCCAACTAAGGATAAGGCACAATGAACCGGATTCATGGCCTCGACCATTTTCTGTGAGGTCACCCCCGGTACACCCCTTAGCTGTTTAACCATACTTTTATGTCCTTCTAACATTCCGTTTACGAGGATTTCTGGCTCGTCTGTGACCCAGCGCCATTCTGTTCCTACTGGATTTGTGTGGTGTCTCCAGCAAAATACACATTTATTTGCACATGCTAGAGATGGGGTTGACTCTAAGAAAGGGATTGCAAAATATTAAAATTAATTAAAAATTACTACATGTACTAGTAGTAGAATATTTTTATTCAGAAATTACTACGGTTTTGGCCAAGCGAACATAATTGGAAATCCCATTTTGTCCGCTTCGACTGACCTTATTCGGATTTCCAGAAAAATGCGTAGGTTTTGCACCTTTTGTTCGCTTGGCCAAAACGGACAGTATATTATAAGCTGGAGTCATGATGCCTCATGGAATAGCCAATGAGATGAACTATGCCATAGTTACTATGGCCTCGGCTTAGTCTCATACGGCGGTTTATCGATACGATAACCAGTTTAGGCAGAAAACTGACACCAGTGGGTTCAAATAACATAATTCCTCAAAGTGGGTCACGTTCCATGGAGTCTACATTTTTAGTCTACAAAATGTCTGGTTGACCTTTTTTAAATGCCTCTATTTTGCTATGAAAAGTTCATTGGTGGAAATCAGCAGTACAGGTAAAATATTAAATTTTCAGTTAATTTTTTTTATTTTTGCAATAAAACCGGTTGGTTTATAAAAAAGACAGCCAAAAATGTATACCATGTTACACGTCATCCAAGTAATTTTTGAGTTGAAAAATAGCTTCAGCTATCTCAAGACGATTTTATGAAAAAATATTTTTTGTCTGAAAGTTATTAAACTTTTTTTTTAATTTACCGCACTGAGAATTCTAAATGTATGCAAATTATGGCATGTTATTGACAGAATCAAACTTTTTGTTAACAGACCTCAAAAGTTACGATGATTCGCAAATAAAAAACATGAAAAAACATTNATAGCGACAAACGTTTTTTTTGCATCTGAATCTTGACCGAATTTGTATTGATGTAATTTTTTTCTTTTTTTCCCGGTGATTATCGGTTCACCGGTAATTCGCAAAAAACGGGTTTTTCGGTAATTTTGAGCAATTTCGATGACTGATTTTCGGTCACGTGATCAACAAAGAAAGCCAAAAAAAAATTCTACCGTATATTTTTTCCAACGTTTCACATGCAAAAAACCATTTGTCGCTATCTTGTCTAATTCTTCTAGTCGAAATCACAGTTGGACAGTATAAAAAAAAATGACCTAAGCGAAAAATACTGCCGCCGGTCATTTTGGCATTTGTATAAAAAATATGAAATTTGCAATGCCTTGCCCATACATCTATGAGATTCAATTCCATAAAAAGTATGCTTATAACATCCTCCGCGACCTCTCAGCTGATTTTTTGTCCATCTACACAGTTTAACTCCGGAGTGTGATCCTACCAAGTGATATCCTTGTTTTGTCAAGGCAGCTCGAAGTTTTTCAGAAATCATTTCTTGAGGTTGTCTAGTTCTATTGGGCCGGACACCTCCTTCTTTTTTAACTGGCATCATATCGGCGATATCTTCTAAATCGAGAGCGGGTCCTGATTTACAGGAACCGGAATTTATATCGATATCAATTTCTGTAACGGGATTATATTTCATATACAATTTAAAAAATTCCAATGTTGAATATCTGCAACAAAAATTGTCGCAAAAGATTGGTCCATTTTGGAAAAACAGATTCCCATTAAAAATAACAAAGATACAGTGCCAGCTAAAATATTAGATCTTATCATGTTATCCTATATAAATGAATCAAAACCGGCACACCAACTTAAAATATCGATAAAAACTTTAATCGAACACCGAGAATATCTGAACATTATACTGAAAAATGTCTTGCGTTACATAAATTATGTTTCCAACTCAAACTTCAGTCTTAAGAAGTACAATTACGCACCCCCGTTCGATCCGACATTCGCCCTTGAGGCTAGAATAAAAGTTAACTTCCCTGGAAATAACTGCGTCAAGTTTTCCCACTATGCTTACGGCGAATCCGCCCCTGTTGAATGGCCGTGAATGAGTATACACATTTGGATGTAATCGTTCCATCTGTATAAGCAGCTATTAATAATTCCATTTTCGTTGTTCTGTAAGCTTATTTCACCAATACCATCAGCAAAATCATTACAGAAAATCTATATCTTTTAAAGAGCTATTGTGGGTGAAGACATAAAATTAATCAACTGTTTATTTTAAATTAATTGTGCCCATGGCGGCGAGGGTAATAAGAGCGGTGACTTAAACTTTAAATGAAAATTTCGGCCATCCAGTGATCAGAAATGAGTTCTAAAAAACCGACTGGTTTTCGCACCATAACTCAATTTTTAGACAAAAATGTCACCGAAAAATTTTTGCCATATAAAAAATTGGGAAACAAAAGGCGTAGGTGTAAAGTTGTAAGCTGAATATCTCTACATAATTCCGTATGATTATACTAAGTATTAGAAAATTATATTTTTATACAATTTTTAATTTGTGTAGAAAGGTGGTTGCAGAAAATCATTCCAAGAAACCTGTTTTTTGGCCTTCAAAATTTCATTTCAATGACATAGAATTTTATAAATTTTCAATCAAAAACAGCCAGAGCGGCACCAGCAAGGAAATTTAAGGTTAAGACAAAAATAAAAAAAAATCGAATAAATTATTCTGAATTCTTTGAAAGCAAACATTTTTACGATCGAGAATGACCGAAAAATACGTGGGAAAAATGTTATTCCTTAATTTTCCCCGATTTTTTTATTTGACTATGTTTGGTAAACTTCACGTGCAATGCTCAAACTGTTAATTTTAACTATGACCGGTAAAAATCCCGTTCAATTTTTTGGCTCGTTTTTTTCTCAATTTGTTCGCCACTTTAATTTGGTGCTAGATTTTTTATGCATTATATTGAATAGCCTCTTTCCGATTCTTGCTAATGCGCTGCATAGAACATGCCCTTTATGTCTTGGCTTCGTAACTACCATCCAATCACGTATAAAAGCCAACAGACGTAGGTAAATGTACATCAAAAATATTTTCATATTAATGTTTCAAACATTGATTGTAACCACACCAACCTTTTCATCTTCAGTAATTTCATCAACTTCTTTAATCGCTCCGTCTACCACCAGAAATATGACCTGAGTATCCTACCAGTGACGCAATAAATGAGATAATTCAACCAATAGGCTCCAGCAATCTACAACCAAAGACGCCCCGAGTGCAAATCTTGTTGGGCCTTGACTTCGATGTAGAAATAAGTTGACCTCGAAGGCAATAAGTAAACAAGGCCTTATTTCATATGCAAGGAAATAATTTGTCAGAAATGCAAAACCAGTCGAACTTTTCACAAAAGAAATCAGTTCGGGCTCGCACAGTTTCTTCTAGGTTTACAGAACCAGATTCCTCCATACCTGTTAATACATGTTTTAATTTTGACCTATTTAATTGCGATATTAAGGTACTCAAGCAAAAGGAACAAAATGAGTTTGTTTTCCAATTTAAAATTTTTCTATGTTAAAGGTACCCCGAACCGATTTCAAACTACAGTCCTCGCTCCTTGACTGGCACAAGTTTTTTAGATGTGTTTTTTGAACGTTTGCTTATATTTTCGTATAAAAGCTCCAAAGGAAATCCAAAATATATTTAAACTTTTTCTCAATTAATATTTTTTCATAGATGTCTCGAATTATTATGGTTTTGTAATAGAAAAAGAGTACAGGTTGACAAACGTTTTTCATCCATCTTAGAATTCCTGAATTCACTTAACAAAGCCCTTCAATTACAGTTTATCACAAAAACATGTTATAAAACTGCTGGCTATCTATGATTCGTGTTCTTTTTGTGTTAATTGCATTTTATTAATGGACTTAAAATTTTCAAATATCCAAGTAAAGACTAAGGCTGTTGTTTTTTACTAAAATATTTTCAGTAATTATCCTATATTTTCCAAAAATACAAGACTCAACAGGGCCAATTTTAACCAATGTATCGTATATAATGAGTTTAATTGGTAATTGAGATTGCAAAACAAATTCACGCATTATACCTGTACCCGTCCTTATACAGACAACTTTTCCCGCATTTACTTCGAATTTAACCCTACACAATTAAAAGAATTATAATTTACAATGTAGCTTTCTT
>SCLH01000304.1:517446-545098 GCA_004367855.1 Oikopleura vanhoeffeni | reverse complement strand
GTTCTGATGATTTGATCATATCAAAATTAAAAATTTTATAAAAGAAATGAGAATTTAATTATGACTCAAACAATTGTTGAAACACACCTTGAAACAGAGTGAAAAATGTAATGTTCATATCTAAGAACGCTATCTTTATGTATTTACAGCATTTTCGGTGAGTTTTCTTCAATTAATAAGAATAAAGGTGAAATAAGTTAAGAGGAAGAATTTGTTATGTAATATTTTTAATGGTCACCATCCTTTATACAATACGAATCAGGGGTTGGCGGAGTTGTGTGTTAACAATGCGCGGCACTCATTGGCCGGTTATACAAAACACATATCTACGCTCACGCCAGAAGATCGCTTAATGCAACCTATTTCCTATTTGTATTGTAAGACTATTACCGGAAACGATTTTTTTTATTCAACCGTCAACCGAAAAATTTCAACGAAATTTTCTTAATTTGATTTGACATCTGGTTTATCGGAATATATCCATTATGATAACTGTTTCGTATAAAATCTTTTCATATTTTTTTAAAGTTGCAGTCTGAGTTTTCTCGTTTACCGCGTTTTTTTATTCCGATACTATGAACCAATCAGATACAGGTATTTCGGATATTGACCAATCACCATTGAGTATTGGATCGGAATAAAAAAAAACGCGGTAAACGGGAAAACTCAGGCTGTAAAATGTTTTTGTATGAAACGGGCAGTATCATGGATATTTTTGGTGGATTCGAATCTCAGCAGGCCCACATTTGTTTTTTCTTAAAACCAGCCGGAAACTTACATCTTTTATGTTCATTTATCCTAATATTACGAAAAAATGTGTTGATCGAGCTTGTTCGTTGGTAGTTATCAATATTGTCGAGTAAATATGACCCTTAAAAACTACATTAGAGTAATCGTTAACAAGGTTTAGGCTTTTGAAATTTCTTTAACTTTAGTCAGATATAAACCCTAAACTTGCAAAAATCGTCATTGTGATGATTGCTTTGCTGAAAACAATTACTTACATTTGTCGCCAGAAAGATTTTAATCTTAAGGGGGTTCTATAGGCAAAATGGACGTTTTGAATTGCTTATTTCTCTCAGCATAGACATAGGAAGTGACTAAACATTCTGACAAGTTAGTTCGTAATCTCTGGAAGACGTTTTAAATTATGTTTTAGAGTAGCATGTTGAACCAACCGGTAAATGAGGTTAACCAGGCGCAAAAAATTTTGGAGAAAAGCCGTATTTTTTTTCGTCCTATTTAGGAAATGTTTCAAAATTTGACATTATCTGCGAAATTCAAAGCCGGAAAAATGTTGTTCGATTTTTTTAATTTTCTCACTACAAAGGTATTAAAATTGGCGAAAAGGACTGTTTTTTGCTTTTTGGCCACGGAAAGTTGTATTTTTTTTCATGCTACATGGCAAACTATTTTTCCGTGCACTATAGTTTTTTAATAATTGTCAACAAAATTGTTGTGTCCGATGTAACGATTTCACTTTTTAACTCCAGGAGTACGATTTGATAATTTATTTTTGACATCCATTTTCGTCCAATCAGTTTTTTTTAAGACCAAACGATTCGTAAGTTTAATGTTTTTGAAAACGGTATATAAACTATGACCAAATATTTTAACCGTTCGAGCGCTAGAGCAGAAAAGATTTTTATTTTCGACACTCAGAAAATTTTTAATATTTTTTCCGAAAATTTTTAGTAATTTTTACGATTTTTTGAGTTTTTATGACTAAAAAAGCCACGTTGAGTTCAAAAATCATAAAATCAGACCTCTACTCTTTTAGTTCAAAAGATACGACTTGCCTATAGAACCTATATACTCAAAATAAGCTTGTTTTTCAAATTTTATGAAAAAATCCAGAATGTTAAATTTTTCAAATTTTTATTTCTTATATAATTAAACAATCTCGTGGAGATCAAAAATTCTAAAATCCAGTCAAAAATAATTTTCAGCTACAAAAGATATGGGCTGCCTATAGAACCCCCTTAAGTTTTACATATAATTTTATAATATATAACCTTTGTTTTTGTTTGTCTCCAAAAAAAATATTTGGTTGACCCTCGTCTATGGAGCCACTTGATTTGGCAATATGACGCCAATCAAGCAGGCCACACTTTACTCACGTGACCGCGTGCAATGAAACAAAGGCTTGACCAAACCCATTTTTTGGAGATAACAACAAGTATCTGATAGCTATTATTTTGTTGGTCCTTCTCTGATAGAATACAATTTTCTTTATTAAAAATAGTTTCTGTAAGAGAATATTTGTTTATTTAAGAGTATATTTTACAAACAAATGAGATTTTTAATAAACAATCTTTGGTTTAAAAATATATGCAGCTCAGCAAATTACATGGAGCGGTTTGATGTTGTAAATAAAAATTGATTCAATTTGTATCTAAATTAAATTAGATTTCAATAAAAAAATTTACAGAATGATACATGTACAGTGAAGTCCGTTTATCAGGACGCGTCCTTTTAAAATAAAAAGTACTGTACCGCGAAAAGTACTTTTCTTCACAATAAAAATACACTTCAGTACGATTCTTATGTAACATATGTATCATATCAAGGTATATTTTTATTGTACAGTAAGGTACTTTTCCTTCTACAGTACTTTTTATTTTGATAGGACGCGTCCTGATAAACGGACTTCAGTGTATATCGAACATCATACCTTGGTGTTGCTTTCAAACGTAACGTCATAACTTCTCTAATTTTTAGAAAAGTGCCTCGAAATAATGCTCTGATGATCAGAGTCTGATATTTTGAGGTCTAGAGTAAGGTCGGAAGGGCAAACCTTATTTTCAACTAAGATACTTTTTTTTTTAGGTTAACCCACCCTAGTCATGACGATTACGGGAAATTACGGTGATATCGAGAAACGGTTTTTTGCATTCAACTGCCAACTAAAAAAGCTNGATATTAGGAGGATCCAGCTGAAATCTATCTCCTCCCATAAGGGGTCATCGTCGCAAAAAACAATTTTGTTTACACAATTGTTAAAAGCAAAATTTTTTTTTACGGGGCAAAAAAATATTTGGATTATTATTTTTCGTCAATTTCCTTTAAGGGGCTATAGGTCGCTGGAATTGACTTTCAAACATCGATAAAACATTAGCCAACCAGTGCTTCAAAGATGATACTCAGTTTAGCCAGTTTGTAGAACTAGCCTTTAGCTTGCGTGAGAAATTTTGTGAAAAAAATTCGTGAAAAAGACAGACTAAAACATAAAAACTATCTCTTCCTAGGTTTTATTTCCAAATAACTGCAAATTTGACAGAACTTGTATAATTAGTAGGCCAAACTTCTGTAGGAAAAAGTTATTTATAAAATGTCATATTTTCTCTAAATATGCAATAAACCACCGTTTTTTGGACATTTGTCGTCTTCATCCTAGGTTTTATTTAGAATCCGCACAAATTTCGGCAAACGCTACCACAGAACAAATAGAAACTTCTGTAGGATTTTTTTTGGGGAAATCGATCTCCTCTTATAAAATCAGCAACCTATACCCCCTTGAGTGATTGAAATGGTTTTACAAAAAAATCCTAAAACTTGTTGACGAAATTTACAATTTTAAAAGACATAAAAATAGCAAATTGGATACTGCTAACTGTGTGCAAGTATTTTCAAAGACGTAAATATAGTGCCACGAGTTAAGTTGTGAAGACGATCCCCTTGGTTTTCAGCAAAAATTTTGTGACTATTATTTTCATTATGCTAAAGAGTAAATGAAGCCTATTGAATTTTTTGTGTGAAATGTTTGCTCTCACCGATGAAATAAATGATTTGTTTCAAAATTTATTAAAATTATGTCCGAAAATTTTGCGAGAATTATAATGATCAACCGGCCGAAAAAATGATTGGTGGTATTTTGGTCACCTTAAAATGGTTCCCATTAGAGGGCGCCAAAGTGATACATTTCAGGGATTTTGGTTTAAATAGTGTCATGCCCAAACCCGATTCAAATCAGGCTCGAGCTGTTAGTTCTTTGTTAAAATAAAAAATCTCCGAAATTTAGCTCTTACACGCCCTCTATACGGCTAAATTATTTTGGATGACCGCAAAACCACCATCAATCGTTTCGTCGCCGGTTTTTTATTATATCGATTATGATCCCCGAAGCCAACAAAAAAAACTTTCTCGTGGACTCGGGGAACCTGATCGATATTCATTTTTTCGCCAACTTTTTACAGGAAACTTTTCCTTAAAAATTTGCGACTCCTTGAAATAGCATTTGTTTAAAGAATTTTAATTTATGTTTCGAGCGTTGTATTTTCTGCTCGGGTCTCTTCGTAAATTATCCAATCCTGTATAAATAATTCAATAATTCTACTATGACTAAAGAAAAACTTTTTCGTGTGAATCTAACTTTTAAATGAGGGGTTTGATTTGGGGTCTTTTTGCACACATTTTATTAACAAGGTCCTATTGAACCCGCTTAGCAACTGACCAAAAATTTGGCCCCAAAAACATTCTAAACACCTCGCTGCTGGAAATTTATCGGACTTTCTTTGAGCTTATCTGAAAAGTTTCAATATATACAATTTTGTTTATTTTGTATTTGATAAACATTTCCGTTTTCAGTCCAATCGCCTGTTTTCAATTTTCAAAAAGATTGTGCATGTCTCGAGCTTATTTGCCGAAAAACGTTTATCCATGAAATTTATAAGTTTATTGTTATTGCGCCGTTTTTCAATCTTAACCGACATTATCATATTATCATTTTGCTTTGTTGTTTCCGGTTTTTTATAATGAATTAAGGGGGTTGTGGGTAGAAAATCTAGCTAACTGCAAGCAATTCAAATGTGTTATAACTTCGTTACTAATATTGCAGGAGTGAATACATTTGAATATGCATATGTAAATTCAAACCATCAGAATAGCTGGTTGGGAAGGTTTTTATCGTTATTTTCATCACCAGAGAACAATTTTAAAATATGCTAAATATCAGCTTATTTTAACTCTCAAATGCTTTAGAAATTCGCATTTCAAGACATTTCCAAACAAAATTATAGGATTGTGCCAAAACCACTTACTACTTTAACCAAGATTTCCTAATTACAAGTGTATATACAAGTGTTTCCTAATTATTTGTTTTTATTTTTAATTGGCTAAAAATCAGAAAATGTATTTGTTACAACGATAGAGAATTTCTGTTTTTATCATTTTTCAAGAGAGTTTGACCGAAAATATAAAAATGCCACTTCTTGGAGTTCAACTGGAGTACAACCCCTGAAAAAGTGCATCACATTTTATGCAGCATGTTAATTTTTTTCCCTGAAGCAAAACAAAAATCAAGCAATTATAAACAAGCATCAAATTTCATTGACGGTCAACAATTTAACTACTGTTTTTGTGTTCAATCGAAACCGTGAAGCGTAAGCGAACCAAATATATTGCTTTAGCATTTAATTAGCAATTAATTATTCGAAAAATTTGTCATGTACTAAATAAAAGCTACTTTGAATTGCTTGCATATTTCCAACCTTTAGCACTCACAACACCCCTTAAATAATCTTTAATTAACTCGTGAATTTTACATAAAAAAATTTGGAGAATTTGCATCAAATTCGTCGAAAAATGAAAAAATAGCTCTCTACTTATTTTGTGCGATTTAAGGCAAAAGTTTGAAAATTGTAGCTAATAAATTTCTTAAAAAAATGGTGTTCTGATGATTTGATCATATCAAAATTAAAAATTTTATAAAAGAAATGAGAATTTAATTATGACTCAAACAATTGTTGAAACACACCTTGAAACAGAGTGAAAAATGTAATGTTTATATCTAAGAACGCTATCTTTATGTATTTACAGCCTTTTCGGTGAGGTTTTCTTCAATTATAAAGAATAAAGGTGAAATAAGTTAAGAGGAAGAATTTGTTATGTAATATTTTTTAATGGTCACCATCCTTTATACAATACGAATCAGGGGTTGGCGGAGTTGTGTGTTAACAATGCGCGGCACTCATTGGCCGGTTATACAAAACACATATCTACGCTCACGCCAGAAGATCGCTTAATGCAACCTATTTCCTATTTTGTATTGTAAGACTATTACCGGAAACGAGTTTTTTTATTCAACCGCCAACCGAAAAATTTTCAACGAAATTTTCTTAATTTGATTTGACATCTGGTTTATCGGAATATATCCATTATGATAACTGTTTCGTATAAAATCTTTTCATATTTTTTTAAAGCTGCAGCCTGAGTTTTCTCGTTTACCGCGTTTTTTTATTCCGATACTATGAACCAATCAGATACAGGTATTTCGGATATTGACCAATTCACCATTGAGTATTGGATCGAATAAAAAAAAACGCGGTAAACGGGAAAACTCACGGCTGTAAAATGTTTTTGTATGAAACGGGCAGTATCATGGATATTTTTGGTGGATTCGAATCTCAGCAGGCCCACATTTGTTTTTTCTTAAAACCAGCCGGAACTTACATCTTTTTATGTTCATTTATCCTAATATTACGAAAAAATGTTGTTGATCGAGCTTGTTCGTTGGTAGTTATCAATATTGTCGAGTAAATATGACCCTTAAAAACTACATTAGAGTAATCGTTAACAAGGTTTAGGCTTTTGAAATTTCTTTAACTTTAGTCAGATATAAACCCTAAACTTGCAAAAATCGTCATTGTGATGATGCTTTGCTGAAAAACAATTACTTACATTTGTCGCCAGAAAGATTTTAATCTTAAGGGGTTCTATAGGCAAAATGGACGTTTTGAATTGCTTATTTCTCTCAGCATAGACATAGGAAGTGACTAAAACATTCTGACAAGTTAGTTCGTAATCTCTGGAAGACGTTTAAATTATGTTTTTAAGATAGCATGTTGAACCAACCGGTAAATGAGGTTAACCAGGCGCAAAAAATTTCTTGAAAAAGCCGTATTTTTTTTCGTCCTATTTAGGAAATGTTTCAAAATTTGACATTATCTGCGAAATTCAAAGCGGAAAAAATGTTGTCGATTTTTTTAATTTTCTCACTACAAAGGTATTAAAATTGGCGAAAAGGACTGTTTTTTGCTATTTTGGCCACGGAAAGTTGTATTTTTTTTTCATGCTACATGGCAAACTATTTTTCCGTGCACTATAGTTTTTTGTAATAATTGTCAACAAAATTGTTGTGTCCGATGTAACGATTTCACTTTTTAACTCCCAGGGAGTACGATTTGATAATTTATTTTTGACATCCATTTTCGTCCAATCAGTTTTTTTTAAGACCAAACGATTCGTAAGTTTAATGTTTTTGAAAACGGTATTTAAACTATGACCAAATATTTAACCGTTCGAGCGCTAGAGCAGAAAAGATTTTTTATTTTCGACACTCAGAAAATTTTTTATATTTTTTCCGAAAATTTTTTAGTAATTTTTACGATTTTTTGAGTTTTTATGACTAAAAAAGCCACGTTGAGTTCAAAAAATCATAAAATCAGACCTCTAGCTCTTTAGTTTCAAAAGATACGACTTGCCTATAGAACCTATATACTCAAAATAAGCTTTTTTCAAATTTTTATGAAAAAAATTCCAGAATGTTAAATTTTTCAAATTTTTATTTCTTTATATAATTAAACAATCTACGTGGAGATCAAAAATTCTTAAAATCCAGTCAAAAAAATTTTCAGTACAAAAGATATGGGCTGCCTATAGAACCCCCTTAAGTTTTACATATAATTTTATAATATAAACCTTTGTTTTTGTTTGTCTCCAAAAAAAAATATTTGGTTGACCCTCGTCTATGGAGCCACTTGATTGGCAATATGACGCCAATCCAGCAGGCCACACTTTACTCACGTGACCGCGTGCAATGAAACAAAGGCTTGACCAAACCCATTTTTTGGAGATAACAACAAGTATCTGATAGCTATTATTTTGTTGGTCCTTCTCTGATAGAATACAATTTTCTTTATTAAAAATAGTTTCTGTAAGAGAATATTTGTTTATTTAAGAGTATATTTTAACAAAACAATGAGATTTTTAATAAACAATCTTTGGTTTAAAAATATATGCAGCTCAGCAAATTACATGGAGCGGTTTAATGTTGTAAATAAAATTGTTCAATTTGTATCTAAAATTAAATTAGATTTCAATAAAAAAAATAACAGAATGATACATGTACAGTGAAAGTCCGTTTATCAGGAGGCGTCCTTTTAAAATAAAAAGTACTGATACCGTGAAAAGTACTTTTCTTCACCATAAAAATACACTTCAGTACGATTCTTATGTGCATATGTATCATATCAAGGTATATTTTTATTGTACAGTAAGGTACTTTTCCTTCTACAGTACTTTTTATTTGATAGGACGCGTCCTGATAAACGAACTTAAGTGTATATCGAACATCATACCTTGGGTGTTGCTTTCAAACGTAACGTCATAACTTCTCGTAATTTTTAGAAAAAGTGCCTCGAAATAATGCTCTGATGATCAGAGTCTGATATTTTGAGGTCTAGAGTAAGGTCGGAAGGGCAAACCTTATTTTCAACTAAGATACTTTTTTTTAGGTTAACCCACCCTAGTCATGACGATTACGGGAAATTACGGTGATATCGAGAAACGTTTTTTTGCATTCAACTGCCAACTAAAAAAGCTAAGTGGAGAATTGTTTTCTTTTTTATCGGACTACGGTTCACCGGTAACCGGAGATCTATTATGTAAGTATTTTCAGTTATAAAATTTTGAAAAAAATCGAATCTCGTTTATTTCTTCCAGGAATTCATCAAAAATATAGTTCAAGCAGTTAATGTGTAGATAATCGTGATATAAGAACGGAAAAAACATAAAAATTAAGCTTTCCGGCTGATTTGAAGAAAAAAAAAATTTGGGCCCAGCGAGATTCGAACCTACCAAAAAATTACATTCCGCTTTATATCCGGTGAACCGGATGTCAAATCAACTTAATAAAATTTCTCTATTTATCTTTTTATTTGGCAGTTGAATGCAAAAAACCGTTTGTCGATATCGCCTATGGTTTTCCCGTAATCTGCATGACTAGGGTGGGTTGACCTAAAAAAAACTACCTAAGCCTACCTTGAGTTATTTTTAGACTGTAGCGCATAAAAATCATCTATCATTTTTAAGCAATTGCTGACAGACTGGCTACAATTTAAAAATATTTCGAGGACTGTTTAACAAAAAAAACATTGCCGTTCCACCTTAGTTTGGAGAATCAGCTTATAATTATCTTCGATATCATAAAATATTTTCAATTTTAATCTTTCATTTTAACCAACTTATTAAAAATATATATCTTGAAAAATATAAAGAGTTAAAATAAGGTTTCCATGTGATACTTTTTTTTCTTCTCCAAAATGGTTTCCATCAGAGAACATTCGTTTCTATAAAAGAGTAGTTGATGTGATGTTTTTGAAAAAAAATCCCCTGCTTAAAATTAATAATTTGTCCGCTAGAATGTATAATGTCCGCAACATTCTGAGTCGGAGTTATCTGACTTCAAAAAGCATCCGATCTTTGAGTCAAATCCGGACACTTTCTCTATCGCAAAATAGAAATGATTTCCGGATACCATATTTACTCCAAAAACGAAAAGATCTATTTCAAATGGGAGGAAAAATCGGAATCGAGACAATGCTAGATCAAGAAAAACACACTTTAGCTGAACTTATTTGCCATTCAAGTAAGTATAGCAATAAACTTTATATAATATACTGAGATCATCTTCTAATTTATAAAATTAAAAAAATTGGTTTTATCTGAAAAAAACCTGATTTATTTAGTCGAGATCGTCAGAAATAGCCCTTTTCAAATAGGTGATTTTTATCTTTCAGGGGGTGGTGTTAGTGATTTTTGGGATTTGCAAGGCTTCGTACGGCTGAACCGAATAAGATGAAACATTTCTCAGAAAACCAATGAAAGACCTATCCTTAATCTCGCGACTCAATATGACAAGTAAGTACCAATACCACCAACCATGTGGTTAACCGCGGTTAAACACGCGTCGCTCGGCTTTTTTCAACTTTACAAGAATCCTAGAGCTTATATCGGAAAATTTTGAGATTTCGTGGAAGTTTGGTAAAATGTTTGAATTTTAGCGAATCGGTTCTATTTTTTCGATTTTGCCCTCAGGCCATTTTTCGGCACCTTCGACTCGATTGTTGGCTCATGAGTGCAAAATCGAAATAAATAGAACCGATTCGCTAAAATTCAAACATTTTACCAGACTTCCACGAAGTCTCAAAATTTTCCGATGTAAGCTCTTGTAAAGTTAAAAAAAGCCGAAGAACGCGTGTTTAACCGCGGTTAACCAGATGGTTTGTGGGGGTGGTACTAAATTTTCAAATGGAATCGCGAGATTTAGGATAGATCTTTTATTTGTTCTCCTCAGAAATGTCTCATCTAAATCGGTTCAGCCGTACGAAGCCTTGCAAATCCCAAAAATCACTGACACTACCCCCGTAATAAATGACTTTTAATTGTTTAACCGTTGTGACTCACAACTTGTGAGCACAGAGCCTGTATCGGCTTAGCGCCCGTTTTGATTTGATTCTTTTTGAGATTGAAGGCAGATATTTCGAAACGGATTTTTGCATCCGAAACCAAAATTATAACTGCACGTGAAACACGTTTCATGTTCTTATCGGATGTCCGAAAATTGACCTAAAAAAACTGGAAAACCTCGGTTCTTAAAACGGCACTTGCTTCCAGTCAAATTTTTTGGCATTAAACTCTTCGTCAAAAAATTATTTTTGTACATTGACACCTTTCAAGAGGTTAACCTCAAGAGGATAAATTGCCAGTTTTTAGGTATTTAAAAAAAATCTGACAAAGGGATTTAATGCCAACAAATTGGCTTCGAAATATGACAAATTGGCTTCGACAATATGTCGTTTCTAAGTAGCAACTTTTTCCCGTATTGGAATTACCGATAAGCCTTTTTACAGTTGATTGAAACCGTTCGAAAGTATTTTTTTCCTTTCTCAAATAATAATAACTATGTACAGTGCCCGATATGTTAAATGCCCGCGAGAGGAACAAATTTCATTAACCCAGAAATAAACAATGTTAACTCAACCTGCGCGATAATTTTATTTGACCAATAGCGACCAAGCTTGCACGGCCAGAAACTAAAAATATTACACAAGTGTTTTCGAAATCGAAATGGGAATCCGATTGGTCAGACCAAACTCGTTTGACGCGATGAGTTTTCTTATTTTACAGATCGGGCACTGTATTATAAAAAGTAATATAAATCATTAATATCATCAATATAGACCAGCGACCACAATTTTTAAAAATACAAATGTGTTTCAATTGAAATATAAGGTCAAATTATTTTTTGTTTGATTTATTTATAAATGAAGGCACAGAATCACGAACAAAAATTAATAAATTCGAATCAATTTTGAAATGATTGGTTTTCGGCATGTAGGGCATGGTGAATGACTGCTTTGAAGTCGCTCTCCACAAGGATTACAAAATGTATGTCCACAGTATAAGGCTATTTTGAAACATTCGACATCGTCATACTTAAATATAAAAAGTGAATCTTTGAAAAATATCAAGAAAGTAATTTTATCAATTAGGAAATAAAACGGCATCGGTATCTTTAGCATGAAGGTTTTTTTTTCAAAATTGGTTAGAAACGTAAAAAAAAATCGGAATTTTTGGAGAAAAAATGTTTAAAATTATAATTATTTTTCAACCAGAGTTTCAAGTGGCGTCGAGACTTACGGTTATAGGAAGCCATGCTTTTGACTTTTAATCTAGGCTCAAATCACTTCAATTGTCGACAAATCACTTCAATTGTCGACAAATCACATTTGTCTCGACGATAATTAAAACTAACACGGTAAAAAACATTTTCGTAGCAAAAATTTACATTTTTAGGAAGGTTTTTTATGGAAGTTAAAAATTAATATCATGCTCAAATAAAACTAGGTTGAAAAATTAACGAATTAAGACCTACATTTTCCAAGCAGACTGAGCATCCATCTGCATTTGCTTGTTTAGCTGACATAATCTGTAATTTAATTTTTGTTAAAGCGAGCTCTTCATTTGTCTTTGAAGAGTTTTTAAGAATTTTCTGTCTTACATGTTCTAGAAGTTTGTTTTTTTTGTTGAGTCGTTTATTTGAATTTTTGGTTGCAGCAAGCTCGGCCTTGACAGAACTAAAATCATAGAAGTTAAGAATATTTAATGTAGTATTTTTTTGAGACGCCATTTTGGAATATTTCGTGTATTTACAAAAAAATGTCGTTTTAGTTTTAATAAAATTTTCGTATTTCTGATTAGTCAAGAAAGATTATGTTGAATAGAAAGAATATGTTGTTATGAACCTCGATTATAAATTTACCAGAGAATAAAACTTCGATTTCTACCAATAATAACGCAAAATGAAAACTTTAGATTTAAGACTAAAAGTTAGGAACTTTAGTTTTTATTCTGCTTTGTGATTGGTGGAAATCAAAAAATTAAAATATTCTGACAATTGGATTTTGTTTTTTGATAAATTTCCAATCTAGGAACTTTTTGTTCTACAATTCAGTTCACGTAAAGCGTTTCTTGTACATATTTTTTGTATGGTCTCCCTTTAAAATGCGGAGCAACTTTTTCAGTACTTTTATTATCAACTGCACCGTTGTATACATAGTGAATGAAATATTTCTAGATCAAAATTGACAAAAATCTAAAGTTAAAATTGTAAATAAAATTAATTAAAAACCTTAACTCAGTCAGGTCTCTTTGTCGGGCGGCAGCGTTTGCAAGCGCGTTTTCCATATAATCAATATATCCCGGATTAAACCTCAAGCTTAGACCCCCCAAAAGCGTGTCTCTAGAATGATTAGGATGATGTTTTTGACAATAGCTGTGTGCTAAATTGTATTCTCCAGGTTTGAATTTTCTAATGTATGCATCCGGACATCCTTCTAATTGTGCATAGGCCAGAATATGTTCTTGGTACACTCCATTAACACGGCCGTGAATTACTACAAAATAAGTCATTTTTTATTCGAACTTTTCGCTTTTTATGATTTATTTTTGATTGATGAGGACTTATAAGGAGATGCGTGCGTGTTAGCGCCTCTTCTATTCGTGAAGCAAGAGCTCCTCTTTGATAGCCAGCTGTTTCCGTTTTTTAATAAGAACAATCAAAAGCGACTTTTAGGTTAATTAATAAGTCAAAAAAATGGCTAAAAAGTTTTTTGATCAATAAACTTGAAAATCAGATGGGTAAAAGATTACAAAGTCACCGAACCTTTTCATCAGACGAACCTACAAACGGGCCCTATTATTTTTTTGTTACGTAATGATTGATTTTTTAGACTAATGTATGAACGACAAAAATCGATGTGCTCAGATTTTATTTATTTTATTCGTAGCACTTTTAGTTTCTGTGCTGAAATTTACCCAGAAAAATTTTTGGAATAAAATAAGTCCCGTTTTCCAAAAAATCAACAATTTTTCTAAAATTTTTACCTATCATTAAAAAAATTTTCGAAAAAATAAAAAATGTCAACCTTAACCTTTAACCCTCGTGAGCACAGAGCCACAATTGTGGCTCAAGCATACCTTAAATCATCCAAAAAAGGCAAAAAACGGGATCGTAGAATCTTTTCTTTCAAACACATTATAAAGAATTTCGATTCGGTTCCAAAAAAATAATTGAATTTTTTCTTTCGAATGTTGTTCCCATTACGGGGAGTGATTATTAGGATTTTTCGCCTTGTTTCACTTCCGGAAAAATAATTTCGGAACTAGACATAGAATACAAATGGGAGATTAGCCAGTTTTTAGAAACTTTGTGCATGCATATAACAGTTAAAATAAAAATTTATTGGTATCTAGGAGCATTATTTTTTTTCGGAAGTGAAAATTTCTAAATTTTCAACTTCAAGTATCCATGAAAAAAATTAAATAATATAAAAATGAATTTAAGCAATCAAAAATTGTCCACAGTTGTACTTCATTATCATATTTATTTGAATAATAAAAAAGTGTATAATCTGCTTTATAGGGAAAATAAACATTTTTTATCAAAAATCATGATTTTTCCATCAATTTTTGACTTATTTATAAATTACTTTTATTTATGGATATAAATCAAAGAGGTCAAAACTATGGCGTAGGCCAGATACTTGTGCTCGTTTCCGAAAAAAGTTAAAATTCTAGAATATAAAATGTCGGATGCAAAAAATACTTCCTTATGCAGAAAAAATTGAATTCCAACTGCTCAAGCTTTCTGTAAACAACGTTCAAAGTGAAGGCAACAATTGTGGCTCTGGTGGCCTTGGCGAACTTTTTTTTATATGCTCACAAGGGTTAATATAGGCAATCATAAACGTTTTTTTATTTTTGACATGTTGCAAGTGATTTTAGAAACATATTTTATTTCCAAATTTATTTACTTGTAATTCTCTACAATAAACTATATGAATTTTCTTTGTCTAGCAAAATTTATTATGCCGTTCCGAGTCGGAACTTCCGACCTTTCTTTAGACCAGGGTTCTAAAAGGGATCATCCCGACCAGATTTCGTATCCCCATCCCCATTTTCCCCTATCTTTTGCTTAAGCCTACGCAAAAAGGGGATGGAAAACCCACGCAAGAGCCATCGCTTTTACAACCCTGCTTCAGACCCATTCCCGGAAATTTTATTAAAAATAAATAAGCCTCTATGTCCACTATGAGTCATAGTCTATGGCCAAAAAAAATTTTAAATACAAGATCGAAAAAGTTTTTTTGGGCCTAGCGGTCGAAATCAGTATTATATCAAGCTTTATTTTTTTCATGCATAAAATTTAAAGAAACGCAATTGTTTTATATAAAATTTCCGACAGGTCGCAAAATCGGGATAATGAAAAAAATTAGAAAGGCTTGTTTGTAGACAAAGTTTTGTGAAACCTTTCTAACAGCGTTTTTAGTTTTAAAATGTGCTTCTAATGAAACTTTACGCGAAAATGGTGATTTGCGGATGGATTGGATTACTACGATAGAATTAGTTTATCTTCATTATATACTGGTCGAAGAAAGATTGCTACAACTTGATCTTGATGGAGAACGTGAGTTATAAACAAAAACAATATATTTTAACTCCTACCTGCGCCGTGTTTTGAACGAAAAGACCTAAAATATTATGGGAAAGTATAATTTGCAAGTGCTAGTTAGCGAATCTCGAAACAGAACCCAAAAATGAGCCGATAGTGAAACGTATAAATCGAATTATTTAAAATGTTAAAAAAATTATTTTATCGCATGGTTTAATCAAAATATAAATTTGTATTTATTTTATTTGCATTTTCGAAATTATTATTTCTTGCAAAAAAATATTTTTTGGTTTCTCCAAATTTTAATCTGATAATTAAATTGTGATAGGGAATTTATTGTTTTATTCGTTAGCTTTATTTAATAGTTTGAAGTGCTAAAAGTATTTTCAAATCTCATTTCTGAGGTTTTTATGACACCCTCTCAGAAATATTTTTGTTTATATTTGAGGTGTTTAAATTGTATAATGATGTCTCGTATAAAACGAGAGTAGGTATCTGAATAGAACTGTTCACTTGCAGTTCATAATTGAAGCATCCTTAAAAAGGGATTATTCACATTTTTACAAAAACAATATTTTTTTTCGAAAATACGCTTTACTTGAAAGTATGAGAATTCTCAATTTAAACTCCTCTAGGAGTTCAACCTAGGTGTTCAAAACACCCTTTTTTTCGAAAGTAAGCACCATAAGTTAGTCGATAATGATTTATCTTAAAAATTAATTACAGGGGGGGGAAGGGGCAATATCGCCGACGCAATATCGCCGAATGTAACCTACGCAATATGACGATTTTTAGCTAAAATAATTCCTGTTCCCATATCGCCGAATTTGCCGAAATCGAATTTTTTGAGATTTATATCTCAAATTACTTTGTGTGCGTCATAAATGACGTCACTTCCAGGACTGAATTTCCAAAATTTACTCTAATCATCTTTTATTCGATTGCATTTGATGGAGTATTAAATTCTACGCATTTTGGTGATTCACGTCATTCAAACCTACCGTGAAACTCTTTATAAAATTGAAAAATTGTTTGACATATGACGTCATTTCCAACGCTTACGCGTTTTTCATTTTTTGAACGAAAAAAATATTTCTGTTCCCATATGATGCCCGTAAATATATTTTTGTTCCCATCATGATGCCCGAGTAACTTAAATCTCTCATTTGACATTAAAAAGAATAGGGAATAAGAGATTTAAGTTACTCGGGCATCATGATCGATATCGCCGAATGTGTCAATATCGCCGAATTTTTTTGCAAAAAAACTTTCGGCGATATTGGCCCCCCTGTATATCACTTATTTGGGATAATTTTTCAGAAAATTTAATCAGAGTATCAAAACACAGATGCGCAGGTGTCTAATGGAACTCGTGCGCAGTTGGGAATTAAACATTCAATTTAGTGTTTATTCATGAAATTTGGTTCCGTGTGTATATGAGTCTGAATAACCGACGGCGTGAATTTGAACATTCCTTGAAAATTATTTTACCTGAAAAAGATGCCCTTTTTATTTTTCATAATAAAACGGCAGTACTACAAAGAAAAATTGCTTATTTAAAAGGCATCAACGGAAGCGACATGGAATTAGCCGAAGCTCTTTGGACATTTCTGCCATCTAGCGAAGAGTTTGAAATCGACGGTAAATCGACTTTTATTTATTTTTATTCGGGTGCAAACCGGGGAACTTATTAATAATGGCCCATTAATAATGGGATTGATCAAAAACCGAAAATTTGGAGTATTATTTCAGTAAAAAAATACGTGGTTTTTACTTACGATTGCCTGAGTATACTGAAAATTTGAACAGATTTTGAGCTGAGATTTGTTTTTGAATTAAGACCAAAATTTTTTATACTTTTTGGGAAATGGTGGATTTGACTAATCAATATATGAAGTTGTATTTGCTAAATATAGACGTACTGTTCTTTGCGTCTAATATGGCCTGAACCTACACAATTTTTCTTTTTGAATGTCCCTCTATGAGGACAATATCGAATATAATACTTCGGCCTGCTTTTTCACTTATGAGTCATAAGTTATGTTTTTCATAACTATAACTGTTGACCAATCAAATCACACGATTCTTAAAATAAGTTTACAATCGTGTGATTTAAGTGGTCACTATGGTTTCTGACATCACAGTTATGACGCATGAGTAAAAAAGCAGGCAGAAGGATAATCTTCGATATGGACGATATGCTATTTTTTTAAAATGTTTTGTAAGCTGAAAAGCAAACAAAAAAAAGGTTCCAATATTTTTAGACAAAAATTTTTATAAAGCATCTGGTTTTCGAAAAAAATATCATTAGAACACCTGTTTTCAGAAAAATATGACTGAAGAGCAAAAAAAGGTATTTATTATTTTCAACCAAAATAAATTTATATCAAATGGCTCTTATACCCAGGGTTGTAAAAGGCATAGGGATGGATGGGATCATCCCTGGGGATGGGATAGGGATGGAAAGTTGAGTTGGGGAAGGGGATGGAAAATTCAGTTGGGGATCATCCCTTTTACAACCCTGATTATACCAATTTGGCTCTTCATCGAAAATTCTGAATTTTGTGTAGCCTGTTTGAAAAATTAGGAGAATATGGCACCAAAACTACGTGGAAAAATCTCAGCTGAGGGAGCATAATTTTCTTCTCGTGTTTTGATAGGGATAATCTCCGGATACAATTATTTTTTTAGATGATGAATACGAAGGCGGGAATAAGAAAAATGAATTAATCATTGATAGATATTTCAACCCAGAAGGAATTGAGTACTTGGTCCATTATGTGAGAAAAAATATAAAATTATTTGACGAAAAATCCTTTTTTGACTACAAGTTAGCAGCAAATTTAGTTGATACAGATCACGAACAAATTCTTCAACACCAAAGACATTTTAGAGGTTAGTAAATTTAATTTTAATTCGGATAAAAAATTTTGGCCTCAAATTAAATCAAGTGCTAAATAAATATTATTTTTTCGTATTAAATTTAGCCAATATATGATGACTCACAAAAAATGCACAAGAAATGGGGTCATTTATAATATAGGTCGTACGATTTTTGGCGAAACCGTGATAAAGATTTTTCAGCTTAAAATTTACACTCATTACGATTATTAAAACAATTGTCCCAAAATATTTGTATGCGTATAGGGGCGATTTTTTTTCAGTGCAGCCACCGAGGGAGTGTCAGTTGCGTCGAATGTCCTCGGAGATGGCTCATCGGATTGAGATAATTCGAAAGTGTCGAAGACCCAAAGAGTTGATACTTGCATAAAAGTTTGTTTATCGTTGATCCGTTGACAAATTAACTGGTTAGAACCGGTTTTGTGACTAACATGTGGGATCTCGATAATTGTTTGTCTCACGTGACCCCTATATTTTTCTATGGTGAATGCCTAAAGGCCGCTGCTCTGAAAAAAATCACGCCATAGGAATTCTTATAACAATTTCCTGCTCAAATTTTATTCATATTTATTCAAAATTTTTCTCTTGGAAATGGTTCTAGACTGCCGAAATGTCAAGTCTTTAAAAATATTTTATAGAAAAATACTTATTTTTCAGATGAACATTAGTAAATCAACTTATAATAGAAATCAGTGATAATAAACCCCAATTTTTCTCTGATTAATAATTTTTAGGTCTTTTTTGTTTGATGTCCATAAAAATTTCACACAAAAATATCCGGTTGCAACAGAATGAGTCATTTCTCTTTCGGATGATTTTTTATTATTTTATCAGAGTAATATCCAAAATTTGAAATTAGCTTTTGGATATATATTTTCTACAATGTACATCTAGAAAACTAGTTTTCAGACTTGGAAAAGTTTTTATGATCATGCCTTTATTGAAGTCAGTGAAATTTACTTTTAATCGCGCCAAAAGCTCAGAACAGAGTATTTTTCTATTGACCGGCATTATAATCCATATATGAAATATCCCACAAAATTCATAAGGTAACTTTTTTTTAGAACACCCAATCAGTTTTGTCGCTGCCCTTTGAGAACGGAACAAGATATTCGCAAACGGACTTCAGAATCCAACAGCCCAAATAAAGACTCTAAGACATTTTTTTTTGTACACCGATGTCCGGTTATACCAGGAAATTGACCGGTAAGTTTTAAAACTGACGATTCTTGAGATCACCAAACATCCTTCGAAGCCAATTTTTGCGGCACTTTTCGTACAACGTTTTCTTGCCAAAAACTTTCCTGCCGAATTTTTTGTAATTTGACACCTTTTGTAAAAAACGAAAAAAGATAATTTGATCCCTTAAGGAGTGGGTGTCGCTAATTTGAGCCTTCATCCAAGGCTTCATTTCCCGCCAAAAACTAGCAAATGTATATTCCAGAGGAACGATTTTGTAGACTACAGAGACCAACCTTCGCGTAATTTGAACCTTAACAGTAATCTGATACAATCCCACCTACGCCTTTAAAAAGACAGCAGTGTTCGTACCTAACTGCCTTCAGAGTTTTCATTCAATTTTTTATTATCTTGTTTTCTGTGTGAGGCTCCGGAAAGCCTACAATCCGTTGAGAAAATGCTTTTGATCTTAATTGCTTTCCGGCGGGACAAAACGCCAAAAAAATAAAAATTTTGAAATGATCAGTTTGGGAGGCTCTAGGCAAAAGCCTATCTCCTCCACCAGTTGTGAAGGATATAGTTTTGCGACTCTATACTGCATCTGAAAGCACAGACTTGTTCAAAATAACTAGAGTTTTTTTTCGAAATTTTGCTTGCGGTCTCTTGTGGGCCCATGTCCCAATTTTTTCAGGGTTTTTTAGCCAAATTGTTTGAAATGGTCCAGTCTTGGGGCGTTCAGGCAAAGCTATTCTTCCTCCACAGTTTGAGAAGATTAACAGATTCGGACCATACTGCATCTGAAAAGCAGAAACTGTTTACAATACACTAGAGAGTTTTTTCGAAATTTTCTTTTGGCGTCTCTTGGGGGCCATGGCAACTTTTCATTTTAGAGCCTAAAATTTTTTGGAAAAAAGTTGAGAAACCAGAAAAATGCTTCAGAATTAATTTTTTCCGTAAATACAAACACTATTTAAGGATTTTGGTGCAATTTTTACCGGTGCGCAAAAGAAGAACAAATGAGCGCCACTTTCAATTTAAACATAAATAACATCAATAATTTTTGTTTTCAGTTTTTTTGCTGTTGGGCGCCGAAAGCAAATTTTAAACCAAAGCAATTTTGCATTATTTTGTTAGCTTCTCCGAGCCTCACCCGCAAAAAAATAATAAAAAAATGTGAAAATTAAGGCGTAGGTTACCAAACTGCGTGTCTTTTATAAGAAGCTTTTAAAAGCGTAAGTGTCGGCGTAGGTGGGAAAATATGTATCAGATTACTGTTAATTCCAAATCTACCGCGAGGTTGGTCTGATTAGTAACAAATGTTTTGTGGAATATCACCTTTGTAGTTTGGCGGGAAATGGCCTCGAAGAGGCTCAATTTGCTTACACCCAATCCTTAAAGTGATATATGACAAATTAGTTGTTCAAAAATTTTGTCTTGAAAAACTACTCATTGGTATATTTTTCGGTCTACAGGCCCTCTGAACTTAAAAGATGACCACAACAGAAATTTTGACTCCTTGAGAGGTGTCAAATTACAAAAAAAAATGTGCCAAAAATTTTTTACGAAAAGTTGTATTCAACTGGCAAAAAAAATTGGCCTCGAAGGATGTGTGGTTTTCTCAGAATTCGTCTTTTTAAAGTTTTACGGTTCGATTTCGGTATTAACCATCCGGTTTTTGAAAAACAAAAAATTTGGTCTTTATTTTTCTATTGGCTGTTGAATTGCAGAAAATCCGTTGTGAATATCTTGTTCCGTCTCTCAAATGGCCAGCGACAACAGTTGGGTGCTTCTAAAAAAAACACGTTACCTAAGGGTTGATTTTTTTCGGTTGGCCCATTGTGAATTTCGACTGGGAGAAATAGACAAGATAGCGACAAATGGCTTTCTGCACTGTGGAAACCTTGGAAAAAAATTGCGGTAGAAAATTTTTTTGGCTTCCTAGTTGTACGTGATTGAAATCAGTCATTGAAATTGCTGAAAATGACCTAATAACCGATTTTTTGCGAATACCGGTAATCACCGGTAAAAAAAGAAAATTTCTACCACTACAAATTCGGTTAAAATTCAGATACAAAAAACCGTTTGTCGCTATTAGTTAGTTCTCTCAGAACAGATACTCCTTAGGGTGGGCCCAACCGAAAAAGCGACTAAGTCGAATATTTTCACAATTCTTCTCTTTGAACGGACGAAAAAAGTTCAAATATTGATTTCCTTGAAAACGTCAATTTAAAAAAATTGCAATTTTCCATTGTACGATAATGTTGACGGAGATTACAAATCTAATATTTTCTTCGGTAGTTTTCATAACGTTTTATTTTAGAATGATGTGTTCAACTTACTTTACCGGAAAATGATCCTTGAATCAGAATCGAGCTGAAAATTCAGAAAGATGTCTAGAATTTGATTATTGGCCAAAAACAAAATGATGTGCTTTTCTTCAACGCATAGGTGTCACAAAGATATTTCGCTAGAGATACTTTACGAATCTCAACTCGAAGAAGAGCCTAAATCATATAAATGACGGAAAAATTTAACTTATTATGGGAAAACAAGGATCGGCTCAAATTTATTTTGACCTGAATCCAGGAGAATGGAAAAGAAAATCTGGGAGATCTTTATGTAGTCTAACTCACTTGCCATACCTTTATCTCAAACATTATAATTCAATAAATGTCATCTACAGTATTTCGCGGCACCAATGAAGCCAGAATTAAAGGCTGTTTATCTGCAGAAATACTGTATAGTATTGGTTTTATCTTTGATTTTAAAGGAGCATTGAACTGTTCACAACAGGGGAGGCCCCATATCGACCGAAAAAACCTAGGCCAATTTCCGATTTGTAGCTAAATTTGCTTGCTTGGGCCCCATATCCTGAAATATATACTTGCTGGTCTCGTGGAACCTTGAGGACCAGCAAGTATAATTTTTAGATATCGCCGAATTGCGTCGGGCGTTTGAAGTTTTATCATCAATCACGGCCCAAAAATCGCTCTGATAAGGTACACTTTTACTACTAGACTATCATACTTAAATTGTTCTGGATTCATTTCCAGACGATGGACTCATTTTGAAAATACAAAAAAAATTCTGAAGCACCTTTAGGTTAACTTAAGTATACGTGACATTAATAAGTAAACTCGAGAGATAATACTTTCGGTGCACTGAGAATGCCCGTCATAATTGACGTCCGCAATTATCCCGTCGTTTTATAGTATTGACCGATTCAATCACACGATTCTAAAAAAATTGACATATATTTTTTCTCCCAAAATTCTTCAAAAGTTTAATTTCCATTGAGTGAGAAGAATGTCGTTCGCAATAATTGGTGTATTCGATCAACCAAATTGAATCGACAAAATAATTGGTTACGTAATTAAAATTTCAGCTATTTTGTAGAGAAAAGTGTTGCCAACTCTTTTAAGGAATGTGTGATTCGATGGTTCATACTAGAATCAATGGATATGAATTATTCCCGTAATTTTTTTTGACTCGAAATATTTAAAAATATGCAATCCAATAGAAATGGATGAATCTNAAAACAAATGAGCGCACTTTCAATTTAAATCATAAATAAATCAATAATTTTTGTTTTCGTTTTTTTGCTGTTTTGGGCGCCGAAAGCAAAATTTTAAAACAAAAGCAATTTTGCATTATTTGTTAGGCTTCTCCGGAGCCTCACGCAAAAAAAAATAATAAAAAATGATGAAAATTGAAGGAGTAGGTACGAACTGCGTGTCTTTTTAAGAAGCTTTTTAAAAGCGTAGGTGTCGGCGTATGTGGGATTGTATCAGATTACTGTTAAATTCAAAATTACCGCGAAGGTTGGTTCTGTTAGTAACAAATGTTTTTGGAATATCACCTTTGCTAGTTTGGCGGGAAATGGCCTCGGAAGAGGCTCAAATTTGCGACACCCACTCCCTTAAAGGTGATATATGACAAAAAATTAGTTTCTAAAAATTTTGTCTTGAAAAACTACTCACTTGAGTATATTTTCAGGTCTACAGGCCCTCTGACTTAAAAGATGACCAAACAGAAATTTGACTCCTTGAGAGGTGTCAAATTACAAAAAAAATGTGCCAAAAAATTGGCCTCGAAGGATGTGTGGTTTTCTCAGAATCGTCTTTTTAAAGTTTTACCGGTCGATTTCCGGTATAACCATCCGGTGAAAAATCAAAAAAATTTGGTCTTAAGTTTTTTATTGGCTGTTGAATGCAGAAATCCGTTTGTGAATATCTTGTTCCGTTCTCAAATGGCAGCGACAAAACAGGTTGGGTGTTCTAAAAAAACAGTTACCTAAGGTTGAGTTTTTTTTTCGGTTGGCCCATTGTGATTTCGACTGGGAGAACTAGACAAGATAGCGACAAATGGCTTTCTGCATGTGAAACCTTGGAAAAAAATATGCGGTAGAAAATTGTTTTGGCTTCCTAGGTTGATCACGTGATTGGAAATCAGTCATTGAAATTGCTCAAAATGACCTAATTAACCGATTTTTTGCGAATTACCACTATAAATTCGGTTAAAATTCAGATACAAAAAACCGTTTGTCGCTATCTAGTCTAGTTCTCTCAGAACAGATACTCCTTAGGTGGGCCAACCGAAAAAAAAGCGACCTAAGTGAATATTTTAACAATTCTTCTTTGAAGGAGAAAAAGTTCATATATTTGATTCCGGAAAACGTCAATTAAAAAAATGCAATTTTCCATGTTTCGATAATTTGACGGGGATTACAAATCTATATTTTCTTCGGTCGTTTTCATAACGTTTATTTTAGAATATGTGTTCAACTTCACTTTACCGGAAAATGATCCCTTGAAATCAAATCGAGCTGAATTAGAAAGATGTCTAGAATTTGATTATGGCCAAAAACAAAATATGTCTTTTCTTCAACGCATAGGTGTCACAAGATATTTCGCTAGAGATACTTTAGAATCTCAACTCGAAGAAGAGCTAAATCATATAAATGACGAAAAATTAAACTTATTTATGGAAAACAAGGATCGGCTAAATTTATTTGACCTGAATCCAGGAGAATGGAAAAGAAAATCTGGGAGGATCTTTAGAGTCTAACTCACTTGCCATACCTTTATCTCAAACTTAATAAATTCAATAAAATGTCTATCTACAGTTATTTTCGCGCACAAATGAAGGCCAGAAATTAAAGGCTGTTTATCTGCAGAAAATACTGTATATTATTGGTTTTATCTTGCATTTTAAAGAGCATTGAACTGTTCACAACAGGGGAGGCCCCATATCGCCGAAAAACCTAGGCAATTTCACGATTTGTTGCTAAATTCTTGCTTGGGCCCATATCTGAAATTATACTTGCTGGTCTCGTGGAACCTTGAGACCAGCAAGTATAATTTTTAGATATCGCCGAAATTGCGTGGGCGTTTGAAGTTTTATCATAAATCACGCCAAGAATCGCTCTGATAAGGGTACACTTTTACTACTAGTATATATTTAAAATTGTTTGGAATATCATTCCAGACGAATGACTCATTTGAAAATACAAAAAAAAAATCTGAAGCACCTAAGTTACGTGACATAATAAGTAAACTCGAGAGATAATACTTCGGTGACACTGAGAATGCCCCGTCATAACTTGACGTCCGCAATTTATATCCCGTCGTTTATAGTATTGACCGATCGAATCACACGATTCTAAAAAAAATTTGACATCATATTTTTTCTCCCAAATTCCTTCAAAAGTTTAAAATATTCCATTGAGTGAGAAAATGTGTTCGCAATAATTGGTGGATTCGATCAACCAATTGGATCGACAAAATAATTGTTACGTAAATTAAATTTCAGCCTATTTTGTAGAGAAAACGTGTTGCCAACTCATTTTAAGAATCGTGTGATTCGATTGGTCAATACTAGAATCAATGGAATATGAATTATTCCGTAATTTTTTTTGACTCCGAAATATTAAAATAATGCAACCAATAGAAATGGATTGAATCTAAATGAACTCGTCTAAAACTTGTTACGTGCGCGATATTCTAAAAATAAAATATTAATTTTTTAGTAATTATCAAAAATAATAACAAATATGAGACATTAATATTTTTTCTTCATTTTGTATTTTAATTTCGAAGACTTCATTCATCATCAGTACGGTATATAATTTGAAAACATAAAAAAAAATATGTAGTCGATAAATATGTTCTAGAGAAAAGTTGAAAACATGTGTTTTTAACACAAAATGGGAGACCTTTTTCTGCTGATAAAAATAGCATTGGAAAAGAAAAGCGAATGATCAAAAAGTGTAAAATTATTGACACTGCTTTTCGATCAATCTGTTTGTTTAAAAGTGGATTGAAAATTTTCATCAGCAAAAAAAGGTCGCCCATTTTGTGTTAAAAACACATGTTTTCAACTTTTCTCTAAAACATACTATTTATCGACTGCATATTTTTTCTTTTTGTTTTCAAACTATCTACCGTACTGATGATGAATGCATAATTCGAAATTAATCTACAAAATGAATTAAAAATATTAATAATATACTTCTCGCCGCAACAAAGTTGTAAAAAAGAATAAATATGAGACAATTTTTAAATATATCCGTACATCTTTATTTATAGATTAAAATTCACGTTGGTAATTAAAGTCGATAAACATAAACACTTGTTGCTGGTAGAGGCAATAGTACATGTTCATGTTATGTCGATCTAAATATTCAAATATGAGAAAGATGTTAAAATATTCGAATTGTTTCTATCTTCATTTCTACGTTGCCATGTGATTTCGCAAAATGTCGTTCTGCAGTTCTGCGGGTAGAAAATAAAGTGCCGCATTCCAAACATTTTAGTCGAATCCCTTCATGCTTGGACCGTTTATGCACATTCAGTCCTTGAATTTTGGTAAAAACTTGACCACAAATTTCGCATGCATGATTTCTGGAAATTTTCTCTAGTCGAATTTCTTCTATAGTCACGAGTTTCTCCCCGTGACGTTTTGTGATGTGGTTCAAACATAAATACTTAAAAGCGTAGTTAATTCCACAGTCTGAACATTTGAATCGACGAAAATTGTGCTGTACCTGAATATGCTTTTCCAAATAGAATTTTCGCTTAAACAATTTATGGCAATGTAGACATTCAAGTGTTCCTTGACGGCCTGTTATTTGCTGATCGATTACGACTTCTTCAAAATGTACTTCTTGGTTTCTATGAGATCTCATAGAATGTCGTTTAAATCCAACCTGACTGCGATACAGCTGACCACATTCCGAACATTTGAATCTTTTGCCTTCATGTTCCACCGAAATATGACATGTTAGCTTACGTAAATTTCCGAATTCATGTCCACAAACATTGCATGTTATTCTTTTACATAATTTACCTTGTTTATAATCGCATGAAATTACTTCTTGACATTTGACATTCGTCAAATTTGAGTGACAGGTCGAAATATGGTCAATACTGTATTGACAATACAGCTCTGTTTTGTCGAATAAATATCAGCACATTCTGAACATTCGAATCGAATTCCCAAATGTCGAGTTCGAATGTGGTGAATTAGTCCATTTTCCGATTTGCCGGTATGCTGACATAAATTACATTCATATTTCGGTTGGCCATTTTAGATTTTTTCAGAAAAATTCTCCGCATATTTAGCATGGGTGGCCGTCTCAATGTAAATATCATTTTCTATAATTTCAGTTTTAAATTTCTTTTGATGGTGGTCAGAATTTTGAGATGTAATTTCATCATCACAATTTTCAGTGTTTATTTTCTTTTGGTGTTCATTTTGAATACTTTTTTGATATTTTTTGTATTCTGCTAGGAAACTCGTTATCAAATACGATTCTGTCGAAATATTCCGATTGTTGGTTTCAGATCCCAAATTATATAACAAGGACAAATTTGTTGGATTTATAAAATCACAAGATTTTTTGCAGATTTTTTCGAAACTCAAAAATTCTAGTCCAATGGAAATCTCAGTCATCAAAATTTTGACTTCCTCATCGTTCAAACATTCTAGCTCATCCAAATCATAATTCTCTATCAACCTATTCACAAAGTTCATGCTAAATTGTAGATTTCTTGTCTCATTTCTACAATTGTGCCATTTTCAAGTTTGCAATTAAAAGTCAATTGTAGCTTTGAGCCACCCACGCTTTTATTGATGAAATGTAGCACAAGGATTTTAAAGAGATCGCCTACTGAAGTATTGTGACTCATTCGACTACGTGACATGTCATGAGTCATGACACGAGCGAGTTTCAATATTCTCGGCATCAATTAGAAAGACAAAAATGACGATTAAGTTTCTACAGTAGCAAATAAGCAGTGTTTTTTGTAATTCACTAAAGAGCCAAGTGTCTGGGCATAATTGAAAATTTGAATTAATGAGAAATATATGTACACCTACTACTAAATGCGTCATTATTAGCACCAATCAGGGACGCGCTTTTCCAAAATCTACAATTATGATGAAGAAAAGTTTGAGCATCGCTTATGGACCAATCAGATGTCAAGTTGACCTGAAATCTACAATTTATCTCCAATTGTAAGTTTGTGGCTCCCCAAACTTACAATTGGGCATAAAATT
>SCLH01000304.1:494728-516011 GCA_004367855.1 Oikopleura vanhoeffeni | reverse complement strand
TTTTTGGTTTTTTCGCGTTTTTGTCCGCTGAAAGCAAAATTTTAAAACAAAAGCGCTTTTGCATTATTCGTAAGGCTTCTCCGGAGCCTGACACAAAAAAATGATGAAAATTGAAGGAGTAGGCACTAACTGCGTGTCTTTTTAGGAGGCTTTTTAAAAGCGTAGGTGTCGGCGTAGGTGGGATTGTATCAGATTACTGTTAAGTTTAAAATTACCGCGAAGGTTGGTTCTGTTAGTTACAAATGTTTTTGGAATATCACCTCTGCTAGTTTGGCGAGAAAGGACCTTGGAAGAGGCTCAAATTTGCGACACCCACTCCAGGCCCGGCAAGGACCCAAATCTGAAAAATGGTCCAGCAAGGTCTCGAACCTGAAAAATGGCTTAGGTAGTTTTGTAGGAGCGACAGATTTGACTGCGTCACCAGTGGTAACTCACCACAGACGAACCGTATGAGATATCACAAATCGTTTTTTTGCATTCAACTGAAAACTAAAAAAGCTTAGGTAATTTTTTTTTAGGTTACCAGTTTTAGATTTGCCATTTAAGAACGGAATGAGATAATCACAAACGGATTTTGGCACCCAACAGCCAAGGGATAAATTAATGACCAAAATTTTTTTGATTTTCCGACGGATGGCCAAATTTTTTTATTAATTTTTCGCGATTTTTGTATGAAATGAAACTAGAAAAAATTCAAAGACTAATGGCTGAATAATATAATTCCAAAAATTAAATTTCTCAAGATTTTTCATAATGACAAAATGTAATTATTCGATGATGAGTCATTATTTCTCCCTAAAACCGGAAGTTGTTGTATTGCGGGATTTTGTTTCAGCGGAACCGTTTTTGTGATTAAGTTGCACGAGTTTTTCTCGGAGATGGATTTTTCGTCCCGTCGCGTATCGAAAGCGTCACATTCACTATCTTTTGAAATTTTGAAAATCCGTTTTTTCGATAATTTTAAAACTTTATTGTCAAAAGATTTTGTACAAAGAAAACGTGATCCTAAGACTTTATTTGCAAATGTCAACACGACTAGCTCAGATTGGACTGAAATTGCTACAATCTAAATTTTTGTATTAACCTTTTTGCGGCTTTGGATCTTATNGGATTTCCGTTCGGAAAATTTTTGGACTATTATTTTAAACCAACCAAACTTTCGCAGGTGGTCGCCAATAATAGTCCGAGGAGCCGTAATGCCGGACGTCATATCGACTTAAACATCCCGGATTTGAGCCTCCCATCCTTGTATAAAGATACTGTATAAATTTAATTAATTAATTTTAAATTAATTTATACAGTATAATGTTTAATAACCTTTTAAAGCATCCTGATTCATTCATCCGTCTCTGAGAAAAACTCGTGCAACTAAATCACAAAAACGGTTCCGCTGAAAAAAAATCCCGCCTATGCTAAATATTAAAATGTTTGATGTTAGAGAATTCTTCATTGACATTTGAACGATAAATAACATGTATAGCAGGTACTTGTGTGTAATAATAAACTCTATTATTTAGGAGAAATTGCAAATAACCGGAGTAATCGCAAAAATCAAAAAAAATTTGGCATAAACTTTTTTAGTTTTCAGTTAAATGCAAAAAACCGTTTTGTGATATCTTATACGATTCGTCTGTGGTGACACAGTCAAATGATTTGACTCAAATCTTTCGCACCTAAAAAAAACTACCTTAAAAGGCCCAGCAAGTTCTCAAATTTGAAAAGTGGCTATAAAGTTCCGGCAAGTACCAAAACTTAAACACGATCTCATTCGAGGACATTAAAAATATTGATTTTTTCTCAAAATATGAAAAGTGGCTAAAAAAGCCCAGCAAGTACCGTAATCAATATTGCTAAATATACTGGTAAAATAAAGTAATATTTCTAAATAAAANTTACTTGGCTGTTGAATGCAGAAATCCGTTTGTAAATATCTTGTTCCGTTCTCAAATCGGCAGCGAACAACAGGTTGGTGTGTTCTAAAAAAAACAGTTACCTAAGAGTTGAGTTTTTTCGTTGGCCCATTGTGATTTCGACTGGGGAGAACTAGAACCAAGATAGCGACAAATTGCGTTATTCTCTGATTGTGAAACCTTTAGGAAAAAATATGCGGTCTAGAAAATTTTGTTGCTTCTAGGTTGATCCACGTGCATTGGAATCAGTTCATTTGAAATGCTCAAATGACCCAATTACCGATTTTGCGAATACGTTTAATCACCGGAAAAAAAGGAAAAATTTCTACCACTACAAATTCGGTTAAATTCAGATACAAAAACTGTTTATCGATCTAGTTCTAGTTCTTCTCAGAACAGATACGGCCTTAGGTGGGCCAACCGAAAAAAAAAAGCGACCTAAGTGAGATTTTCAACACATTCTTTCTTCTGAAGAGAAAAAGTTCAATATTTTGATTCCGGAAAACGTCCAATTAAAAAATGCAACTTTTTCCACTGTTTCGATAATTTTGACGAGGGATTACAATCTATATGTTTCTTCGGTCGTTTATTCACGCTTTGATTTTAGAATATGTGTTCACTTCACTTTGCCGGAAAATGATCCTATGAAATCAATCGAGCTGCAATTAGAAAGATGTCTAAGAATCTTGATATATGGCCAAAAACAAATATGTCTTTCTTCAACGCATAGGTGTCACAGATATTTCGCTAGAGTACCTTATGAATCTCAACTCGAAGAGACGCTGAAATCAACATTAAAATGACGAAAAATTAACTTATTTATCGCGAAACAGCAAGGATCGGCTAATTTACTCTTGACCTGATCCAGGGAGACATGGAAAAGAAACAATCTGGGAGGATCTTTAAAGTCTAACTCACTTGCGCATACCTTTATCTTCAAACCACTTAATAAATTCAAAAATGTCCTATTACATATTTTCGCGAACAATGAAGGCCAGGAAATTAAAGCTGTTTATCTGACAGAATACTGTATGGTAATGGTTTTTATCTTAGGCATTTTAAAAGACAGCTTGAACTGTTCCACAGGGAGCCCCATATCGCCGAAAACTATGCAAGTTTTCACGATTTGAGTCCCCCCAATTGCTTGCTATGGGCCCCATATCTGAATGATACTTGCTGGTCTGTGAAACCTTGAGACCAGCAAGTATATTGTTAGATATCGCCAAAAATTGCGTGGGGCGTTATTGAAGTTTTTCATCAAATCCGACCAAACAATCGCCTCTTGATAAGGGTAACTTTTCACTACTAGTATATATTTAAAATGTGTTTGGAATATTCATTCCAGACGAATGACTCATTTGAAAATACAAAAAAAATTCTGAAGCACCCTTTAGGCAACTTAAGTTACGTGAACATATAAGTAACTCGAGAGATAATACTTCGGTGACACTCGAGAATGCCCCGTCCATAACCTGATCGTCCGCAATTATATCCCGTCCGTGTTATCAGTTATTGACGATCGCTCACACGATTCTAAAAAAAATTTGACATCATATTTTTTCTCCCAAATTCTTCAAATGTTTAAATTTCCATTGAGTGAGAAAATGTGTTTCGCCATAATTGGTTGATTCGATCAAATTAATTGAAATCGACAAATAATTTACGTAACTTAATTTCAGCCTATTTTTAGAGAAAACGTGGGTGCACTATTTTCAAGAATCGCTGTGTGATTCGAGTGTGTCAATAGCTAGAATCATGGATATGAATCCTTCTCCGTAATTTTTTTTCGACCTCCGAAATATTAGAATATGCAACAATAGAAATGGATTTAATCTAACTGACGCAGTTCAAAAACTTGTACGTGCGCGAGATTCTAAAAATAAAATATTAATTTTTTATAAATTATCAAAATATAACAAAATATGAGACATAATATTTTTTCTTCATCTTTGTAATTTTAAATTTCAATCTTTCATCGATCATCAGTAGATATAATTTGAAACAGAAGAAAACAATTGCAGTCAATAAATATTCTAGAGAAAGTTCAAACATGTGTTGTTTAACACAAAATGGGAACCTTTTTCTGACCTGATAAAATAGCCTTGGAAAAGCAAAACGAAGGATCAAAAAGTGTAAAATTATGACAGCTGCTTTTGACTCAATTTGTTTGTTTAAAATGGATTGAAAATTTCATTCAGCAAAAAAAGGTTCGCCCATTTGTGTTAAAACACATGGGTTCAACTTTTCTGCTAAACATTACGTATTTATCGACTGCACTATTTTTTCTTTTGTTTGTCAAACTATCTCCGTCACTGTGCATTGAATGCATAATTCGAATAATCTACAATGAATTACAATCATTCAATAACTACGAATCATTAGCTTCTCGCCGCAACAAAGTTGTAAAGAAATAATAAATATTGAGGACAATTATTTAGAATATATCCGCACATCTTTATTTTATAGCATTAACAATTCACGTTGGTTAATTAAAGTCGGATAAAGAACATAGACACACTTAGTTGCTGGTAGGCAATCAGTACATGTCATGTTTGTCGATCAAATATCAATATGAGAACAAGATGTTAATATTCGAATGTTTTCTATCTTCATTTCTACGTTGCCATGGGATTTCGCACAAATGTACGTTTTGCAGTTTCTGCGGGAACTAGAAAATAAAGTGCCGCATTCCCAAACATTTTCGAATCCCTCATGCTGACCGTTTATGACACATTCAGGTCCTTGAATTTGGTAAAACTTGACCACAAATTTCTCATGCATGATTTCTGGAAATTTCTCTATCGATTTGCTTCTATAGTCAACGGTTTCTCCCCATGACGTTTTGTGATGTGGTTCAAACTAATTACTTAAAGCGTAGCTTAATTCCGACGTCTGAACATTTGAATCGACAAAATTGTGCTGTACCTGAATATGCTTTTCCCAATAGAATTTTCGACTTAAACCCAATTATGGAATGTAGATTCAGTGTCCTTGACGGCCGTTATTTGCTGATCATTAGCGACTTTCCTTCAAATTACTGTCTTGGTTCTATGAGGATCTCATAGTAATGTCGTTTAAATCCAACCTGACTGCATACCAGCACCACATTCCGAACATTGCTGTGATCTTTGCTTACATGTCCACCGGAATTATGACATGTTAGCTGACGTAAATTTCGAATTCATGTCACCAAACATTGCATGGTATTCTCTTTGACTACATTTACTTGTTTTATAATCCATGAAATTCTTCTGACATGACATTCGTCAACATTTGTAGTACACGGTCGAATATGGGTCTAGTACTGTATGACAATACAGCTCTGTTTTGTCGAATAAATATCACGGCACATTCTCGGACATTTGAATCGAATTTCCCAATTCGGTTTGCGAAGGTGAGTATATCCATTTTTCGATTTGCCCGGGATGTACGTAAATTACATTTCGATATTTCGGTTGGCCATTTTCGATTTTTTCAGAAAAAATTCCGCAATTTAGCTGAGGTGGCTGTACTCAATTTAAATATCTTTTCTATTAATTTCAGTTTTAAAATTTCTTTGTGGATGTCAAGAATTTTGAGAATGTTAATTTCATCATCACATTTTCAGTGTTTATTTCTTGGTGTTCATGTTGAATACTTTTCTTTGATATTTTTTATATCTGCTTAGGAAACCTTTAGCAAATACTATTCTGTCTTGAAATTTACCATTGTTGGTTTCAGATCAATTATAACAAGTTACAAGGACAATTTGTGGATTTATTAGAAATCACAGATTTTTGGCAGATTTTTTTCTCGAACTCAAAAATTCTGTCCAAGGAAATCTCAGTCCATCAAATTTTGATTCCTCATCGATTCAAACATTCTAGGCTATCCAATCATATTCTTATCAACCTATTCACAAGGTTCACTGCTAAACTTGTAGATTTCTTGTCTCAATTTTACGAATTGTGCCATGTTTCAGTTTGCAATTAAAGTCAATTGTAGTTGAGCGCACCCCGCTTTTATGATGAAATGTCAGCAGAGGTTTTAAGAGATCGCCTACTGAAATGTGACTCATTCGACTACCGGTGACATGTCAGTTGAAGTCTATGACACGAGCGAGTTCAATACCTTCTCGCATCAATGAAGAGACAAAATGCATTAAGTTCTACAGATAGTAATCATAAGCAGTGTTTTTTGTATATTCACTAAAGAGCCAAGTGTCTGGGCCTAATGGAAATTTTGAATTAATGAGAAGATATATGTTAAAACCTACTACTGAATCGTCATTATTAACCATCAGGGACCGCTTTTGGTCAAACATCTACATATGATGAAGAAAGTTGTTGTTTTAGTACCAATCAATGTCAAGTTGACTGAAATCTACAATTATCTCCAATTGAGTTTGTGGAGCCTTCAAATATATCGATACGGAGAATGAAATATTAAATGAGAGAAAGAACTATCAAGTCGCTAGGTGATCGACATAATCAAAAACACAAAAGTCTCACTCGGTGGAAGATTTCAGATAAGCTATAACTGTATGAATGTTACCTACTGAAACAATTCCGTAGCTCATTTTGAAAATATTGCCTTCAAAATTTTCTCTTCTAAGCGTACATTTTAGCATGTAAACATGGCCAAAATTTCAAAAACTTGTTCTTGGTCATCCCCCTATTTTATTTCAAATTTGGGTTGGTTCTAAAAATTTTCATCAGACCGGGTAAATGCATCTATTTGGATGCTTTTGTAATTGCAGTTAAAACAGTACTGGGAACAAGATAATGATCTACAGAATAACTTACTAGAGATGACTTTTGAGAGGGAACTTTGCAGTTATACTTTTGACATAGCGCCACCTGGTGGTGAAAAGAGCTTATTTTACTTATATTTGAGAAATCGCTATATGGTTGATTCACGGCGACCAAATATTTTTTTCGGAATTTTTTTTTTCCATTTTTTCATATATTATTAACCTCCAAGAAATTTCGGAACAACCCACCCCTTTATTTTATTAGTCATATTAATGATGGGAACAAATCTAACTATGTGTGTGTTCTGAAACACTTCGTGCGTGGAGGTTAGGGGTGCTCCCCGCTCGTGAGAAATGCCTTTTCTGGGTTTGTGAGGGCAAATATCTCGAAAGTATGTATAACTGATATACCTAATGCTTATAGCGCCTGGTAGATTAATTGAACCAAGGCCTCACATCCCAAACCACTAATTGAGGATACTGTATTCTGCCTCGGACCAATCACGAACGAGCGTCCAAGAGTGAGTCAGTCATTTTGTAGAAAAAAAGCCTATTTCTTCAGTAGACGTTCTGAGGATAAAAAAATTATGGTTTTCGATTTTTATTGAACCACAAGAAACAACACGCACGAGATGTTACTATCGTTTTGGAAAATCGAAAATAATTCCGGTCATAGAAACCGCAAAAACATTTTCTTCGAGCTGAATTTTAAGAGTGCTCGCCGGGAGAAAAGCCTATGTTCTTCCTAGGATTTCTTAGTCACAATATATGAAACATACTAGGTGTAAGGTTTTTACCTTTTTCTTCCAAACTGGTTACACTTGATTTCCGCCGTTTTACTTTGGGTGCTCAAGAGTCCGTATTCTCACGAATAATCAACCAATCAAAACGGCGGGAATCAAGGTAACCAGTTTTGGAAAAAAATGAAAGGGAAAGACCTTACACCCTGTATTAATGAAACAGCTGGATTAACCTCGCGGGTGTTAACTAATCGCAACTTTGAATTTCCGTGATTATTACTATTTCACACAAGTACATATACTAATTCTAAAAATCCATATTTATTGTTAAATGCTTAAAAAAATAGACAAATCATATGTTCAAATGATAAAAGTAGGTCCTCGGCTAAGATATGGAGAGATTAAAATGATTACCAGTCATCTTCAAATTGTCCATTTTTACAGAAGAATATTCAAAATAAAATCGGGCAAATTTGTTGGTTCAGCCTCATTTCCATGCAGGAGAAACCCTTACGGGATGGGTGTCGCAATTTGAGCTCTTCCAAGGTCCTTTTCTCGCCAAAGCTAGCCAAAGGTGATATCCAACAAAAAATTATAGATAGACTACACAGAACCAACCCTTCGCGGTAATTTAAACTTACAAGATTCTGAGTACAATCCCACCGCGCCGACACTGCTTTTAAAAAACTCTCTAAAAAGACACGCAGTAGTGCCTACTCCTTCAATTTTCATCGTTTTTTATTAATTTTTTTGTCACGCTCCGGAGAATCCTCGAATTAATATTGCAAAGCGCATTTTGTGTTAAAATTTTGCTTTCAGGCGGCCAAAAAGCACCAAAAACGAAAACAGAAAAATTTTATTGAATTTAATTTATGATTACAATCTGAAAAGTGCGCTAAATTTGTATCTTCTTATTGACATTACGACGGAGTTAAAATACACCAAAATTCTATAAGTGTTTATTTTATTTATGCGAAAAAAATTATATTTCTGAAGTTTTTTTTAAAAAAATGTTTCCATAAAAAATATTTAAGTCAATATATAGGACAACAAAATATAGAAAGATTAGAGTGCCATATCAAGAGACGACCAAAATAATATTTATCAAAAAAAATCTCTAAATAAAAAAAAAAATAAAATGAAATACAAACAAGGACATCAGTGCAATATATACAAGAATGCAGATATGAGCCCAAACTGTATCTTCTAAAATGGATAGAGGAATAAGCTTCTGCTGGAATACGAGGACGACCGAAAAGCAATAATAAAAAAATACGCTCTATACAATTAGTTAAAACAAAGTCCGTGTGAACTTTCTGCAATGCATGTAATAGACGTCGACAACTGTAATACATCTCAAAACTGGTTGGAGGAGATACGCTTTTGCCTGAAGCATTGTTCGAAACGATTTGGTTCTTTTTCGCGTTTCTGTCGCGGAAAGCAAATTTTAAAGATTCGTGGAGTGAGTGGGGGAAGTTGCGGGTGGTGTCGTTTCAGTGGTGTCGTAAGGCTTCTCCGGAGCCACACAAAATTAATAAAAATGATGAAATTTGGAGTAGGTCACTACTGCGTCGTCTTTTTTAGGACGCTTTTTAAAGCGTCAGGTGTCGGACGTAGGTGGGATGCTATCAGCGATACTGTTAAGTTTAAAAATTAACCGCGAGGTTGGTTCTGTTAGTTACAAAATGTTTTTGGAATCTCACCTTCCTGTTTGGCGAGAAAGGACCTTGGAGAGGCTCAAATTTGCGAACCCACTCCCTTAAAGGCGGCAAGGACCCAAATCTGAAAAATGTCCAGCAAGGTCTCGTAATCTGAATATGGCTTAGGTAGTTTGTTAGGCGACAGATTTGACTGCGCACAAGTGGTACCACCAAGAGACCGTATTAGAGATATCACAAATCGTTTTTTTGCATTCAACCTGAAAACTAAAAAGCTTAAGGTAATTTTTTTTAGGTTTACCAGTTTTAGATCTGCCATTTAAGACGGAATGAGATATCACAAAAAACGGATTTTTTTGGGGGGCACCAACAAGCCAAGGGATAAATTACGATGACCAAAAATTTTGATTTTCGACGGTCATGGCCAAATTTTTTATTATTTCTCGCGTTTTTGTATGAAATGAAACTAGAAAAAACTCACAGACTAATGAGCTGAAAATATAATTCAAAACAATTAAATTTCTCAAGATTTTTCATAATGACCAAAGTATTATTCGCAGGATGATCATTATTTCTCCCTCAAACCGGAGTTGTTGTTATTGCTGGATTTTGTTTCAGCGACGGAACCGTTTTGGATTAAGTTGCACGGTTTTTCTCGGGAGATGATTTTTTCCGTCCCGTCGCGTATCGAAAGCGTCACTTCCATTCTTTTGAAATTTTGAAAATCCGTGTTTTTCGAATAATTTTAAAAACTTTATTGTCAAAAGATTTGTACAATGAAAACGTCGATCCTAAGAATTTATTTGCAGAAGTGTCAGAGCGACTGAGTAGGTGTCAGGTTGGAGGCGAGATGCTCAATCTAAATTTTTGTGTGATTTAGACGCTGTGTGTGTGCTTTGGTCTTATTGATTTCCTTCGGAATAATTTTGACGTATTTATTTTCACCAACCCACTTTCGCAGGTGGTCGCCGTAATATAGTTCGCGGTGGAGGGGCGTAAAATTCCGGACGTTATCGACTTAACATCCCGGATTTGAGCTCCATCCTTGTATAACGTACTGATCGTTTAATATCCTTTTAAAGCATTCCTGATTCATTGCTCCCGTCTCGGCAGAAAAACGTGGTGCAACTAAATCGCGAAGCAAAGCGTGTCCGCTGAAAAGAATCCCTGCCTAGTAATATCATAAAAATGTTTTTGATGTTAAGTTTCTTACATGTTGCGATAACTAATCATGTTTTCAGTATTGTGTTGTGAATAATAAGAACTCTTATTATTTAGGAGAATTCAAATACCGTGAAGTATCGCAAAAATCAAAAAAATGTTTGGCATAAATTTTTTTATTTTCAGTTAAATTGCAAAAAACCGGTTTGTATATTTATACATTCGTCTTCACACGTCAAATGATTTGACTCAATTCTTCGCACCTAAAAAAATACCTTAGAAAGGCGCAGCACATCTCTCAATGAAAAGTGGCTATAAATTCCGGCTAAGTACCAAAAACTTAAACACGATCTCCTTCGAGACATCTAAAAATATTTATTTTTTCTCAAAATATGAAAAGTGGCTAAAAGAGCCCAGCAAGTTACCGTAATCAATATTGCTAAACATACTTTGGTAATTATATTTCTTAAATAAAAATTCAGTTAATTAATTTTTGTGACTTAAAGAAAAATACATTTCTTAAAAGACCGGGAAGCCAATGAGTTGGTACCGCTCAAAAGTATTCCGAATTGGTGAGTTTACGGGCGAAGTTCTTGTGTAGTGAAAAAAACCAGCGATTCATCCTGGAAATAGTAATATGATATAAAAATGCCAGGCAAAATAAAGGTATCAAAACTCCATTTATATTTTCCTATAGAACTTCACTACATTTTCGTAATATTTCGAAAGGTATTTTTTTAAAGAACCCACCCTTTTCAGCTAATTAGTTGAAGGCCACAAAGAATATGAACAACGTGTTTTTGTTTATGTACCAAGTAAATTGCTACGGATTTTTTTTCCTTTCTAGCCCAACCGGTTTACTTGCTCGTGATGGATGTTTTTTAACCGGAAGTTCATGAGTTCGAATCTAGTAACTCATTGTTTTGCATTTTAATTTGAAATTTACTTATTTTCGATATTATCGGGTTTGATTGTTAACCTTGATAAACCAGAACCTGCAAAGAAGACAATTTTGGACTCTTTATTTAAGAAATTATTTTTTTTCGTAAAATTCCATATTGTTTTTGCCTCAGAAAAACCGGCAATATTCAAAAGTCGATTCCGGTGAACCGGTCGACTTGTGAACAAAAGAAAAAAATTTCCGTATCACAAATACACTGCGATACATATTAAGAACGTTTTCGATATGGTTCGATATTCCATTTAAATCTTTCTAGTAAAAAGTTCCTTTCCATTAATGATTTAGGAGTCAATAGTCAAAGCTCAGAATTTTTTTTGTAGTTTATCAGAATAAGATTGCCATTTTATTTCTAAACGTTCTTGAAATAGTAAGCAGTAGTTTGAAACACTAGTTGATTTTGTTTTCTAATGTTTGAAACAGATTCAATTCAAAATAATTCAGTTGATGGTTGAACTTTCCACATTTTGGTTTTTACTTAATCGCCAATATCTAGCCTCAAGAGACCTTACCTGGGATTATGATTTCATTTGCATGTTAAGGCAGTAAACCGCGCGGTTCACTGTTTTTAAACACTTAGTTTGATGAGGAGAGTCGTACGATGTTGAATTTACAGTATGTTGTGAGAAAATTCTTAATTGTGGAAAAAGTAACAAAAAGTTTTATGTATGACGGGGACCGGTAGTAGTACCGTCCAGCAATGTCGATTTTCGACTTTTTTACCGATTTAAAATCATTTTGAAGGAAATATCAGAAATTTTCTTATTCGTATGCCCTTCTAATAATAATTTTTCGAGGTCTATGGCGTCAGAATTCGATTTACGTCTATTCTGTTCGAAACGATAGAATTTAACGTTAATTTGCCGATTCGTATCTTCAGCGCTTTTATTAAAATCATTTCCAGCACTGGCATCAAAACGTTACACCACAAAAAGCTCATTTTCGCAATCCTATAAAGACGTCGGTACTTGCCTCATTTTCTCGATATCTGATTATTTTTTCTAATGCACAATGTGCAAGTTCAGGTACACAAAATTTTGACCATTTCCCATCTAAAAATAATATTTTTGGATTTTTTTTCCGACCTTTTTTATTCTTATTTTTTGATTGATCGCAGATGATTGCAGCTAACTTCGGTCCACAGTAAAATTAAGTCATCGATCGAAGGCGGTCAAAAAATCAGCCTGAATACTAAAAAATACATTTGAAAAAATCCGAATCGAACCGTTATTTTTCGCTTAAAATTAAGTTTCGCAAACTAAAATCAGTTTCTCGGATCCATAAACAGCGCGACGCAGGTCGGTTTACGTCACATTTCACCATCTACAGACATATTGTTGAAATTTTTTTGAGTTTTTTCACGATCATAGAGTTTACAAAATAAGCATAAATTGCTGAAAAAAATATAGAAAAATCGTATTTCCGAATTTTTTAGTTGGTCAAATCAAAAAAAATTTTAATTGATCTCGGAGCAATAAGGAAAGCACGATACAAAATTTTTGAAGTTGCAACAAAAATAAGTTTCTCCCATATAATGGATCTCGATAATACAGCCTCGTCCGGACTCCCTCTAAGGGAGTGTTGTCGCTGATAAAGCTGTTTTTTTGAAGTTTTTATAAATGGTTTCTTGATGAACTGGTAGAGGTGGTATTATACAAAACTTTCTCTGAAGCGTGCAGAACAAGTGTCGAAATAAATTCACTATTATTGTAAAATGATACATAACCTACCTCACTAACCCTTAATAAGCCTCCAAAAATAACACTAAAAAGCATATCCTCCTACACTTTACATTGATTTTATTTCTAATGTGTTTGTAGTAAAGTTTTCGGAAAGCATCATCAACAATAATCTGAGCTTTTTTTTTCCAAATTCTTGCTATTTGAAGACAATCTTTTCTTTCGACCAATTTTTGTTATGGTTTTGTTTTTCGGTCATTTTTGCAAGTTTTTTTCGTCAAAAGCAAATTTTGAAGCAGTAAAAGGCTCTTGTTATTGTTGATATTTTATCCGGAACTTCGACTCAAAAATAAACAAAAATTGAATGTGAACGTCTGATCAAAATTTCGAAAAAAGCTTTCATATAAAGCTATTAAACCCGAAATTTGTGTTGAAGAATTGCGTAGAAGTGGCTGTTTTGAAAAACCTCTAAAATCTTCATTTCAGATTTCGTTTTAAAGTTTTTTGAGTTTTTTGTCCGACATAGCTAAATTTCTGAAAAAAACGCTCAAGATTAATTCATTTCGTATTGATTATCTGAGCCTGACACAAAAAAGAATTAAATGATAAAACTGACAGGAGAAGAAAGCTTTTTAGTGTTTTTTGGTAAGGTTTACAGTATAGTCTATACGTTCATGTGACGTGCGATAGGTTTGGATTGATATCAGATTATGAAGTTAAATGATTGCGAAAAGTTGTTCTTTACGTTAAAAAAAATTTTGGGGGAATTCCGCTTCGTAGTTTAGGCCAGGAAAACCGCATCTAAAAACAGGAAAATCAGCGAAACCACCCCTCAAGGAGGTTCTGTAGGGCTCCATCTTACTTGTATTCCAAACATACCGGCATATAAATTTTTTACTGAGGTCATCAAAGTATTTATCTTCTAACTCGCCCAGACTTTAAATGTATTATCATTCCGGCAACTAGAAATGACCATTCTTATAATCGAAGCCATATAAGCACAGTTTCTATAGCAACAGACATTTTTTCCAATAGCTTAACAAACATGTCAGCCAATTGCTATACAATTAAAAAAACAAAAAAAAATTTAAACGAGTTAAACAGCATTTAATGAGATAAAAACAAAAACAGTTGCGATTTAACTCGATGACAAAGCAAAAGTCAAATACATGAATGAGAATTAGAACCTTAATTTTTATTTGAACTAGCTCATATAAAAACTTCGAAATGATTTCTACGCTCCTGTCTAAAATTATTGTTTTTCTACAAAATTCTCTAGTAAAAATGTCTCTTAAATTTGTTGTTGAAAATATTGTGTTGAATTATATATCTCTGATAGCGTAAGCGTTCTTACTGTAATCAGTTTTTCCAAGTTGACTTTAGGAAAATGCTCTATCTTAACCGGAGCCATACTGTAATGCATTTAAACGTCTTATGAAATTTCGTTAACGATCTTTTAAGGTCTTCCGCATGATTGAGTACTTTTGAAAACAAAAAATACCAAGTTACCATATACAGTAATTTAATTAAGTACTCGAATTAGACAAAAAAATCCAGGTCAATTCAACGTTTTTTTAAGACTTTTGCTCATTACATAAAGTTGAATAAAATCACGTTGACGAAATAATCCAAACATTAAGGTTTAAATATGTTCACTAAATAAATCCTTTATTAATCTCTGAAAAATACAAGATCACGTGACTCTTTTGGAACTAATATCATTATGCTTCAAACTCTAAAATAGGGTTTCTATCCCACACAATTTTTTCGGACGTATTTACATACTTATTGTGTACTGAGCCAAACCCTATTTTAATTTGAAGGTCAACGTGATGTTTTTAGGACTTTAGCTGTTAACTTGGTAAAAACGTCTTAGCTTCAAAAACTCCTAAACGAACATCTTCACTTATTTCAAAACATGATTTAAATGCATCTTTTGCAAAAAAAACGTAACTATTTGACCACCTTCATGTCTGAATATATACCGTCACTGTCATTTTGGGCTTGATGTAAGGAAAAAGTCTTAGATATTTATTTGATTCAACTGAAAGGTTTATTTGGTGATTCAAGAAATTTTTGAAAAATAAGTACTGTAATACAGTGAATTACCAATGAAAAAAGACACAATTCGATTTTCGTATCATAACTTTAATTCTTTTCATTATGGTTAAGTGGTAAAATGCATTTAATGTACAAGCCGGGCTTGCCGGAAATCGAGTCTACGAGTTAAGGGGGTGGTCAACGCAGATCTGGACAAAAATGTGTAATGAGGTTATTTTTCCTTTACCGTTCAGAACTGCATATTTTCTGCACTTGAAATCAATAAGTGGTATTTTTAGAGTCCTTACTACCCTCAAAGGTACTATTCTAGAAAATAGTCTTTTTTTTTGGCATTTTGATTTTGAGGCTTAATTTTCATTGCAGAAATATCAACACTATATATTCTGAAACTGCATTGAATCCGATAGGTTATGAAAATTTTGTTTTGGAAAAAAATTTACTAAAATATTTTTTCCGACTTACTTAATTTTGACATGTGACTTCGACATCTCTCGAGGACAACTAAGAGGTTAAATCGAAATACTTTAAGATCAGTTTTATGAACGAGTGTTTGACCTTTGCGGAGATATAAATTAAAAAATGAATTTTAAATTTTTTTCAAAATAGTTACGTTTTCAAAACCCATGATGTTAAGGATAAAATAACCGTTTTTTCTATATTTCAAGCGCTATAAATTTTTTTTGGAAATTCTTTGAGATTAGTTTTGTAGATATTATTGATTCTGTCATTTAAATAAAAAACAAATCAAGTCCATACCTCTTAAACTCAGGCTAAGTTACATTTTTAATTTTTCAAAAAGAAATTTTCAAACGTCATTTCCGGCGGAAGTGATTATGAGTGCGATCAACTTCGACCCTTACTCAACGCCTATTGACTCAAATATTGCATTTCTGGGGGTTTCATATTTTTATTGTATCTACATTCAGCGTGAAACCGATCACAAAACTACGTTTTTGGCCAATTTTGCGTTGACCACCCCCTTTAAAAGTCGAAAAAAAAATTCCGAAAATTTATTTAGAAAATTTTTTTACGTAATTTTTAATCAGAAAATAAGATTTTGTTGAACAATATACAAAAATTTAAATTCTTATGGTGTTTATGACTAAAACAATCACGGAGTAAAAAATGATTCCAAAAAAATTCTATTAATAATAAGAAAAGGCGTCGACCGATCTAGCCGAGCGTTTTTTCCCGAAAAAAAACAAACTAAAAAATAGAATGTTGGTTCCACATTGTGGGAGTAATTTTAGCAATGATTTTTTTAAATAGGTCGGCAGCGATTTAACTGAGAATATTTTAAAGAACTTCGTGCACTGTTTTTATCTCAAAAATTAGAACTGATCACGGTATATAAGCAGACAACAGTAGTTTGGTTAAGGGGGTACCGGTCGCTGGTTTTATAAGACCTTAGAGGCATTATAAATTCTCCAAAATGACCCGGGGTGATAACAAAGTGTACTACCGACCAAATCATCAAAAATTTTTTCGACATTTTCGCGTTTTTACGATTTTTTTTTAAGTATTTTTTTCAAAATGAACTTTAAAAAATTTCGTTTGCTTCAATTTAACAACTAAAACGTCAAAATATCATCTTGACGTAAGCCAACCGTCTCGGTTGACCGGACGGAATTTTTCCCATCATATATAAATTCTTATAAGTTCTTAATCTGTAATATAACGGCATGCCGCGGCATTCTATCTGATCAGACGCAGTTTAATCTTTTAAGAAAATTCGACCCCAGAATCTTAAACATTTTTGTAAAAATTGCAAAGTTGAAATTTTGACCAAATTTCAAATATTTATAAAAACTTGTTATTATCGGTGCAGATTGATGTCGGTGTTGGCGCGGCAGTAGAGGGCAAACCTGACCGAGTTTGAACAGATTGAATAGACCGAAAAAGAAGAAAAAAATTAGAAAAATCAGAGAAAAGTCAAGAAAATACGTCAATTTTGGTAAGAAAAATTGTTAAATTAGAAGTTCAAATCTAAGATTAGCCATATTGAATAGTATCAAACAAATTAGTCCTAAAATATATTTTTTTTTGGAAAATTAAGTTCACAGAAGATCAAAATATATTGGCAGAAAAAAAACTTTGAAAAATAATTATCGGTAATAGAGTTCAAAATTTGAAAAATGTGCACCTAAGAAAAATGCGTTATTTTGTAAATTCATTATTATTTATTCGTAAAAAATGATAAAAATTTAGATCAAAGTTCTCAATATACATATAAACTAATTGGAACATTCCGTGATTTTAAGTGTGGGTTAATTTTCTGTCAAACTTGAACAAAAAAATAGTGTCATTTTTACCGAAGATTTATAAGGATTGAAAAGAATTGTCGATTTAAATTTCAGATTTTTACAATTTTGTTATTGAGAAAAAAAATAACCAGTGATTTTTTCTACAAGAAAATGTAATCATGGTTGACAGAAATGTCAAAATTTTCTTCCTTGGAAGCAGATCAAAGCTATACATAGTAAAGTTGAGAGACGATCTAATAGTCAGCTAATTGACTTAGTGGCCAAAGAATGTATTAATTTGCAGAAATTCCAGATACGTAGCATGTGACAATGTCACAGTGACATCATGTCCATCATGCATGTCCAAAAATTAAATAATTCTAAAACTTCTTGGAGGCAAATTAATATACCAAATTGAAGAAAAAAAATATTAAAAATTTTTTTGGTCGTCACGTGATCGAAATAAAGCGATTTTTCGTATTTTCAGTTTTTAATTATTTTAAAACAAATTCCGAATCGAAAGTTTTTGGCTCAACGCTACTTATTAGTAATATTAACAATATTTTTGTAAAGATGAAAATTCTGAGATGCGTAACGTTTACGAGACGACTGTTGAAAACCGAAAATATATCTCATGTTTTATATCAAAATAAGTCGAAATTTTCAGGTAAACAGTCGCAGAAGTATGCCACATTTTTGTGGTAGGAGCGTTTTTTGTACATACTCACTAACGTTTTTTAGAATATGCAACAAATGACTGTTTTTGGGAATTAGTCGTCAGAAAATCTGTCTCTTCCGAGATTAAATTATAGAATTGAACCATCTTTTGGTAAAATCTAGCCCACAATGAACATAGACTTTTGTAGGAGCGTTTTTAAAAATTTTACCTTAATCTCGAAATATGATGTTTTCGGTGACTTGAAAAAAAATCTTCGATTTTTCCAAAAGTGAGCTCAAATAAACACTTATCAGAAAATCTGCTTACGTCAATGTTTTGAAGTTTTAGTAATGATCTGCTCGCAATGAAAGCATTTTATATTGATAAGCTCATTCTCCTGGACCAAAATCTCTAATTGTTTTTACTGAAATAAAAATTTTGTAAAATTATTTTTTTGACCCAACATAGACTTTCGTAGGAGCGTTTTTTGAAAATTTTACCTGAATCTCATATATTTTAAATCAGATATAGTACTCTCAGTTCAATTCTCATCAAAACAAATATAAAATTAAAAAATTTATCAATTGATGAAAAACTCATTTTTTTAAAAATAGAAACAACGGTCTGATACAGATCAATTTTCATTTTGTATTATGCACTAGATATTTGTGCACAGTTTGAGCTATCTAAGAACTTAATCGGCTAAGTCGTTTTTGAAAACAGCGTTGTTTTCTCACCCCCCGTGTTTTTGAGGGATCAAATCTTTGGGAGAAGGCAATAAAGGGATATAGTACTCTCAGTGTAATTCTCATCAAAACAAATATAAAATTAAAAAATTTATCGATTGAAGAAAAACTTATTTTTCGTAGGCTGTGGGTCTATTTTACAGAATTTCAAGGAAAGCTACATGAATAACTTATTTAACCCCCTCACACCCTTTGACTATCTAAAGGCAAAAAAATTTTCGGGAGCCAAAACGGCGCAGAAATAACATCGTCACAGACCTACAATTCAAATATGTCATAGAGTTTGCAATTTTATTTCCAAAAATATTGTTGAAAATTTTATACGATGAGCCGTTCGAAAGTTATTTTTTCCTACTTTTTTTAAGGATTTTCGTCAAAATTTCTTAAAAAATTAATTGTGTGAAAACGATACATGATATCGAAATTCTGAGGAAGCAAGTTTTTAGAAAAGCATTTAAGGATTCTTTTGATATAAGTTTATTTTATCTGCAGTCTCTATACGAAGAATAATTTTTTCACAAGTGATTTTTATGAAACTCAAAATAATANTTAATTTATGTTCAAGATTTTAATGAAGAATAATATTGCTGGCAAAAAATTAGACAAACGAACAAATATTCAAAAAGAAGTGTAGTATTTTTCGGAATACATTTGGAATTTTTAAACATCAGAGGCCATGGAACGAAATTAATTAGACAACGAACAAAGGTTTGTGCGGATCAGCAAAATACGGCCAAACCAACGCTCGCATTATGAAATACCGCATGAAAAATGTACATCAATTATTTTGAGAGTTGGCGGAAAATAAACCTAAGAAAAATATAAAACATAACACAATTGATGAGAAAGAAGGCAACTCAGGAAATAAAAATATTAGAGTAGACCCAGGCAATTTTAATTATCGGCGGAATCGCAGCCCAAAGAAAATAATGCACAACAACCTAATAATAGTCAGCTTGGCAAGTGAACACGTAAAATAACAGAATTTTGAGAAAAACGGACGCACTGAGCAATTTACAATTAATATTCACCATTGTAGGAAAGGTAAATATTATGTAAAAACCATTACACTCAAACTGAAAACAGGCCGAACAAATAAAAAAGAATGGCTGGAGGGATAAAAGAACTGTGAACCGTTCAAGACGATCACGGTTAAGTAGCCCCGTCCTAAAAAATTTAGAAATAATACACTGGGCTCTTCCACAACTTCATCGGCAAAAATCGTCGATGATAACAGGTACAACGTAGGATAAGGTACACGTCACAATGGCGTTAGCTTATAAGCTTTTCTCGACAAATGACGAATAAGAACCCATGTAATGAAACGAGCTTTCACTCGAGTTACATAACTATACGTAGCTTTCCTTGAAATTCGTAAAATAGACACCACACGAAAAATAAGTTTCTCAAACGTAGTTAATTTATATACGTTGTACCCTTATTCGAACGATTTTTGGCCGAGCTGAAGTGTACGGATAAGGGTAGACCCAGTGTATTTAACTTTTATTCTCGAAAATATTTTTTAAGGCGACGCTACGAGTTAGAATAACGCTCATTTGAAGTAACGGTTCGAACAGTCTCTTTTTTATCATCGTACATACCTTCCAGACACTCATTTTCATAATTTGTGTCAGGACCTTTGATATTTTGTCAAGACGTTTGAGTAACTGGTGTTTTACAAATTGAATAAATATATTCATAATTATCCATAATGATGACCGCTTACCTAATTGGTTGAAAATGTTTATATTATATTTTGGATATTAGAAGTTGGCATCCCAGTGCTTCCCGCTTTTCAAATACAAAAATTCTGGTTCAATTTAACGTGTCTCAGACTTGGTTGCCACAAGCTGAAAAATATTAAAATTAAAGGGATTGTTGGTGCAGGATTATTTTTCTGGGCTGCGATTCGCCTGCGAAATAAAACAAATTAAAAATTGCCCATTGGTAAACAGTACTCGTAAATAGTAATTTTTTGTGATTTTTCTTGAAGTGCTGGCACGATTAGACGTGTTCACCTCGAATTACTGGAAACTGTGTAAAATGTGTTTTTTTATCATATTTTTAAATTTTCTAAAAAAAGTTTCTGATTTGTCCAGGCGAAAATTACTCAATAATAATCGAATGTACATTTTTCATGCGTAAAATTATAATACATGAAGTGCCGAGCATGAGTTGCCTAGTCTAATCTCGTGCGGGGGTGGGGTATTGTATCAACTAGGTCAAAATCAAAAGGGCCGATGAGAGGCGCTCACAAGGCAACAAACCCTTGATTCGTATTGTACTAAAATTAATTCTCAAGTTCCCATGGCTCTAGAATGTTCCAAGAAAAATTCCAAAAATGGCTATTCCGAAAAATACCACCGGGTACTTTCTTTTACTGAAATTTAATAAATGTCTAATAATTTTGGAAATTTTCAAGATTATGAGTCATAATTTATGACCAGCAAAAATATCTAATTCTTCATTAAAAATTTTCTCTGAGAAACATAAAAATTTTAATGAACAAATTAACATTTTAAAATGATTTGGTGGTCTATTTTATAGAAAATCGACGGATCCGCGATGTCGGAAATTAAAAACCTACTGTGTTAGTTCTATTTTTTCTCCACTTACTCAAAATCCCCAAAATTAGAGCCAAATCAGACAAAGTTTAGGGGGCTTGAGCGATTCTAAAAATGTTGAGAACCGTGTGCCACATTTGTAAATTTCAAACCCATTCCAAAATAGCTCGAAA